>CM055103.1:3255223-3793418 GCA_029204225.1 Diphasiastrum complanatum
ACAAATTTGTTCAAGGATGGGAGATAGACTTTGTAGCCCTTGCTTGAGCTTGCATATCCAAGCATGATCCCTCTTGTGGAAGATGGATCCTCCTTGGTCCTTGTTTTCAATGGCACATGCACATAACATATACACCCAAAAACTTTCAAGTGATTAAGATTGGGTTTCTTTCCATACAACATCTCATATGGAGTTTTGCCTTCAATTGCTTTGCAAGACACCCTATTCATCAAGTAGTTTGCACATACAAGAGACTCACCCCAAAAGGATTTGGGCAAACAAGCATCTAATCTTAAAGCCTTAGAACATTCACATAATGTTCTATTCCTTCTTTCAGCAACTCCATTTGTTGAGGAGTGTAAGGACAAGAAGTCTCTTTCTTGATCCCTTCCTCCTCACAAAAGGCCTTGAACTCATTGGAGATGAATTCTCCACCATTGTCACTTCTAAGAATCTTGATGCTATGATTATGATGCTTTTCCACAAACAACTTGAACTTACAAAAGTATCAAATACTTGAGACTTGAAGAAAAGTAAGAACACCCAACAATATCTTGAGTAGTCATCAATGAAGGTTAAAAACATGGATGAACCTCCATTAGATTTGGTGCTAGCAATGTGCACATCCGAGTGTATGAGTTCAAGAGGATGAGATGACTTTGTGATGGAGTTAGGAAACACCTTCTTATGTGCCTTGGATAAGGCACAGGCTTCACAAACCTTGTCTTCCTTCCCAATAGACCTTGGTAGGCCTAAAGCATACTCCTCCTTGATCATAGCCTCCATGGAACCCGAGTTGACATGTCCAAGTCTTTTGTGCCATAAAGTAAAGGTAGATATCTTGCTCTTCTCGGCCAACATGACAACATTAGTATCCACAAATGCATCCAACTTATAAAGTTTGCCAAGTCTAGTGCCCTTAGCCACTATCTTACCCTTCTTCTTGATGAAACATTCATTGAAGCAAAGTCAACATTGAAACCATTGTCTACCATTTGGCCAACACTTAGTAGATTCTTTGTTATTGTAGGAATGTACAAAACACCTTCTATGTTGATCTTTTTGGAAGATCCTAAGCAAAGGGGAATGCTACCAACTCCTTCAATCTTACAAGCTTCATCATTTGCTGTATAGATAGACTTTATAGGTCCATCATAAGATAAGAGAGAAGAGAAAAACTCCCTTTTACTAGTCATGTGTGAACTAGCACCCGAGTCAATCCACCAAGGATCTTCTCCTTTGAAGCTTGTTGAAGAAAATATGGACATCATGAGAGAGTCCTCATGTGAACTCTCCTCCTCCTCCTCTTTGCTCATGTTGGCTTGGCTTTGATCTTGCTTCCTCTTGAAGCATTCCGAGGCATAATGCCCCATCTTGCTACAATAGTAGCACTTCACCTTTGATTTGTCTTTCTTGACTTTGGTGGTTGATGGAGATGCCTTTGAGGGTCCTTCTTGATCCTCAAGCTTTGTAGACTTCTTGAATGTTGATCCTTTGCCTTTGGACTTGCCTTTGCCTTTGGTGAAGAGAGCTTGGTCATCTCCACCTTGGATGGAAAGCCTATCCATCCTCTCTTGCATTTGGCTCCTTCTTGATTCCTCGGCCATGAGTGTGCCTTGGAGTTCTTCAAGTATGGGTAGCTTACCCATAATTGCATATCCCTGAACCAAATTGTCAAATTCAAAGCTTAGTCCATTCAATATGAGTTTAACAAGCTCTTCATCCTTGATAGGGTCACCTATAAAGGCTAGCTCTTTGTTCAATTCCTTTACTCTTAGGACAAAAGTATGTGCACCTCTCTCCTTTCTTTTGATAGCTTCTATAGATTTGATTCTTCAAAGCTAACATTCTAGTTTGGTTCTTGGATTCATAGACCTTTTGCAAAGTCTCCCAAGCATCTTGAGCTGAAGTGCAATCTCCTACCTCTCTTAAGAGTTCATTTGCAACATTCATTTTTATGCAATGTAGTGCAACATTGCACCTCTTGATGTATTTGGCTTTTTCTTGAGGATGAATAGGTTCACCCTCCTTACCATTTATAATTTCCATCAGATCTTGCATGATCATGATAGATTCCATTCTAACTTTCCATATGGAATAGTTAGTTTTGTTGAGCCTTTCATTAGTATCCAAAAGATATGCATTTATAGATGCCATCTAGTCTCCTAATCAAGGACTTGACACAAATGAAGGTTACTTCTATTGATTTGATTGAAGGTCTACCTTATCCCACTTCTTAGGGACCTGAAAAGATCAGTAATAGACTTCCTATAAAGATCTAAGAATGATCTCTAACAAAATCAAATCATAGAATACTAGAAACAATGCACTTGCTTGATTGAAGTAGACAATACTAGTAGAATTGCCCCTCTTTCTATAAAGAACATTAAAGCTTCCAAATGATCTGATCAAGAGTGAATTTCAGCAACCTAATATACTTCCAAAATCACTTGTAAAAGATCTAAATGGAACTTAATGAGGATGCAACACAATCTACTATCCAATCACAAGCAAAAAATGATCAAAATTGATGAAAAATTGATCTAATTTGGTGCATAAGTCAAGCAATGGTTGGACTGAACCTAAATCACTTTAGGAGGTGCCTACTACACCTTAGAACAGCCTTGAAGAGTCCCCAAAACTCTGATCTTCCCTATCCTTGAATGCTAGAAAGCCTTCTCTATGAAATCACCTCCAAAACTCGCTTAGAAATCAATGCTTGGAGCAAGCAAAACTTGCTATCTTGGTAATGTGAATTGAATTCAACTTTGCCTCTGGTTTTAGACACCTAAACACCTGCAAATGAAGTCACACAACACCAATCTCCAATGTATTTGACTCACTTTGAGTTCTAGAATCAATACTAGATGCTAAGATCCAATCTACACAAGATTTAGATCAAAAATTGTGATCAAATTGAATGCAAACCAAGGATTTAGCTCATTTCAGCCTTTAGGCTCTGATACCATGTAAAAATTACAGCAAATAAGGATCCTAAAACACGTGAAATGATGAGGGAAACAATAGATTATGATTTCATAAGATTAGCACAAGTTGAACCATCAAAATCCATCAAAAATCTATGCTTGAACCTCACTAAATGGCCCAAATCCTTGAAGAAGGCTTCACACGTGTGAAAGTACGGCCTCCCACAGTCTGAGTACTGTACACCAGACCTACATTCAATCCTATAATCATTAGTAATCACAAGTACTCAAACAATTATGAACATAGAGAGCAATTGCACCATTATGAGAGAAAAATCATGAAATTGCTTGATTGATTTTGGTGAGATATCATCACCTATATATACATGATCCATCACGGTTTTGGGCAGGTATGAGTAGCCCTAAACCTATCCCTAATGCTAATTTTGGTGGATCTTTCATCCCTACCAAGTTAGGGTTGGAATCTTGGAGATCCCTCAACAATGCAAAAATTACCAAAAATAGCTCCTATTTTTTCTCCCTTGTATCTAAGCATAATTTGGACTCATTCCAAAGGTTCTAACACTTAGGTCTACTTGAGAACATCCTTATGAATGGAATCCTATGCTATTTTGGCACGTGTGACAAGCCACATCATGACCATCTAACTATTTACAAGTCATATGACCAAAACTAGTCAAGCTAGAATTGTGAATTTTTAACATCTATCTGATGTCTATCCGACGTGTTAGGACTTCTGATTCCGACGTCCCAAATTAGGTGAAAAATAAATAAAAAATGCATAAAAACAGCGCACTCATTTTTCTCGGGCTGTTTTGGACTGGAATTGATTAGTGAAGTGTCTCTAGCCTTCAGAATGTAAGCGTTTTCAGTACTTCTTCGTGACTAATTAGTTGTCTAGCGATTCGTGAATGATTCGCAACAAAGTATTGGTCTGATAATTAAATGCATTATTCTTTGGCTAGGTAATCACTGTAGTACTGATGATTTCAAAGTTACTTACTATTTGATCAAAGAGAAAGATAGTTTATTCTGCCATGCACGAAAAGTTTTCTTTCCAGATAATTGAACTATTTTCATTCGTTTCTTTTCGAATTTGACCTATCTTTTGCACACCTCTTTCCGACATGGTATCAGAGCAAAATCTCTAATACGATGCATGTGTTCGTGAAAAAAAAATGTTGCAAAGAAGAGGGTATGATTTTATATTATTGGAAAAGCATGGATATGAATTGCTTACGTAAAACCAAACTTATTATCTTTTTCTAAGGATATATATATATATAAATCAAATCCATGTTTCACGCGGTATGGAATTTTTTCAATTGAGATCCATGAGAAGAGTGTCTAATGGGATCCCTTCTCAAGTTTCCAGTTGTATGGATCCATTGGTGTGAATCTTTGTGATCACATAAGGTCCTTGGCCTTGGAATTTGAGTTTCTCTGGTTTAATCTTTCGAGTTCTATATATAATAGAACTTTGTCTCCTTCATTCAGTTCCTTTAATTGAATATTATTATCATGCCAGACCTTCTGTCTGCGTTTGTTTACCAACTATGCATGCTAACTTAATAATCGAGTTTCACATAGTCTGTGAAGATGTGCTTGATGGTTGCTTTTTCACCAAGTTGTTCGGAATATGCAACTCTTAAGGATGGAATGATAAATTCAACTGACATTACAGCCTCTTGTCCGTAAACCAACTGAAATTGTGTCATCCCCGTTGATCTTAGTGGTGTGGTCCTGAAAGCCCAAATACTTGAATATACAACTCTGTTTCCCAATCATTTCAGCTGGCTTCAACTATTTAGGTCAGAATTGGGCAGATGATCTTGTTTGAGAATTCGGCTAACCCATTGCATCGAGGATAGTATGGGGTACTTTTGCGATGCTTCACAAAGTAATGGGTTAGGATTATTTACAACATCATTGAGAAAGTAAGTGCCTCTATCACTTACTAACTCTATTGGACAACCAAATCGGGTAATAGTGTTTTCATACAGAAATCTGGTTGTAACTTTTGCCATATCTTGTCTAGTTGCTCTAGCCTCTACCCAATTTGTAGGATAGTCAGTGGCCACTAAGATGTATCTTGATTGAGTACCTCGGGTGGCTGGGCTTATTTTTCATTTAAACTGAATTCGCCCGTATTAAATGCTTCTCTTTCGATTATTGAAGTTAAAGGTATAAAATCAGCTCATTGAGGAGTCTTGATTCTTTGACAGACATCACATGTTTTGATTTGTGCATATGTATCCTTAAATAACGACCAGCAGTATCTGGCTAATAGTATTTTCTTCGGGGACTGTCAAATGAGAAGTGTCCTCCTCCTTCACCTTCATGCGATAGGAAAATTATTTGTTCTACCTCATCCTCATTAATGCATCTCCTAATTAATCCATATACACCTTTTTTATACATTTGTAAGGTAAGGTCTAGATTCCAAAATCAGTTTGCATTGATCGACTTTAGACATAGATGGATCCATTACTCCGGATGATAAGAATGATACTATCTCTTCAGCCCATCTAGGAGTAGCATCTATTTTGAATAGGTAGGCATCAGGTAAATCATCACTTATCAGTTCTGTGACTTTCTCAGTTGATGGTATCCTAGATAAATGATCGACAAGAAAACTTACAATAATCTTAAAGTCGAACTCTAGAAGGATAAGTAGCCATCTTGCTATATGACCAGTGCTGCATAATGGCATAATCTTTGTACAACATATTCATTGTTAAAGCTTCTCTTCTAATTGTGGAATAATTTACTTTTGCAGAAACTGATTGTATATTGAGGAATCGAATCACGTTATTTTTCTCAAATTCTCCCGCCTGTGCTAGGATGACTCCAATAGAAGAGTTACCAGCGTCAGTATGAACATGGAATTCCAATTGGGAGTTCGATGCTCGGAGAATGGGTGTAGTGACAAGTGTGTGCTTCAAATCCTCAATTGCTTGTATTCTTTCTTTAGTCCATTTTGGATCTGTAACAACTTCATAAAATTAATCTGGCTTTTCCTACAAAATTAAGAATAAATATGCGGTAATAGTTACAATGGCCTACGAAGATATAGATTAAATTTTCCTTTACCATGGCCAGTAGTGGCATTTCTCCGGGTTCAACAAAATTCCATACTTCTTGCATTGGATAAATTTTTTTTCAAGAGCATCAAGATGTTCACAATTTTTAGATTTAACACCAATGTCATCTAGATATATCTCTAAAATATTATGCCATAAATCTTTAAATGCAAACTGCATCACACTTTGAAAGGTCGATGGAGCGTTACAGAGTCCGAATGGCATGACCTAATATGCATAGGTACCAAACTTTGTGGCAAATGCAGTCTTATGGATGTCTTTAGGATCTAATCGAATAAGAAAATAGCCTCTAAATCCATCCAAAAAACTCTCCTGCCATTTCTTCCAGTATGGCGTCGGTTAATGGTAAAGGGAAGTGATCTTTTTTTGTGAATTTATTCAATTCTTTTAAATCCACACAGATCATTAGTTTAACATTTTTCTTGGGAACCACCAAGATGGGTGATAACCATGTCAAATGTTCAATCTCTTTAATGAGACCCGCAACTAATAATCTTTGTGTATCTTTTTTAATTTGTTTTTTATAGAGCAAATTACAACCGTAGGGCTTCGCTTGGACTGGCTTTGCATCTTTTTCTAATAAGATGGAGTGCACGATGATATCCCCTTCATCTCTTTATAGTTCCATCATGATACTTCCTTAAAAAATTTATAAATTTTTTCACTGTCGTCTTAAATCAAGATGGGCTCCTATATGTACAAATCTATCTCCTTTTTCATCTAGATCTTTCAAGTTTAAAGGAACTGTTTTAGTTGGTCCATCAAACGAAGATGATTCACTCGTTGGTTCCCATTTCGGTTGTCGCAACTCAATAGAATCATCACCCATTGTGGAATTTGTGAACTTCTTAGGTACAACGAGCTCAGGATTCTCTTTATGTACAAGGATCTTTTTATGAAAATATGGGGCTCTAATGAGGCGTGGCTTCAAACAAGAAGCGTCGTTAGACAAGTCAATTGTTTGTTGCTCATTAAGAGGAACAATCGGCTATTTCGATTTTTGTAGGATCTGCTTGTGTTTCTCAATTAATCTTCTGCAGAGCATTGGAAATGTATAATTCTATGAGGATGATTTGACAATATGAAAATTATTAATAACTTTCAGATGAGAGCTCTGAGTATTCGTTATGATTGTAAGGCTCTCATCAATAGTACTAATAATTTTGTTTCTTGGATTATCTCATTTGTATACTTATCGTTTAGATGACAATTGACTAGGTTGCGCTAAATATTTCAAAGAGGATTCATCTATATGTGCAAAAGGTGATGGTAGCATAATCTCTTTTGGTATTCTCGTAAGATTGGATGATTGTGGATCTAAACAATGAAGTACTTGCTCGTTGGTTGGTCCTTCATCAATCATCGTTCATGATACCTTCATCTGTAATTTCCACAATAAACGACAGATTGGTAGCCATTTTGTTTGAATAAGCTGAGCATCTATAAAAGAAACATAAAATGCATCCATAATTGGTTGATCTATGCTTGTAGATGTTATCCTTATCGATTTCTAAAATTTGGATAATACTTCATTACTGCATCTTTGAACATCTACACAGTCAATGGTCGCTAAGACATGGCCCTAATTAATGATATATGTAGATTGTGCATAATGTCATCAAATGGTTGGAGAAACATTGGTTTCAACACACGTTAAACATTCATCTTCTTCCCGTACAAGGTTTGTTTTACCAATAATGTAATCAATTGATATAATGTGATCTCGATTACAAAAAATGATTTGTTGTTTTTTCCAATCTTGAATCACTTCGGCATTGGTTAACCATGTGGTTCCCAATAAAATTTATATGCGGACTTTTCATGTGGAAGATCTAGCACTACACAATCAACTACAAAATTTAGATCTGTGATCTTGATGGGTACGACATTGATGTGTCCATATGGTTCGTCGGTCGAAGGTTGATCAACTAAGTTCAGCCGGTACTTGGGTGGAACAATAGGTCCTACGCTTGATAGAATTTTTTCAATTCACAAATGTCGATAGAATTCGCGGAATGCTTGATAGAATTTTATCAATTCACAAATAAAAACCTATGGCCCTTGTTGCCCACAGACCCAACAACTGATAAGTTTTGCTACTGGTGTCACAGCGTGACCACAGATCTATAATGTCTCATTCACTCAACAAATAGACGAGTCTTTCTCACATTCACAATTCACGTCAATTAATATCAAAATACTACAACTTTTCAACACACAATCATATACAACAAACAGTACATGGAAATGGTAAGAAGTACTCCAAGGATTCTCATTCCAATGACATTAGCTTCTTACAAAACTTCATGCAACAGATGCAGCCCACTCATCAACTCCACTAATCACTAGTCTGATCACCAACACATCGTATCGACTATCCTTCTCTAGATTGCCCATCGGCTCTCCCATCTCTAGACTGTTCGATCTCTACACACTCACACTCTTCCCATCATCAACTCCGGTTGCATCCCCCTCTTTTCTCCACCTCTCTTCTTTTCTATTATTTTCTTATTCCTACTTGCCATCGAGTTTCTTGGCTGTGTCACTTCTACAACCGAATATTGTTGAACTTCCCACTAACAGGTCACATCCAAGTAACTCTTACATAACTAACTATTATTTCCTCAACTCATGGTCTTACACAACAAGATGCTATGGTTGGGATCAACCGACACCAAAAATATTCCTTCGGATGATTTTAATCTTGGTAGAGAATCTACCAACAATTCACAAGATGCTAGATGATGGTCTCCAAGTTGATTTTGGAAAAGATGCTTGCTTGGTTAAGAGGGATGGTGATGTCATGGTAGCAAGTGGGACTAGATGTGGTAATCTTTTCAAAATTGATGCTAATCCTTGTGGAAGTGTGGCCAAGAGGAGCTTGGATCATCTCGAGGATAAGGCAAGTGATGTACCTCAACCTATGTTCCAAGATGGTGCTTTGGCAAAAGCACATGGAGATGGTTATTGCCAAAGAGGGTGACTTCTCATCAAATATCTTATCTTGTTCATTTGGATGATCTCATTTCATCATGTAGAAGCAAAGATGGTGCCATTTCATGTGACTTCTTATTTAAAAACTTCAATTGGAAGTATCTTTTATCAATGGTGCTTGATAAGAAGAATGCAATAGTTGATAATCTGGGGATCTTTAAACGATATGCTTTGCCAAAATTCCTTGGCATATAAGGATTAAGGAGGATCTCATCTCAATCAAGAGGATAATGGTAGGATTTTCAAATCTACCAAAAATCCAAGTGCATGATGGAGATTTGCCAAGGCTTGAGAAGGAGTCTTCTCAACACATGGTTTCATGGAGATCTTCAAGAGACAAGGCCGAGTCTATGAGGCTCACAATACATGGCAAAGAGGGGCAATTTTCAGGTTGTATCTACTTCAACACATTCACATTTGCTTCTCTTCCATTATTTGATGTAACATCTTGCTTTATTGAGATTTCTAAATCTCAAAGTTCAAGTAAGGCAATACTAGTTTTGTATGATGCCTATTGTATGGACATTTTATTTCTTCTCATTGATGGCTTGGATATGTTTCCAAATCATTTTGAAAGCAAGTGGTTGTGTCATCAAATGTATGCTCTTGGATCTAGTAAGAGCAAGAATGAGTTTGTTACTCATAGTGTGAAAAATCATGTTTTTACATGCTGTGAGGCAATTTGTAAACTTCTCTTAAGATTAAGTGAATCATCCATGAAGGACACTAAGTACATCCATGAAGGTACCTAGTCGAACTCTTGAAGGATATGTAGCCATCTTGCTATATGACCAGTGTTGCATAGTTTATTCAACAGATATAGCAACGCTTGCTGATTGGTATAGAATCTAAATTGATATCCTAGCAGATAATGGCATAATTTTTGTACAACATATATCATTGTTAAAGCTTCTCTTCCGATTGTGGAATAACTTACTTCAGTAGAAACTGATTGTCTACTGAGAAATCGAATCACGTAATCTTTCCCAAATTCTCCCGCATGTGTTAGGATGACTCTAATAGAAGAGTTACTAGCGTCAGTATGAACATGAAATTCCAATTGGGAGTTCGGTGCTCGTACAATGGGTGCAGTGACAAGTGTGTGCTTCAAATCCTCAACTGCTTGTATTCTTTCTTTTGTCCATTTTGGATCTATAACAACATAAATTAATCTGGCTTTTCCTACAAAATCAAGAACAAATATGTGGTAATAATTACAATGGCCTACAAAGATATAGATTAAGTTTTCCTTTACCATGGCCGGTAGTGGCATTTCTCCGGATTTAGCGAATTTCCATACTTCCTGCATTGGATGAATTTGTTTTCAAGAGCATCAAAATGTTCACAATTTCTACATTTAACACCAATTTCATCTAGATATATCTCTAAAATATTATGCCATAAATCTTTAAATGCAAATTGCATCACACTTTGAAAGTTCGATGGAGCGTTACAGAGTCCGAATGGCATGACCTAATATGCATAGGTACCAAATTTTGTGGCAAATGCAGCCTTATGGATGTCTTTAGGATCTAATCGAATAAGAAAATAGCCTCTAAAGCCATCCAAAAAACTCATTGCCTCTGATCCTGCCATTTCTTCCAGTATGGCGTCGGTTAATGGTAAAGGGAAGTGATTTTTTTTTTTTACTTTATACAATTTCTTTAAATTCACCCATATCTTTTGTTTAACATTTTTATTGGGAACCAGCACGATGGGTGATAACCATGTCGAATGTTCAATCTCTTTAATGAGACCCGCAACTAATAATCTTTGTGTATCTTCTTTAATTTGTTTTCTATAGAGCGGATTACAACGGTAGGGCCTCGCTTGGACTGGCTTTGCATCTTTTTCTAATAAGATGGAGTGCACGGCGATATCCCCTTCATCTCTTTATAGTTCCATCACGATACTTCTTTAAAAAAATTTATAATTTTTTTCACTGTCGTCTAATATCAAGATGGGCTCCTATATGTACGAATCTATCTCCTTTTTCATCTAGATCTTTCAAGTTTAAAAAAAATGTTTTAGTTGGTCCATCAAACGAAGATGATTCACTCGTTGGTTCCCATTTTGGTTGTGGCAACTCAATAGAATCATCACCCATTGTGAAATCTGTGAACTTCTTAGGTACATCAAGTTCAGGATTCTCTTTATGTACAAGGATCTTTTTATGTAAAGATGGGGCTCTAATGAGGCGTGGCTTCAAACAAGAAGCGTCGTTAGACAAGTCAATTGTTTGTTGCTCATTAAGAGGAACAATCGGCTATTTCAATTTTTGTCAGATCTGCTTGTGTTTCTCAATTAATCTTCTGCAGAGCATTGGAAGTGTATTATTCTGTGAGGATGATCTGACAATATGAAAATTATTAATAACTTTCAGATGAGAGCTCTGAGTATTCGTTATGATTGTAAGGCTCTCATCAATAGTACTAATAATTTCGTTTCTTGGATTATCCCATTTGTATACCTTATCGTTTAGATGACAATTGACTAGGTTGTGCTAAATATTTCAAAGATGATTCATCTATATGTGCAAAAGGTGATGGTAGCATAATCTCTTTTGGTATTCTCGTAAGATTGGATGATTGTGGATCTAAACAATGAAGTACTTTCTCATTGGTTGGTCCTTCATCAATCATTGTTCATGATACCTTCATCTGTAATTTCCACAAGCACATTAAGCGACAGATTTGGTAGCCATTTTGTTTGAATAAGCTGAGCATCGATATAAGAAACATAAAATACATCCATAATTGGTTGATATATGCTTGTAGATGTTATCCTTATCGATCTCTAAAATTCGGATAATACTTCGTTTCTACATCTTTGAGCATCTACACAGTCAATGGTTGCTAAGACATGGCTCTAATTAATGATATCTGTAGATTGTGCATAATGTCATCGAATGGTTGGAGAAACATTGGTTTCATCACATGTTAAACATGCATCTTCTTCTCGTACAGGTTTTGTTTTACCAATAGTGTAATCATTCGATATCATGTGATCTCGATTATAGAAAATGATTCGTTGCCTTTTCCAATCTTGAATCACTTCGGCATTGGTTAACCATGTGGTTCCCAATAAAAATTTATATGCAGACTTTTCATGTGGAAGATCTAGCACTACACAATCAACTACAAAATTCAGATCTGTGATCTTAATGGGTACGACATTGATGTTCCCATATGGTTCGGTCAAAGGTTGATCAACTTAGTTTAGCTGATACTTGGGTGGAACAACAGGTCCTACACCCCATTGTTTAGCGAGAGTTAGCGATATGACATTTACTCCTGACCCACTATCGATAATAGCAGGTACAATAGCATGATCTTTATGGATTATAAATGTGATGCAGCCTCTAGCTTTTCCTGTCTGGAACAAGGTAGCATCAACCTGTTGGGCTTGCATTGGAATCTCCGGTTCATGAGGTATTTCAATATCCTCATCTGGCTGTAGTTCTCGGGTTATGATCTAGTGTAAGGGTCCACATAACTTAAAAACAACATGGAAAGGCAACGTGATTTGAGAGTACAGAAGTTCGGATATGATCTCTATTATTGAGGGTGGGGGTAAGTGTTTTTGTTGATTTGTCTCGGTTAATGGAATAGGTTCATATTCATATTCCCGTAGCAACTCATCTTGAATTTCCTTATACCTCTCCTGTTCTATTATAGGATTACGATAAGATCTAGGCATCATTCAAGTAGCAAAACACCCTCCTTATTCAATGTTCTTACCACTCGATTTAGCATCGTTTATTTTTTTGTTGCAATTGAGCACTTGTCATCACCCGAATTGCTTTTTCTTGCACATGCCTAGTTGGCATAGTCTCTTTTTCTTGAGTGGGGCACTCCTTGTAACAATGGATTGTTCCACAATTTTCATGGAATGCTTGATCGAATTTTTTCAATTCACAAAAAGAAAGAAATAAATAAATAAAAGAACCTCTGGCCTTGTTGCCCACAGACCCAACAACCGATAAGTTTTTCTACTGATGTCACAACGTAACCACATTGGGTAGGTGATTCAGGGTCTACATAACAATCAAAGATGGAATCCTCCTCTGGGTAACACGGGGAATCATAGGAATAAGATGCTTCCTCATCAATGTAGTTTATATGTGCAAGAATCTTATTTATAGACAACAATTGGTTGTTATTACCAGGCGGTCTTTGTAGGAATGCTAATTTCTTTTGATTTTGTGTTGTACCAGATACTTCTTTTACTTGCACTCTAGATGGAAAGTGTGGTTGTTGCACATGTGGTTGATACATAGGATTCAGTGGTCTCTGTTGTTGTCTGGCTTGACTAATCGGATTGAAGGTGCACTTAAATGACTCATGACCAGATCTATTACAGAACACACATCTAGATTGATAGTGTGTTTGAAAAGGACCTTTATTCGAACATTCATTCCTAGTGTGGTTTCCCCTATAGATAGAACACCACACGCCCTCTCTTCTCGGGTATGTATTCTGGTTAAAGTCTTTTGGGTCTCATTCAACTAACTCTTATGGATTTTGTTTATTTCTTCAAGCTCATCCCGCATATCTGTAGTGCATGACCTTTCGGTAATTCTTTGTTTAGTAGTTCCTTCAACATGTTGTTCTCTTCTTCTTTCCCTTAAATTATCCTCGTGGTTAATGAAATGATGATCCTCATCATCTGATTCTTCGTCTTCTTCTCTTATACCTTCTAACATGCCTTGCTTTATTTGACGATAGTCATCAACAGGTTTAAGCTCATGCCGAATTCGTTCTGGAAGGCCGACTATAAACCAAGTTATTAGCATCTTTTAGGTTAACGCTTCTTGGCATTGTCCACGAAGACATTTGAATCTTTCAATGTAGTCCCTTACTTTTTCTTTTTCTTTCATTTTGATTTGGCTTAATCATACAAAAGGACTCTTTGATAATCTATCTGGTTTGAATTGTTTGATAAAAGCTTCTTTCAACACTTCTGAATCATTATGTTCATCTCGGTCAAGGTTAAAGAACCAATCTCGAGCGACTCCTAGCAAGGTCATATAGAAGAGTTGAGCCATGCTTTCATGTGAAGAATCTCCATATACTTCATAGGCATTCTCAAAGATTTCAATGAAATCTATGAGGATCCATTCTTCCATCAAATTTCGGTATATCTAATTTTGGAGTTCTACGTTCATATGCAGGTGATCTTCATCTAGGAGATAATCTAACAGGTAGATTATCACATCTCCCTTTGTAATGATTAGCTCTAATTCGTGGATCATGTATGACAAATCTTAATTGTGGTCTTGTCCATGGGCTTGATTCAGGCTATTCATTTGGAAGATTTGGTTCTGGAAGGTACCTCTCATCATAATTTTCAGTATCCCTCATCTCTACAAAGTAGTACTATAATACTACTTGTTTATTCTCCCCCCACGGAGTGGTTGGGAAAAGGAATGAAGTGGTATGGAAATGGTGCAGTAAATAAGGAAAACGAAAAATTCGGATAGATGGAGCGTGAAAACAAGTGGATGAGAAAAAACTAGTCAGCTAACTGAAAAAGTACCGCACAGGTA
Source organism: Diphasiastrum complanatum (assembly GCA_029204225.1). NCBI lineage: Eukaryota > Viridiplantae > Streptophyta > Lycopodiopsida > Lycopodiales > Lycopodiaceae > Diphasiastrum > Diphasiastrum complanatum. The sequence goes on from CM055103.1 coordinate 3,269,818, forward strand.
GAAACAATGTTATGGTACGTTTTAATAGAAATTAATAAAACATGAAGTAATTTAGAACATGTATCTTGAATCTATTAGGCAATAAAATGTTGAAAAAGAAACGAGAAAAAAGTGGATGCAACCGAAATTGCCATTGTAATTTGGTCGTATCATGCACTAATCTAAGTGAGTTGTCAATGTCACCAATGTTTTGTAAAACTCCTCGATTTATAACTCACTGCCAATGCTGAATTATCTTGATTTACCCAAATACTTGCTTAAAACTTGAACCTGCCAATTAAGCATCCTATCGCTTTTATCTAATTAACCGAAAAGACTACTACTCATAACATATCTCTTTTCATACATGACAAGTAGAAGTCAACAATCTAATTCTAAGCATTCAACATCACAACTCTGGCCTGTCATTTCGGTAAACTCAAATAAGATCTACTCAATTATCGTACTTCTTAGGTGATCCCTATTCACGAACTACATATCTATAACCTCTCATTCACTCGGCAAATAGATGAGTCTTTCTCACATTTACAATTCACGTCAATTCATATTAGAATACTACAAGTTTATAACACACAATCATATACAACAAACAATACATGGAAATGGTAAGAAGTACTCCAAGGATTCTCATTCCAATGACAATAGCTTCTAACAAAACTTCATGCAACAGATGCAGCCCACTCATCAACTCCGCTAATCACTAGTCTGATCACCAACACATCGTATCGACTATCCTTCTCTAGATTGCCCATCGGCTCTCCCATCTCTAGACTGTTCGATCTCTACACACTCACACTCTTCCCATCATCAACTCTGGTTGCATCCCCCTCTTTCCTCCACCTCTCTTATTTTCTATTATTTTCTTATTCTTACTTGCCATCGAGTTTCATGGTTGTGTCACTTTCTACAACCGAATATTGTTGAACTTCCCACTAATAGTTCCCATCTTACGTAACTAACTACTCTTTCCTCAATTCATGGTCTTACACAACAAGATGCTATGGTTGGGTTCACAAGTACAAGTCTAGCTACTGTAGTTCTTGGATGAACCGACATCAGAAATATTCCTTCGACTATTTGTGATATTGGTAGAGAATCTACCAACAATTGGCAAGATGCTAGATGATGGTCTCCACGTTGATTTTGGAAAAGATGCTTGGTTGGTTAAGAGGGATGGTGATGTCATGGTAGCAAGTGGGACTAGATGTGGTAATCTTTTCAAGATTGATGCTAATCCTTGTGGAAATGTGGCCAAGAGGAGCTTGGATCATCTCAAGGACGATAAAGCAAGTGATGTACCTCAACCTCTGTTCCAAGATGCTGCTTTGGCAAAAGCACATGGAGATGGTTATTGCCAAAGAGGGTGACTTCTCATCAAATATCTTATCTTGTTCATTTGGATGATCTCATTTCGTCATGTAGAAGCAAAGATGGTGCCATTTCATGTGACTTCTTATTTAAAAACTTCAATTGGAAGTATCTTTTATCAATGGTGCTTGATAAGAAGAATGCAATAGTTGATAATCTGGGGATCTTTAGAACGATATGCTTTGCCAAAATTCCTTGGCATATAAGGATTAAGGAGGATCTCATCTCAATCAAGAGGATGATGGTAGGATTTTCAAATCTACCAAAAATCCAAGTGCATGATGGAGATTTGCCAAGGCTTGAGGAGGAGTCTTCTCAACACATGGTTTCATGGAGATCTTCAAGAGACAAGCCCGAGTCTATGAGGCTCACAATACATGGCAAAGAGGGGCAATTCTCAGGTTGTATCTACTTCAACACATTCACATTTGCTTCTCTTCCATTATTTGATGTAACATCTTGCTTTATTGAGATTTCTACATCTCAAAGTTCAAGTAAGGCAATACTAGTTTTGTATGATGCCTATTGTATGGACATTTTATTTCTTCTCATTGATGGCTTGGATATGTTTCCAAATCATTTTGAAAGCAAGTGGTTGTGTCATCAAATTTATGCTCTTGGATCTAGTAAGAGCAAGAATGAGTTTGTTACTCATAGTGTGAAAAATCATGTTTTTACATGTTGTGAGGCAATTTGTAAACTTCTCTTGAGATTAAGTGAATCATCCATGAAGGACACTACGTACATCCTTGAGCAATATACTGTTTGGTTTCAAGATTAGATTCATCGTGGAAAAAGTTCATAGTATGTGGACTAGTGAAGCTAGAATTGAAAATCTTGACAATCATCACATTTGCTCATCTTATGATCTTGATCTTTATGAGGCATGGAAGTCTCAAATTTCACTCTTTATGGTGCATCCATCTTCATGCAAGTGGAGCTTTCAAGTCAAAGATCATCATCAAGCATGGAGGAACACAAGGATATGGTGGCAAATTTCTTTGACAAGGGCAAGAGGCGGTGCCCCTCTTTGACAAGGAGGGGCAGGTTTTTTCCCGCCCCTCTTTGAGGAGAAGGGGCGAGTTCAATCCCGCAGCCCCTGATTTAGGGACACATATTTAATGGTAGCCATCAACGGCGGGTTTTGGCTGCCCCTTCTAGGGACTTTTAGTGTACTAAGCACCTTATATTCTTGATATCGACCTAGGACCTCTCCTTCAACACACTTGACCGTTGTTTGATTTGTTGCTTGTGGAGCTTTTGTACTATGGCATTCATGTGAATCCAAAGAAAATAGCTTATACTACTCGTGATATCGACCTAGGACCTGTTCTTCAACACATCTGATCCTTGTCTGGTGCTTGTGGAGCTTCTATGGTGTCGTGAATTCTAGTAGAACAGCATGGATTCAAATTTTCATCCAAACCCTTGCGTCACGGCTCTCCTTCTTAGAAAAGAAAAGATAGAAATGTGGATCTATGTTGGCTCTAAGTGCAGGCCCACAAACTCACAACCAGACCCTAATTCATCTATTGGGAGCTAACCTTTGTGATAGGTACGTACGCCTTCCAAACTTGTAAAATTGATATATCAATCCCTCCAACTCTGCCATGCCTATTTTGCAAGGGTATTAAAAGTGGCGGTTTAAGAATGCTTCCTAGGGTGAGAACTCAACTAGGACGTGGTATCAATGCAAGTTAAACCACACTTTCCCATTGCCACGCTGAGTGGGAGTAGGCTAGTGGCATTCCAAGAGGTCTAGATACCTATAATTACACTTTTGAGGAGCTTCAACAAGAAGAAGGTGCAGGAGAAGAGGAGATGCTCTAGTGGTGGGATTTGGAGGCAAATGATTCAATAGCTGGTCGGAGGAACTAATTAAAGTTGGAAGCTAAATTTCAAATTTTGGCATCCTACATCAAAAGGTTGGAAGCACACAAAGCCTCATGCATGATTCAACTATTTACCGGGTCTAAATCTTTAGTTCACAATAAGAGAATTGTATTTGAAAATCAGATCACCCAAAAGGGGCCTTAGCTCAATGGTAAAGCGTTGGGGTCTTGTTATGAGGTGCTCGCGTAGCCTTCCATGTCCCCAAGATGTGGGTTCGACTCCCGCAGGCTCCAACACCACTTTTGGAATTCTTCTTCTTCTTCTTCTTCTTCTACACTCACAACAGTACTCAGGTTTGATGGCAAAACAGATCAATGCGTTTACTAGCTCAAAGATATTGTGCTGATCAGCTTTCTCACCAAAAATTTCAAACCATGTTTAATCGTTCATGAATTGTTCACATGATTGTCAAGGAATTACTCATTTGAGCTCTCAACATAGTAGCAGAAATTTGTATTGATCAAACAAACAAACCATATGCACGAATTTAAATTAATAAGCTTCGCATTACGAAGTTCAGCCTTATTACCCAATGCATACATGCCTGCAGTCCGAGCCAGCCAAGCGCAAACAAACTCGCGTCTGGATTATTCAGATTTTGCTTCAAACAAATCTAGCTAAAACTCATGTGCACCTAGTTGGGAATAAGATTCAAGATATCTACAGCCACTGCATGCATGCCTGCAGTTGTTTCGCAACATGCATGCATCGTAACGAGAATGAAAATTAATTGCTCCTTAATTATGATGGATGTGGCTTAATTCCTTAAATTCTTCATGTCTTTCCAAGCTGGCTCGAGTGGATCAGAAACAATTTATAAACAAGAAGCAATCATAAAGACGATAAAGGCGTTTTGGAGGATGGGTACAAGTGGAGAAAGGATGGTCAGAAGGCTGTAAAGAATAGTCCTCACCCGAGGTGCCTATACATACCTTCTCGAGCAGCAATGTGGGCTACTCCTTAATCATTTATTCCTGGGGAATGTTTGCAATTTCCTACATATGTTTATTTGAATCTAGGAAATTGTATGCAATTTCTCATTTTTTTCCTTTATAGGAATTGAACAACAGATTCTTGTGGTGAAACTAATCTGGAAGTTGATCATCATCATCAATTGTGGCCTATAGGATGCTGCTTGTTTTCAAAATCATGTGCTCGATGATCTCACTAGCTTTAGTGATGCTTAATTTCATGCTCTTGTGCGTTTGATGACCTTTCCGTACATTGTTTTGAGGTAGCAAGTAGTTGTGGAAGACTACTTTATATGGCACAAGTTAATCATGTCCTCGATGATCTCTCTAGCTTTAGTCATGCTTAATTTAATGCTCTCGTGCCTTTGATGACCTTTCTGTACATTTTTTTTGAGGTAGCTAGTAGTTGTGGAAGACTACTTTATATGCCACAAGTTAATCATGTGCTCGATGATCTATTTAGCTTTCTTGATGCTTAATTTATTGCTCTCGTGCCTTTGATGACCTTTCCGTACGTTTTTTTGAGCACGCAAGTTAATCATGTGCTCGATGATCTCTCTAGCTTTAGTGATGCTTAATTTCATGCTCTCGTGCCTTTGATGACCTTTCCGTACATTTTTTTGAGGTAGCTAGTAGTTGTGGAAGCCTGCTTTATATGCCACAAGTTAATCAATCATGTGCTCGATGATCTCTCAAGCTTTAGTGATGCTTAATTTAATGCTCTCGTGCCTTTGATGAGCTTTCCATACATTTTTTGAGGTAGCTAGTAGTTGTGGAAGACTGCTTTATATGCCACAAGTTAATCAATCATGTGCTCGATGATCTCTCTGGCTTTAGCGATGCTTAATTTCACACTCTCGTGCCTTTGATGACCTTTTCGTACATTTTTTTGAGGTAGCTAGTAGTTGTGGAAGACTACGTTATATGCCACAAGTTAAAATCACATGACGGAAAAAAGGGACAACAGGCCACTAAAGTATGCCATGTGTCCCAAGGCTAGGATCTATTAGGAGAGGAGAGAGGTTGAGGTAATCTCATGTAGGCTGCACAATACACACCGACTAGTTGTATAACCTACCTAGCTACGAATATCTAGGGTACTATGTTAGTACACCCGGTGGTAGCCCATGGAGGTGAACAAGATGTAGGTTACCCATGGGTGCATGGCCCAACAACGAGCTACTAAATGGACATGCCTCAGAAGGCTGGAATTCATGGCCAAACAGTATGAGGACATTTTTTGCTCTAAACATAACACCCACCTAGGTTTTGAATTCTCAGTGTTTATGTCACGAAATTGAACCTAGTAGAAACTTGTAGTCCTAGTACATTTGACATGGCACATCCAATGATCCAAACTAAATTCACATAATCTAACTCACCCATTACTATGGACAACTTCATCTACATTTTCTTCGTAGATTGCATAGGACAATGAGAGAAAGATGATCACCTACAATGGATGACGATCACCCAAGCTGAATTGGAAAGGAATGAGCAGGATCATCATGCGATGGTAGAGCTCTATGAGGTGTGCACGATGGTGGACAAGAGGCAGAGGAGGAGAATAACATACAGAATCAGTCATTAATGCTACCCAGGTGTGTTGAATCATTGGTGCTTCTCACTATGAATGTCCCATGCCCCAGGGCCAGAATTCCCGGATTGCAAATTGCCCATCCACACATTCGGCTCCCCATAATTTGAACACCCACTTAGGGTGTTGCAATGTTGCAGGCACCTACTTGCCCACCAACTCCTCGCCTCTCATCCCTGCCCAGCTCCTCATGCCATCCTCTAGCGAGCCTCATCCTCCTAGGTCTCGATGTGCCTGCCCGATGTCTCCTCAACCTTCAAGCACACCCTTCAATTGCATGCTTGCCTATGCGAGCCAGTCAGGTGAAGAGTCAAGACTTGAAGTCCACAGTGCGCCCGAAGTCCGCGATCCCTTTGGTGCGCTCTCTTAAAGCCAAAAGGATAGTCCTTGAGAATAGAGGACCATCTTTATTCTAAACTCATTGCTGAAACTATGATTCTAGTAAAGATGAGATTACATAGCCGAACAGAGAGATGTACACTAACATAAAACACGTACAACGGTGGGATGACTACGATGAATAAAAGGCCATGTCACCAATGATACACTTCAAAATTGAAAAACAACCCTCACTAATTCAAAAGTACGTGTTTGTATTTGAATCACAGAGGCTTCAATCGAAGACTTTTGGAATTTAAAAATGAAAAAGGGCCCATTTAGGAGAATACAATTGAAACTTGCCATCGTGTGTAAGTCCCAACCCAATGATCACATAGTTATTTGATTCATTAGAAATTAATAAAAGGACATTAGGCCAAAACGTGGAAATGAAATGTCACAGGGCCTAATAATCTATCAAAAAATTTAGATTGATCAAGTTCAATCACTCGATTGACTATGTCAAGTGATAAGGACCATGATCTTGCATTAGACATGTGTTGGGATCGTGAGAGGTTTGATTAGCTAATTCTGCTGATGGAATCCGAATACAGGGAAGGAAGTGGTCTTCAATTTGATCAATGATTACAAGAACTGCCTGAGCCACTACCAATGGCTTTCAGTTTGTTGTCTCCTTCATCCATGGACTTCTTTTGTCCTGTTGGTACTTCATTGATCTTGAGTCGTGAAGACGCAAGTGCGGACTTGCGGTTCCCTTCAATTGTGCTCGTTCATTATCTGGACGTTTCAGTTTGTTGTGATTTGCAATTTTTTGCAGTAAGCAGGTTGTCGACCTTCGTTATCTTCGTTGTTTGTATGTGATGCAGTTTTGGTAGCGGTGGTTTGCAGGTCATAAGCTAGCAATGCTTTGAGCGTGGAAACTTCAAGTTTCATGACTTTGAGCTATATGAATTTCATGAGCTCAAAATTTCTCAAATTCAATCATTTTACGAGAAAACCTTGAGTGACAAGCACCGAAAGTGAGCTTTTCCAGAAGATGCACATTGAATTTCGGTCATCTTGTGTGATAGCGATAAACTTCATTGACAAGGGGATGAACTTGAGCTATCTTAATATCCTAGACTTGGACTGGTTGAGTCTGATTACTTGATGAGCCATGACAGGTGACAAGCAGCAAAATCACACATTAGGCATCAAACTTTGGCTTTCCCAAGTGATAAACAACAAATTTGACCTATTTGAGTTTTGTAAGCTCAACATAAGTTGAAATCAATCGGTCTGTGAGCAACCTAGATTAAGAATTTCCAAGATGGAGCTACTTTGATTGATGTGAGCTTTGGTTGACTTCCTTCGGCTAATATGACTTTCGATTGATGTGCACACCTTCTTCTTAGTTGACTTGCTAGCTGAATTCGGTTGAGATTAGCCAAATTTGTAGAAAATCGTTCAAGTATGTTTGGAGATGATTCTAGATTCTTGAAGCACAAGGATTTCTCCTTGATTCTCCCTCCCTCCAAACTTTGTATGATGAGAAGAGCTAATGATGAACTGGAAAATAGAACAGTTAGTGGATCATGAAACAAATTGATGGGTGAGAAAAACAAACAAGGGGTGGGTATACCAGGTCGTAATTGGAAGAAGAGATCTCCATTGATCTTCGTGGTGTGGTCCTGAAAGCGCGAATAGTTGAATTTGCATCAAGGATAGTATGGGGTACTTTTGCGATGCTTCACAAAGTAATGGGTTAGGAGGTTATGTACAACGTTATTGAGAAAGAAAGTACCTCTATCACTTACTAACTCTATTGGACAACCGAATCGAGTAATAATGTTTTCATACAAAAATTTGGCTATAGCTTTTGCGGTAGCTTGTCTAGTGGCTCTAGCCTCTATCCAGTTTGTAGCATAGTCAGTGGCCACTAAGATGTATCTTGATTGAGTACCACGGGCAGCTAGGCTGATTGTTCCTATAAAATCAATTCCCCCTTATAAAATGCTTCTCCTTTGATTATTGAAGCTAAAGGAATGAATTCAGCTTGTTGAGGAGTCTTGATTCTTTGACAAACATCACATGTTTTGATTTGTGCATATGTATCCTTAAATAACGGCCACCGGTATCCGACTAATAGTATTTTCTTCGCGGTACTGTCAAATGAGAAGTGTCCTCCTCCTTCACCTTCATGCGATAGGAAAATTATTTGATCTATCTCATCCTCATTAATGCATCTCCTAATAAATCCATGTACACCTTTTTTATACAGTTGTAAGGTAGGGTCTAGATTCCAAAATTACTTTGCGTTGATCGACTTTAGACATAGTTGGATAGACATAATCTTAAAGTCAAACTCTAGAAGGATAAGTAGCCATCTTGCTATATGACCAGTGTTGCATGGTTTATTCAACAGATATAGCAATGCTTGATGATTGGTATAGAATCTAAATTGATTTCCTAGCAGATAATGGCATAATTTTTGTACAACATATATCATTGTCAAAGCTTTTCTTTCGGCTATGGAATAATTTACTTCATTAGAAACTGAATCGAATCACGTAATCTTTTCCAAATTCTCCCGCCTGTGTTAGGATGACTCCAATAGAATAGTTACTAGCGTCAGTATGAACATGGAATTCCAATTGGGAGTTCGGTGCTCGGAGAATGGGTGCAGTGACAAGTGTGTGCTTCAAATCATCAACTACTTGTATTATTTCTTTGGTCCATTATGGATCTATAACAACTTCATAAATTAATCTGGCTTTTCCTACAAAATCAAGAATAAATATGCGATAATAATTACAATGGCCTACAAAGATGTAGATTAAATTTTCCTTTACCATGGCTGGTAGTGGCATTTCTTGAATAACTTTCACCTTAGCCGGATCCGTCGAGATACCATCTTTGGATATGATATGTCCTAGGACATGACTATGTGTTACCCAAATCTGAAATTTCTCTGGATTCAGTGAAAGTACATACTTTCTACATTGGATAAATTTTTTTCCAGGAGCATGAAGATGTTCACAATTTTTAGATTTTAACACCAATGTCATATTGTTGGATTATTCTCCATCTTAATGATTTCAAAGCTAGTTACTATAAGATCAAACGTGATTTCTATTGTTTTTGTTTCAAATTGATAGGCATAGTCATGCATTGAGAAAGAGGGAGATAGTTTATTCCGCCACGCACGAAAGTTTTCTTTCTAGATAGTCGAATTATTTTCATTCGTTTCTTTTTTAGTTCATTTCTTTTCGAGTTCGACCTACCTTCAGCACACCTCTTTCCGACAGGGTATCAGAGCGAAATCTCTAATACGATGCATGTGGTCGTGAAAAAAAAATGTCGCAAAAGAAGAGGGTATGATTTTATATTCTTGGATAAACATGGATATGAATTGCTTACATAAAACCAATAAACTTATTACCTTTATCTAAAGAATATATATATACAAAAAATCAAATCGATGTTTCCTGCTCTATGGAATTTTTTCAATTGAGATCCATTGACAAGAGTGTCTAATGGGATCCCGTCTCAAGTTTCCAGTTGTACAGATCCATTGGTGTGAATCTTTGTGATCACATAAGGTCCTTGGCCTTGGAATTTGAGTTTCCTTGGTTTAATCTTCTGAGTTCTATATAATAGAGCTTTATCTCCTTCATTCAATTCTTTAATTGAAGCTTCCCCTATTTTCGTCAGAATTGGGAAGATGATCTTGTTTGAGAATTCAGCTAACCCATTGCATCAAGGATAGTATGGGGTACTTTTGCGATGCTTCACAAAGTAATGGGTTAGGAGGTTATGTACAACGTCATTGAGAAAGTGAGTGCCTCTATCACTTACTAGCTCTATTGGATAACCGAATCGGGTAATAATGTTTTCATACAGAAATTTGGCTATAACTTTTGCGGTAGCTAGTCTAGTTGCTCTAGCCTCTACCCAATTTGTATCATAGTCAGTGGCCACTGAGATGTATCTTGATTGAGTACCATGGGTGTTTGGGCTGATTGTTCCTATAAAATCAATTCCCCCCTTATGAAATGCTTCTCCTTCGATTATTGAAGTTAAAGGTATAAAATCAGCTCATTGAGGAGTCTTGATTGTTTGACAGACATCACATGTTTTGATTTGTGCATATGTATCCTTAAATAACGGCCACCAATATCCGGCTAATAATATTTTCTTCGCGGTACTGTCAAATGAGAAGTGTTCTCCTCCTTCACCTTCATGCGATAGGAAAATTATTTGTTCTATCTCATCCTCATGAATGCATCTCCTAATTAATCCATATAAACCTTTTCTATATAATTGTAAGGTAAGGTCTAGATTCCAAAATCAGTTTGCATTGATTGACTTTAGACAGTTGGATCCATTACTCCAGATGATAAGAATGATACTATCTCTTCAGCCCATCAAGGAGTAGCGTCTATTTGGAATACGTAGGCTTCAGGTAAATCATCATTTATTAGTTCTATGACTTTCTTGGCTGATGGTATCCTAGATAAATGATCGGGAAGAAAATGTTGCTTACCTTTTCTTACAATAATCTTAAAGTCGAACTCTTGAAGGATAAGTACCCATCTTGCTATACGACTAGTGTTGCATGGTTTATTCAACAGATATAGCAACGCTTGATGATCGGTATAGAATCTAGATTCATTTCCTAGTAGATAATGGCATAATTTTTGTACAACATATATCATTGTTAAAGCTTCTCTTTCGGTTGAGGAATAATTTGCTTCAGCAAAAACTGATTGTCTATTGAGGAATCGAATCGCGTAATCTTTCCCAAAATCTCACGCCTGTGTTGGACATGCCTAGCTGGCTTTCTCTTGAGTGGGGCAATCCTTGTAACAATGGATTGTTCCACAATTTTCACGGAATGCATGATAGAATTTTTTCAATTCACAAAAAAAATAAAAAAACCTATGGCCTTGTTGCCCACAGACCCAACAACCGATAAGTTTTGCTACTGATGTCACAACGTAACCACATTGGGTAGGTGATTCAGGGTCTGCATAACAATCAAAGATGGCAGCCTCCTCTGGGTAACACGGGGAATCGTAGGAATAAGATGCTTCCTCATCAATCTAATTTATATGTGTAGGAATCTTATTTCTAGACAACAATTGGTTGTTATTACCAGGTGGTCTTTGTAGGACTGCTAATTTCTTTTGATTTTGTGTTGTACTAGAAACTTCTTGGACTTGCACTTGGGATGGAAAGTGTGGGTGTTGCACATGTGGTTGATACATAGGATTCAGTGGTCTCTGTTGTTGTCTGGCTTGACTAATCGGATTGAAGGTGCACTTAAACGACTCATGACCAGATCTATTACAGAACACACTTCTAGATTGATAGTGTGTTTGAAAAGGACCCTTATTCGAACATTCATTCCTAGTGTGGTTTCCCCTATAGATAAAACACCACACGCCCTCTCTTCTCGGGTATGTATTATGGTTAAAGTCTTTTAAATCTCTTTCAACTGACTCTTATGGATTTTGTTTATTCTTTCAAGCTCATCCCGCATATCTGTAGTGCGTGACCTTTCGGTAATTCTTTGTTCAGTAATTCCTTCAACATGTTGTTCTCTTCTTCTTTCCCTTAAATTATCCTCGTGGTTAATGAAATGATGATCCTCATCATCTGATTCTTCGTCTTCTTCTCTTATACCTTCTAACATGCCTTGCTTTAGTTGACAATAGTCATCAACAGGTTTAAGCTCACGCCGAATTCATTTTGGAAGGCCGACTATAAACCAAGCTATTAGCATCTTTTTCGTTAACACTTCTTGGCATTGTCCACGAAGACATTTGAATCTTTCAATGTAGTCCCTTACTTTTTCTTTTTCTTTCATTTTGATTTGGCTTAATCATACAAAAGGCTTCTTTCCACACTTCCGAATCATTACGTTCATCTCGGTCAAGGTTAAAGAACCAATCTCGAGCGACTCCTAGCAAGGTCATAGAGAAGAGTTGAGCCATGCTTTCATGTGAAGAATCTCCATATACTTCATAGGCATTCTCAAAGATTTCAATGAAATCTATGAGGATCCATTATTCCATCAAATTTCGGTAAATCTAATTTTGGAGTTCTACGTTCATATGCAGGTGATCTACATCTAGGAGATAATCTAATAGGTAGATTATCACATCTCCCTTTGTGATGATTAGCTCGAATTCGTGAATCATGTATGACAAATCTTAATTGTGATCTTGTCCGTGGGCTTGATTCAGGCTGTTCATTTGGAAGATTCGGTTATGGAAGGTACCTCTCATCATAATTTTCAGTATCCATGATCTCTACAAAGTAGTACTATAATACTACTTGTTTATTCTCGCCCCACGGAGTGGTTGGGAATAGGAATGGAGTGGTATGGAAATGGTGCAGTAAATAAGAAAAATGAAAAATTCGGATAATTGGAGCGTGAAAACAAGTGGATGAGAAAAAACTAGTCAGCTAACTGAAAAAGTACTGCACAGGTAGAAACAATGTTATGGTACGTTTTAATAGAAATTAACAAAACATGAAGTAATTTAGAACATGTATCTTGAATCTATTAGGCAATAAAATGCTGAAAAAGAAATGAGAAAAAAGTGGATGCAACCGAAATTGCCATTGTAATTTGGTCGTATCATGCACTAATCTAAGTGAGTTGTCAATGTCACCAATGTTTGGTAAAACTCCTCGATTTATAACTCACTGCCAATGCTGAATTCAATTACCCAAATACATGCTTAAAACTTGAACCTGCCAATTAAGCATCCTATCACTTTTATGTAATCAACCGAAAAGACTACTACTCATAACATATCTCTTTTCATACATGACAAGTAGAAGTCAACAATCTAATTCTAAGCATTCAACATCACAACTCTGGCCTGTCATTTCGGTTAACTCAAATAAGATCTCCTCAATTATCGTACTTCCTACGTGATTCCTATTCACGAACTACATATCTATAACCTCTCATCCACTCGGCAAATAGACGAGTCTTTCTCACATTCACAATTCACGTCAATTCATATCAGAATACTACAAGTTTATAACACACAATCATATACAACAAACAGTACATGGAAATGGTAAAAAGTACTCCAAGGATTCTCATTCCAATGACAATAGCTTCTTACAAAACTTCATGCAACAGATGCAGCCCACTCATCAACTCCGCTAATCACTAGTTTGATCACCAGCACATCGTATCGACTATCCTTCTCTAGATTGCCCATCGGCTCTCCCATCTATAGACTATTCGATCTCTACACACTCACACTCTTTCCATCATCAACTCTGGTTGCATCCCCCTCTTTCCTCCACCTCTCTTCTTTTCTATTATTTTCTTATTCTTACTTGCGATCGAGTTTCTTGGCTGTGTCACTTTCTACAACCGAATATTGTTGAACTTCCTTCTAACAGGTCACATCCAACTAACTTTTACGTAACTAACTATTCTTTCCTCAACTCATGGTCTTACACAACAAGATGCTATGGTTGGGTTCACAAGTACAAGTCTAGCTACTGTAGTTCTTGGATCAAGCGACATCAGAAATATTCCTTCGACTAATTGTGATATTGGTAGAGAATCTACCAACAATTGGCAAGATGCTAGCTGATGGTCTCCAAGTTGATTTTGGAAAAGATGCTTGCTTGGTTAAGAGGGATGGTGATGTCATGGTAGCAAGAGGGACTAGATGTGGTAATCTTTTCAAGATTGATGCTAATCCTTGTGGAAATGTGGCCAAGAGGAGCTTGGATCATCTCAAGGAGAATAAGGGAAGTGATGTACCTCAACCTCTGTTCCAAGATGGTTCTTTGGAAAAAGCACATGGAGATGGTTATTGCCAAGGAGGTCTACTCCTCATCAAATATCTTATCTTGTTCATTTGGATGATCTCATTTCATCATGTAGAAGCAAAGATGGTGCCATTTCATGTGACTTCTTATTTAAAAACTTCAATTGGAAGTATCTTTATATCAATGGTGCTTGATAAGAAGATTGCAATAGTAGATAATTTGGGGATCTTTTGGTCTGGAGACATTGGTCCTTCGACAAATGCAGGCCTGGATCCATTGGTGAGTAAGCTAATCTACAACTCATCAAATTGTATCTGTTAAGAACATTGTGAAGATACCTTTGTTGAGTGATGTAAATGTCAAGGATCTTACTGGCAGTATAAGCTAATTTGCAAGCAGTTTGACATCAATAAGATTAACAATAAAGAGAGATAACACAAAAACCCAAGAAAACACTTCTGAACTGTATTTACAAAAGAGAATGTATACATATACATTCTAATTTTTGTGGAGTACCGCTGCATGGCAGTTTGGTCCCCATTACGGGATGACCGTCAAACTGGCACACATGCATACTATCACAAAGATAGTAAAAAACTCGAAATCATTGCTGAACATGGAAAGTCATAAAATGTGAGAGACACTCGGGCTTACTTATTCTAACACTCTCCCTTAAGCCCTAGTTTATCTTTCTTACAAAGATCTTTTCTTTAAAAAAACTCAAACTTATCAATACTTAAAGGTTTAGTGAATATATCAGCTAACTGATTCTCTGTCTTACAATGCACTATGTCTATTTCATTAGATAAAAATTTCTCTCTAACGAAATGATACTTATTTTTTATATGCTTCATGCGTGCATGAAATACAGGATTTTCAGCTAGCTGTATGGCACTCTGACTGTCACATCTGATCACAGTAGGCTTATTTTGTGGAATTTCAATGTCTTCTAACATTTTTCTTAGCCAAACTGCTTCCTGCGTAGCTGAACATAGTGCTTTGTATTCTGCTTCTGTAGTAGAAAGAGCAATTGTGTCTTGTTTCCTACTTGACCAAGAAAATACACCATTACCAACATGAAATATATAATCTGTGGTAGATCTCCTGTCATCAATACAGCCTGCCCAATCTGAATCAACAAAGCCGTGTAAAACTGGTAAAGTATGTTGCCTCTTATATACAATCCATGGGTTATCGTGCCCTTCACATAACGAAGAATTCTCTTCGCTGCTTTCCAATGAATCTCTCTAGGAGTAGCCATGAATTGACTTCAATGCTTACAACATTACCTATGTCAGGACGAGTAGTTGTGAGATAAATTAGCGAACCAACTATTGACGAAATAAACTGGCATCAACTAGTACACTCTCATCCAGATTAGATATTTTCTTACCAACCTCCATAGGTGTGGATACTAGCTTGCTGTCGCACATTTTGAAACGCTTTAAAATCTCATTCACATACTTTGTCTATGTTAGTGCGATGCTATTGCAACCTTGCCATACTTCCACTCCCAAATAGTAGTGCATCAAGCCAAGATCAGTCATATCAAATCTAGAGGATAAGTCTTTCTTGATTGCACCAATCAACTCATCATCATTTCCTGTGATTATGAGGTCGTCTATGTACAACACAATCAGTGTGATACTAGAGTCACAAGCAAAGTAGTAAAGATTGAAATCTGAAGAAGTGCGTATCAAACCTCTAGAAAGAATCTCATCAAAGTGGCTATACCAAGCACGTGGTGCTTGTTTCAATCAGTACAAGGCTTTTTTCAGCTTGCACACTTTGTCTTCCATGCCATGTGTCACAAAGCCACTAGGTTGCTCCATGTACACTTCTTCTTCAAGTTTACTATTTAGGAATGTGGACTTTACATCCATCTGATGTAGATTCCATCCAAATAGTGCCGCCAAAGCAATCACCATGTGAAGTGTTTTCCACTTGGCCACAAGAGTGAAGGTCTCTTTGTAGTCAATGCCCTTACTTTGCACATAGCCCTTCACTACAAGCCTTGCTTTGTGTTTTGCAATAGTTCCATTGGCATTGTACTTTGTCTTGTATACCCATTTGTTGCCAATGGGTCTTTTGCCCTTTGGAAGATCCATTATCTCCCATGTGTCATGGTGTTTGATGGAATCAATCTCCTCCTGCATTGCTTTTTGCCATATCTCCTGATTTTTGGCCTCCTCAAAGCAAAAGGATTCAGTAGATGAAATAATGTCACTCATAAGTGCAAGATTTACCTGAAACTTGTCAGGTTCCTTCCTCTCTCGTGTGGAAGGCCGCAACTCTCCCTCCTTGCTAGGCTCAACAATTTTCCCTTCCTTTTCACTCATGAGTTTAGTATACCATTTGGATAACTTACGTTGAAGTGATCCGCTACGAGGTAAATAGGAGTCCCATGGTGCATCTTGATCCTTCCTTTTATTACCTGCTATCTTAGTCTTTTCCGATCCAATAGATTTGTTTCTGACTCTCCATCTCGTCTCTATGGTGGGAGAAGTACCAAGTCCCTCATCATCATCATGATGATCTTTCGGTGGCGGTAGACCTACTTCATCCTCTTTGAGAAGCTTGCATAGTCCATCATTATTCTTTCCTTCATCCCCAAATCTATGGATTTCATTAAATAAGACATCACGACTTATGTGCACACATAGCCCCTCTAGATCATAACATCTATATCCCTTGGTTTGTTCATCATATCCTGTAAAAATGCACTTCAAGGCCTTTACGTGCATTTTGGCTCTCTCGCTCTTAGGTATGTGAACATACACTCGGCATCCAAATACTCGCAACCCATCCATCTTAGGCTTCTTACCAGTGAATGCCTCCTTGGGTGTGCGATTATGTACAACAACTGTAGGTCTTCTATTTTGTAAGAACACAGCAGCTTTGGCAGCTTCTCCCCATAAAGAATCAGTAACTCCCATATGTGTCATCATTGCCCTAGTTGCTTCGACAATGGTATGATTCTTTCTTTTAGCTACCCCATTTTGTTAAGGTGTATCAACTTGTGCAAATTCCTGTTTAATGCCATGTTCCTTGCAAAAGTCAATAAAAACTGTGGAACGATACTCACCACCACAATCTGCCCTGAGTACCTTGATCTTAGAACCTGATTGTTTTCAACCAATGCTTTGAAGATTTTGAAGCATCCAAATGTGTCAGACTTCTGCTTAACGGTGTAGATCCAGGTTTTCTGTGAGTAATCATCAATGAAGGTTAGCAAATAAAATGCTTTACCAATAGACATTACCTTCATTAGCCCACATAGGTCAGAGTGTATCAACTCAAGCACTCGTTTTGCCCTTGTTGCTCCTTCTTTGTTGAACTTCTTCCTGTGTAACTTGCCTAGCACGCGCTCCTTGCAAATGGACTCTTCCTTGTCATCCAAACTAGGTAGACCTGTTACCATCTTGAGCTTACGAAGTAGCCTCAAGATTTTGAAGTTTAAATTCCCCATGCATCTATGCCATAAATCACTTTGTGATATAGATGTAGATCCTAACACATTGCATTTCGTAACAACAACATTTAACTTGTACAAACCACAAGTTTTATCCCTAAAGCCATCAGCAATCACCTTGAAACCCCGTTTCACATCCTTGATCTGGCATTTCTTGTCGTTGAACTCCACCTTCAACTTATGATCTGTCATTGTACCAACAGATAAAAGACTCTTCTAAAGGCCAAGAACATACAACACATTTTCAATTACCTTCACATGTCCATCAGGAAATTGAATAGGCACTGCACCAACTCCATGAATTTGGCACTCGTCGTCGTTCGCCTGTGCAACTCTATCTCCATCATCAGTAAGCTCCAGGTTTTTAAACCATTATTTGTTGCCAGTCATGTATCTCGTTGATCCTGAATCCACGTACCAATGTGTATGATCAATGGAATGTTGCGATACTAATGCTGTCACAAATGTTGTGCCTTGATCTTGTTATCGCTATCATTCTCTTCTTCGACAAAATTGGTCAACTCCTTCACTTTGCCCCTCTTAATATATGCCTTCTTTTTGCGACAATCTCTTTCCCAATGTCCAGGCTTTTGGCAATAGAAACAGTTGTCTTTCTTCTTCTTGCCTAATGTGGATCCTTGATTGTCATCTTCCACATTCGACTTCTTGGATTGCTTCTTGTATTTATGCTTCCCTTTGGCTAGCATTGCTTGATCTTCCGATGTGGGAAGTCGAGTTTTTACCACTTCACGCCTTTGTTCCTCCTGTAGGATGATGCCATGAAGATTTTCAAATGTTGGTGGTCTCTCCCTTGAAGCAATGCCACTTGCAAACATTTGGAAATTTTTGGGTAGGCCATTTATAGTTGTGTGAATTAGCTCAACATCTCTTATTAGCTCTCCAATAGCTGTCAACTGGTCTCATAACTTATTTATTCATGTGAAATAGGAACCTATGCCCTCATTCTCCTCCATGCGAACACTTATGAGTTTGGTCCTCAAAAACATCATTCGAGAGGGGTTCGCCGTTTGAAATTGTGTTTTGAGTGCATCCCAAGCGCCTCTTGCTGATACAGCTTCACTGATGTGGGCAATAACATGATCCTTCACTGACAAGTTTATCAAGGATATGGCCTTCTGCGCCCTTTTGTCAAATGCACAAATATCGACTGGAGTTGTAGTTGGTCGTTGTTCCACCCCAGTGACAATGTCCCACAGCTCCTTTTCCATGAAAATACTTTTTGTTTTGAGTTTCCAAATGTTATAATTGGATATCCCGTCCAATCACTTAGAATTTCCTTTGCACAGGAACACAGATCATGCTACAACACATTCCTCATTGAAAAAGGATTCAAACCAAGCAGTGTTGATTGCAACATTTATTCAAGGTGAGTGCAGCAATCCTTCATTATCATCACCTTGTACGTTGATGATACGTTGTTCTTCAGCAACAATACCAAAATGGTCAAGCATGCAAAATAGATGTTCTTCTCAGAATTCGACATGACTGATCTGGGCGAAGCTCACTTCTGTCTTGGAATCCACAAAGACAGAGCAAATTGACTGATTTACTGTTAGAATAAGTAAGCCCGAGTTTCTCTCACAGTTCATGACTTTCCGTGTTCAGAAGTGATCTCGAGTTTTTTACTGTCTTTGTGATAGTATGTATGTGTGCCAGTTTGACGGTACACGTAGTGTAAGTTGGGACACACGTCCCGTAATGGGGACCAAACTGCCATGCAGCGGTACCCCACAAAAATTAGACTGTGTATATATATCTTTCAGTCTCTTTTGTAAATACAGTTTGTGTGTGATCTCTCTTTATTGTTAATCTGATTGATTTCAGATTGCTTGCAAATTAGCTAACTATATTGCCAGTAAGATCCTTGACATGGTATCAGAGCCTTGGAGTGGCGCAGTTCAATGTTAGCTGGAAGCCAAATTTTGGGAAAATTCGAAGAACCGTTTGCAGTTAGTCAAGCAAGCAATCGTTTGCAGGTGCAGTTGAATTCAAGGCTTCAGAATAAGTTGTTGGCTTGATCTAGGAGCAAAACTGGGAGCAAACAGAGGGTTGTTGAGAAGAGCAACTTGTTTGCATTCAACTGTGCATCAATTGTGAAGCCGAAAAATTCAAGAGAGTTCTTGCAGTAGGGCAACTTCAGTGGTGTAGGAGACTGCCAGAAAAATCTCAGAAAAGGATTGAGTAAATCTCAAGAAAGCTCCATCCTTTCTACAGCTAGGGTTTTCATGTACAAAACCGTGGATCTTTCTCCACAAAGACTATGCCACGATTAGAAATGATAACTTAGAGTTTTTTCAAATCAACTCAACAAAATGTATATCGATGGACTCTCATGAGACTTTAGTATTGCCATAACATTGCAAACAAGTGAGACTCTAAAATTTCAATGTCATTAATATTCGCAATCCAATTATTTATGTATCAATCTTATAATACCAACTTAATTTTTTTTAATTCTTTGGCAGATTGTATTCCATCTAGATCGAATAGAACCAAGATGGTGGTATGTGATCCAACTTAATGCAAGAAAACAACGCGTGTTTGAAGGAAAAGTTATTGTTGAATTGGATACACACGACGAACCACCGCCCAATTTTGGCGACGTTTTGGAAGAACCTGAACCACTCATCCAAACTCAAAATGATGTCAAAATGATGGGAGAAGAAAGTACAAATGAAAATGATGAGATTCCTACGATCGTACAAGACCAAATTGGGGGTAATTTGAGTCTCCCACGTTTGGATGAGATAGAATTAGAAGAAGAGGAGATTGAATACGACGGTAACTCACATCATGAAAGAGACACGATCGGAAATTTACGATTATACCTAGACCTAGATTCAGATGAGTGTCAAGACTTGTGTGCTGACGAAAATAATGCAATGATGAGAATGATCTATGATTATCTATCTTTCTTGTTTTTATATTCATCGCAATATTTTTTATGTATATTTTTATAGATAGAGTTGAATGTGATAATTATAATACTCGAGCCTTGCGGTTATGTCCTATTTCAGAATGTCACCACATATTCCCTCCCCTACGGCATGTAGGTTTTTCCATGCAAGTTGGAATTATTAGAACCTCGTCTTTAATGGGAGAAAAGTAAGGGCTACACACCTTCCTAGGATTGGGGATTTTAATTATCTACATTTCACCTTTGCATATTAATTAATTGCTAGTGTATGCGATAAAATACGATATTGCTTTGAACAAAAGGAAAATTATGAATTACATTTAATTTCTTACTATGTTAGATAACGTATTTTGATAATAAAACAAATTGAAACAACACAAACTCACTAGTAAACTCACTCGAAGCTTAAGTGCAAACGTGCAATTGCTCGCTCTTTAAACACTTGCTCTCTTTTTTTTGAATATTTTTGTCACATGCACAAGCAATTAAAAAATAACATTATATTACACAATTGAACCATTATTATAAGCAAATTCAAACATACAATTACCATCAAATATTATCTAGTCATCTACTACTATAAATCTTAATCAAAACACACACACACATACACACACTCTCTCTCTCTCTAAAAATCCAATATAAACTCAATCAAACACTATTTACTTATCTATCGCTCTTAAATACCCTAAACTAATGCATAATACAAAACATACACACACACATTCTCTCTCTCTCTCTCTCTCTCTCTCTCTCTCTCTCTCTCTCTCTCTCTCTCTCTCTCTCTCTCTCTCTCGCTCTCTCTCTCTCATCTTAAATTCAAAATGCAAAACACAACACATACACACTTCCTCTCTCTAAACTCTCTCTCTTTCTCTCTCTCTCTCTCTCTCTCTCTCTCTCTCTCTCTCTCTCTCTCATCTTAAATCTTAAATCAATGTAAAATGCTAAACATGTTCACAAACACTCTCTCTCTCTCTCTCTCTCTCTCTCTCTCTCTCTCTCTCTCTCTCTCTCTCTCATATCTATTATTCTTAGTCCAAAATAAATATAAATCCAACAATCTATTACTACCATAGATTATGTATTTTTCTATAATCTTAAATTTTAAATTAATGCAAAATGTTAAACACACACAAACATCTTTTTTTTCTCTCTTTCTCTCACACATTATAAATTTAACAATCTATTACTACCCAACACTATCTATATCTATTTGTCTATTAACTTAAATTATAGATCAATGCAAATTTCAAAACACATACACATTAGGGGAGTTTTGAGCTCCAAAAAGACCCTTTAAAAATTTGTGCAAGATGTCTTTTATATTATTAACATATTATAACACTAATACTTTTGACTTGCCATAATTTTTTAATCATATCTCAAAAGTATGTCATGTAACATATCATTGGAAAGCCCTTGTTGAGCGCTTTCCAATGCACCAAACTCCGCTAAATTTGGACTTACCACTAAAACGCTATGCCAATTTAGTGTGGAACCAAAATGTTATGTTACGTAGATTTCAAATTTGAGTGTGTTGATTGGTCCATGTGTAAGAAAAATTTAAGAAAAAATATAAAAAGAATCTTTACAAAGGGTCCTTTTTGGATTTAGAACTCCTCTAATGCATCCTCTCAAACACACATACACTATCTTAAATAATTCTAACAATCTATTAATAACAATATTTATAATTTTATATCAAACACTATTTATTTATCTATCACTCTTAAATACCCTAAACTAATGCATAATACAAAAAACAAACACACACACACACACACACACACACACACACACACACACACACACACAATCTATTCATCTACTACCTCTATCTTAATCAAATCACACACACACTCTCTCTCTTTCTTCATTATCTTAAATTCAAAATGCAAGACACAATACATACATACACACTTCTTCCCTTTTCTCTCTTCTCTATCTATCTATCTATCTCTCTCTCTCTCTCTCTCTCTCTCTCTCTCTCTCTCTCATTCTTAGTCTAAAATAAATAAAAATCTAAAAATCTATTACTACTATAGATTATGTATTTATCTATAATCTTAAATTCTATATCAATGTAAAATGTTAAACATTATCTCAAATAACTCTAACAATCTATTATAAACACTATAAAAAACTAATCTATTATAAACACTATCACAATCTATTATAGAAAACAATCTCTCTCTCTCTCTCTCTCTCTCTCTCTCTCTCTCTCTCTCTCTCTCTCTCTCTCTCTCTCTCTCTTAAAACTCCAAAATCTTTCAATGTCTTTAACCATACATGTACACTTCACCTCCTCTCTCTTTCTCTCTCACAAATTACAAATCTAATAATCATAAATCTACTATCCTAAATAATACTAACAATCTATTACAAGACCATTCAAAACCATTTTAAATCAATGCAAAATTTAAAAACACACACACACACACTCTCTCTCTCTCCATCTCTTTTGTTCTTTCACACTCTCTATCTCCTCTTCAAACAAACAAACAAACATCAACCTCAAACAAACAAACAAAAAGCAAAACAAACAAAAATCAAGCACCAACCTCAAACAATGGTCTTCAAGCACTGATCTTCAAGCACCTTCAAGCCCTCGAGCATTGATCGCCGTCAATCGCCCTCAATCACTCCAAAGACGCTCAAATTTGCAAAAGACAAAGTGAAAGAGAAGGTGCTGGATCGCGCGAATCGGAAGATTGAAACAAACGTCGGGATCCGACAGCCTCCAAACACGCCGGAATTCGACGTCCGTGCCCATTCAGGCCCAGACAGATTCCGTGGACAGGCTTTTGCCATGCTGACATGGACTTCGGAATCCGACGCATGTCGGATTACACGTATTTTTGTTTTAAAAAAATGTGTGACAGGTCATATTCATGTCTGCAAGTCGGAATCTGACATGTCGGACTCTGACATGCCTTTGAGAAATTGGCTGCCGCCCATATTTCCCGATTGCCGGACTGTGAATTTCGGATTTTTTACTGGGACGTCGGACCTCGACGTGTCAGATTGCGACGGATTACGAAATTTTTGATTATATGTCGGACGCGAACGTCAAAATTTGCGCGATATGTTATTGTGCGATCATCGAGCACATGATTAACTTGTGGCATATAAAGTAGTCTTCCACAACTACTAGCTACCTCAAAAAAATGTACGGAAAGCTCATCAAAGAGAAGGGAGCAATAAATTAAGCATCACTAAAGCTAGAGAGATCATCGAGCACATGATTAACTTGTGGCATATAAAGCAGTCTTCCACAACTACTAGCTACCTCAAAAAAAATGTACGGAAAGCTCATCAAAGGCAGGAGAGCATTAAATTAAGCATCACTAAAGCTAGAGAGATCATCGAGCACATGATTAACTTGTGGCATATAAAGCAGTCTTCCACAACTACTAGCTACCTCAACTACTAGCTACATGATTTTGAAAACAAGCAGCATCCTATAGGCCACAATTGATGATGATGATCAACTTCCAAGATTAGTTTCACCAATGAAGCTGTTGTTCAATCCCTATATAGGAAAAAAAACAGAAATTCCATACAATTTCCTAGATTCAAGTAAACATATGTAGGAAATTGCAAACATTTCTCAGGAATAAAAGATTAAGCAGTAGCCCACATTGCTGCTCATTCACCGAGATTAATCCGGGAGCCCGCTTTTTGTTGAAACAAGAGGTATAACGTCAGGCATATAGAAATCGCATATTTATTGTGAAAAAATTGACGAATAGGCCAGCTACATCGAATCAAGATGGAGCTCTACATGCGTGAATTCTTTGACATTATATATAATTTGTTTTAGGAGGAGGAGCAAAGACTGCTGCATATTCAAAACGCAGCTGTAGTCCTTTATAAACAACTATCATATATGTTGAGTACATGTGGATTGTCGATGGCAGCATGTCCTCTAAAAGGCCTCTATCCAACTGAGGTAGTTGATGTGCTCCTCTAATTTGCGTTCCAAGCTGAGATCTGATACGTGGATCAGCTAATGATACTGGCCTAGTGTTTGAAAAAAGCTGCCAATAAACCAGTCTCGATAATGGAATAGTACTGTCTAGAAAAAGTGATCCTCGGACTGGGATGCACATGCAATCCTTCGTAGGTTGTAATGACTAAGCCAGGATCCTCAAATGAACGCTCTACTGTCTTCTTCACCGAGCACTTGTTGTAAGTAGAGCGGTAATAGCTTCTGTAAATTAGAGATTAGTCATGTTGACGATCTATGTTTATAATTTCACCTCATAAACAATAGTAATGCTTTGAATTTTGAGAGGGTATATATAGGCACCTTGGGTGAGGACTGTTCTTTACAGCCTTCTGACCATCCTTTCTCCACTTGTACCCATCCTCCAAAACGCCTTTATCGCCTTTATGATTGCTTCTTGTTTAATAAATTGTTTCTGATCCTTTCGAGCCAGCTTGGAAAGACATGAAGAATTTTAGGAATTAAGCCACATCCATCATAATTAAGGAGCAATTAATTTTCATTCTCGTTACGATGCATGCATGATGCGAAACAACTGCAGGCATGCATGCAGTGGCTGTAGATATCTCGCTTCTTATTCCCAACTTGGTGCACATGAGTTTTAGCTAGATTTGTTTGAAGCGCAATCTGAATAATCCAGACGCGAGTTTGTTTGCGCTTGGCTGGCTCGGACTGCAGGCATGTATGCATTGGGTAATAAGGCTGAACTTCGTAATGCGAAGCT
Source organism: Diphasiastrum complanatum (assembly GCA_029204225.1). Taxonomy (NCBI): domain Eukaryota; kingdom Viridiplantae; phylum Streptophyta; class Lycopodiopsida; order Lycopodiales; family Lycopodiaceae; genus Diphasiastrum; species Diphasiastrum complanatum. The sequence goes on from CM055103.1 coordinate 3,294,923, forward strand.
TATTAATTTAAATTCGTGCATATGGTTTGTTTGTCTGATCAATACAAATTTCTGCTGCTACGTTGAGACCTCAAATGATTAATTCCTTGACAATCATGTGAACAATTCATGAATGATTAAACATGGTTTGAGTTAGTACATGCATTGATGGTTCGCTATTCTGATTGGAAGAATTTAATAGCGATTATTGCTGCTGACGCTACCTTGTAATCTGTGTGTATGTAATCGTTGTTCTCGCTCTCCTCGCTCCCTTGTCGCATGCATGGATTCGATAAAAAAGAAGAAGGAATTCAAAAGTGGTGTTGGAGCCTGCGGGAGTCGAACCCACATCTTGGGGAGATGGAAGGCTACGCGAGCACCTCATAACAAGACCCCAACGCTTTACCATTGAGCTAAGGCCCCTTTTGGGTGATCTGATTTTCAAATACAATTCTCTTATTGTAAACTAAAGATTTAGACCCGGTAAATAGTTGAATCATGCATGAGGCTTTGTGTGCTTCCAACCTTTTGATGTAGGAGGCCAAAATTTGAAAATTAGCTTCCAACTTTAATCAGTTCCTCTGACCAGCTATTGAATCATTCGCCTTCAAATCCCACCACTAGAGCATCTCCTCTTCTCGTGCACCTTCTTCTTGTTGAAGCTCCTCAAAAGTGTAATTATAGGTATCTAGAGCTCTTGGAATGCCACTAGCCTACTCCCACTCAGCCTGGCAATGGGAAAGTGTGGTTTAACTTGCATTGATACCACGTCCTAGTTGAGTTCTCACCCTAGAAAGCATTCTTAAACCGCCACTTTTAATACCCTTGCAAAATAGACATGGCGGAGTTGGAGGGATTGATTTATCAATTTTACAAGTTTGGAAGGCGTACGTACCTATCACAAAGGTTAGCTCTCAATAGATGAATTAGGATCTGGTTGTGAGTTTGTGGGTATGCACTTAGAGCCAACATAGATGCACATTTCTATCCTTGCTTTCTATCATAAGGTGCTTACTTTGGATTCACATGAATCCCACAGTACAAAAGCGCCACAAGCAACAAATCAAAGAACGGTCAAGTGTGTTGAAGGAGAGGTCCTAGGTCGATATCAAGCATATAAGGTGCTTAGTACACTAAAAGTCCCTAGAAGTGGCAGCCAAAACCCGCCCTTGATGGCTACCATTAAATATGTGTCCCTAAATCAGGGGCGGCGGGATTGAACTCGCCCCTTCTCCTCAAAGAGGGGCGGGAAAAAAACCCGCCCCTCCTTGTCAAAGAGGGGCACCGCCCCTTGCCTTTGTCAAAGAAATTTGCCACCATATCCTTGTGTTCCTCCATGCTTGATGATGATCTTTGACTTGAAAGCTCCACTTGCATGAAGATGGCTGCACCATAAAGACTGAAATCCGAGGCTTCCATGCCTCATAAAGATCAAGATCATAAGATGAGCAAATGTGATGATTATCAAGATTTTCAATTTTAGCTTCATAGTCCACATACTATGAACATTTTCCATGATGAATCTAATCTTGAAACCAAACACTATCTTGATCTTCTTGAGGCTACATACTTGCTCATGGATGTACGTAGTGTCATTCATGGATGATTCACTTAATCTCAAGAGAAGTTTACAAATTGCCTCACAACATGTAAAAACATGATTTTTCACACTATGAGTAACAAACTCATTCTTGCTCTTACTAGATCCAAGAGCATACATTTGATGACACAACCACTTGCTTTCAAAATGATTTGGAAACATATCTAAGCCATCAATGACAAGAAATAAAATGTCCATACAATAGGCATCATATAAAACTAGTATTGCCTTACTTGAACTTTGAGATGTAGAAATCTCAATAAAGCAAGATGTTACATCAAATAATGGAAGAGAAGCAAATGTGAATGTGTTGAACTAGATACAACCTAAAAATTGCCCCTCTTTTCCATGTATTGTGAGCCTCATAGACTCGGCCTTGCCTCCTGAAGATCTCTATGAAACCATGTGTTGAGAAGGCTCCTCCTCAAGCCTTGGGAAATCTCCATCATGCACTTGGATTTGGTAGATTTGAAAATCCTACCATCATCCTCTTGATTGAGATGAGATCCTCCTTAGTCCTTATATGCCAAGAAATTTTGGCAATACATATCGATCTAAAGATCCCCAAAGTATGAACTATTGCAATCTTCTTATCAAGCACCCTTGACAAAAGATACTTCCAATTGAAGTTTTTAAATAAGAAGTCACATGAAATGGCACCATCTTTGCTTCTACATGACGAAATGAGATCATCCAAATGAACAAGATAAGATATTTGATGAGAAGTCACCCTCTTTGGAAATAACCATCTCCATGTGCTTTTGCCAAAGCACCATCTTGGAACATAGGTTGAGTCACATCACTTGCCTTATCCTCCTTGAGATGATCCAAGCTCCTCTTGGCCACACTTCCACAAGGATTAGCATCAATCTTGAAAAGATTACCACATCTAGTCCCACTTGCTACCATGACATCACCATCCCTCTTAACCAAGCAAGCATCTTTTCCAAAATCAACTTGGAGACCATCATCTAGCATCTTGCCAATTGTTGATAGATTCTATACCAATATCAAAATCAGTCGATGGAATATTTCAGGTGTCGGTCGATCCAAGAACTACAGTAGCTAGACTTGTACTTGTGAACCCAACCATAGCATCTTGTTGTGTAAGCCCACGAGTTGAGGAAAGAATAGTTAGTTATGTAAGAGTTAGTTGGATGTGACCTGTTAGTGGAAAGTTTAACAATATTCGGTTGTAGAAAGTGACAACCAAGAAACTTGATGGCAGGTGAGAAGGGAAAATAATAGAAAAGAAGGGAGGTGGAGGAAAGAGGGGGCTGCAACTAGAGTTGATGATGGGAAGAGTGTGAGTGTGTAGAGATCGAACAGTCTAGATATGGGAGAGCCGATGGGCAATCTAGAGAAGGATAGCCGATACGATGTGTTGGTGATCATACTAGTGATTAGCGGAGTTGATGAGTGGGCCGCATCAGTTGCATGAAGTTTTGCAAGAAGCTATTGTCATTGGCATGAGAATCCTTGGAGTAGAGTCTTATCATTTCTATGTACTGTTTGTTGTATATGATTATGTGTTGAAAACATGTATTATTCTGATATTAATTGACGTGAATTGTGAATGTGAGAAAGACTCGTCTATTTCCCGAGTGAATGAGAGGTTATAGATCTGTAGTTCGTGAATAGGGATCACGTAAAAAGCATGACAATTGAGTATATTTTATCTGAGTTAACTGAAATGGTAGGCCAGAGTGTGATATTGAATGCTTAGAATTAGATTGTTGACTTCTACTTGTCATGTATGAAAAGTGATATGTTATGAGTAGTAGTCTTTTCTGTTGATTAAATAAAAGTGATAGGATGCTTAATTGGCAGGTTCGAGTTTTAAGCATGTGTTTGTGTAAATCAAGAGAATTCAGCATTGGCAGTGAGTTATAAATCGAGGAGTTTAACCAAACATTGGTGACATTGACAACTAACTTAGATTAGTGCATGATACGACCAAATTACAATGGCAATTTTGATTGCATCCACTTTTTTCTCGTTTCTTTTTCAATATTTTATTGCTTAATAGATTCAATATACATGTTCTAAATTGCTTCATGTTTTATTAATTTCTATTGAAACTTACCATAACATTGTTTCTACCTGTGCAGTACTTTTTCAATTAGCTATCGTCAACTAAACATGTTAGAAGGTATAAGAGAAGAAGACGCTCGACTGATAATTAGTCATGAACTATTTGCGAAAGACAAGACTAAAAGTGATCGTCTATTACTAGAAAGAGTAACTAGAAAGATCAAAAAGAATGAAGAACAAACATAACAATATTAACACAGATCTGAATGTAGAACAAAGAGCTGTATCAGATTAAGTATATCATGTATACAAGTTAATAATGCGGCAGAGCACAATACAATAGCGAACGAGACCGCGTGCCCCACGAAGTTTATTTTGTCTGTAATGAGGAATGAAACCTCTTCAGTTAGTCTCTTCTTATCTCACTTCTCATCTAACTCTCTCTAACTTGAATACACGAATGGTATCCAATATATATATATATATATATATATATAAAATATTACAGGTGTGCAGATGTGAAAGTACAGATGGATATGTTGTATGTAGGAGATCGTGGGTGGCTGCAATCGTTGTCCAATCTGTTAGCGCAACTGCATGGAGTGAGCATAAAAAGGGTGCGACGTAGGCCAATGCTGAAGTGAACATTGGTGATGATGCAAGTGGGTCACTCTTACGAATGGCCTTAGGATAAGATTTACAAGGTGCCTTAGCTTTTAGGGCACCTTTGGCATTCTATAAGATAGTGTCCTCTTTTCGTCTGTCACCATAACCTATGTAAAAACATAGTGTTCGCGATTCTTTCGCCCTTTATTCGTCTATGCGAATTTGCGTGTAAATATGCAGGTTGCATGACAACGTTAGTAAATATGCTGCAAGAATGGAGGCATATTAAAAATGGGATTTAGGAGAGTAGGAGCAGTAAATTCAACAAAAGGTTCTTTTTTTGTATTTTTAGGGTTTTGGTGATTTTTCGGTGTTCTTTGACAGTTTTTTTTATGTTTCTGAAAATCTGCTGGGAATTAATCTTCGCCCTTCAACCTGAAAGTCCTGTGATCAAAACCGAAGGAATCTGCAACTCGAAGAAGGTTTCCTGAAAGAGGAAAAAAGCTATCAGCTCTGATGACGATTTTTGCCTCCTTTTGACCAAAATCTGGCAGATTTGACCGATTTCTGCTGTTTTTTCTAATATCTCAGATCCAAATGGATCTTAAGATTGGTGATTTGAATAACTCTCCATGTTTAACAATCAAATTAGATTTCAAACAAGCACATTTACTCAAATTAAGCAAAATCACTCCCAAACTAATCCTAAATGTAGATCTAACACTATTCATGCAACAACAAGATGCCTAATGCATGCTAACCATCCAACAAACATGCTGAAAACTAAAAAATTGGCATAGCTCCCCGACAACGGCGCCAACATTGTAGTGGGTTTCTTTCCTTGCCTAACCTCAAACCAAGATCTAGTCAATCTAGCATCAAAGAGACGAAGTTAGTTGTCACGCATAGATTCGTTCCCATGAGAGCGATAGTATAGTTCAGATTTCAGCATGAATGAACATCCACATCTAACTCTAACATCCATTAACCCTAAACATTAACAATACATCCACAACAAAGATAGCTTACTCTTTCTCTCTCTCCCTTTCTCCCTCATAGAAAGTATAATAACATGCAATCCCAATAACAATCAGATCCAACAATTATCAAAATCCAAATAAAGCATGTGAGATGGAGGAAAAGTGATAGAGAGCAAGGACATTCATCAATCCATTTCACAAGAGAACCAATCTGCTTTATTGAAATGAGAAAATGAACATGTGTAGGAGCTCGGGTTGGTCTCTTTTTAAAGTAGAGAGGAGGACCCAGGCCTCTGAACCCTATTGGTCCATTTCTGCCTCCCTAATTATTCAAATTCAAAACAAGAGTGAAAACCATCCAAAATTGGAGGGAAACCCAACTTATTCACTAACTTGACATTTAGGCCCTGCGACATTAAAAGTCCCACAAAAAGGCCTAAAGTTTTTTTATTGACTTGTAATTAATCAAATCTCTATGTGATCATCGGGTTGGACTTACACACGTAGGGTGCAAAATCCCTCTCACTTATTAACTAGGGTTAGGGTTGCCTTGGGATCTGCAAATGCTCCAACAGTGATAGTTTCAGTTCATTTATGCAGATAGACTGTTTACGGCCAATTTCCACCGCTTATTAGCAAGTACTGAAAAGGAACTAGATGGATGCCAGAAGACACTAGCCAACTGGCAATCACTCTTTTTATGTAAAGATGGGGCTCTACTGAGGCGTGGCTTCGAACAAGAAGCGTCGTTAGATAAGTGAATTGTTTGTTGCTCATTAAGAGGAACAATTGGCTATTTCAGTTTTTGTCAGATCTGCTTGTGTTTCTCAATTAATCTTCTGCAGAGCATTGGAAGTGTATTATTCTGTGAGGATGATCTGACAATCTGAAAATTATTAATAACTTTCAGACGAGGGCTCTGAGTATTTGTTATGATTGTAAGGCTCTCATCAATAGTACTTATAATTTCGTTTCTTGGATTATCCCATTTATATACCTTATTGTTCAGATGACAATCAACTAGGCTGCGCTAAATATTTCAAAGAGGATTCATCTATATGTGCAAAAGGTGATGGTAGGTTAATCTCTTTTGGTATTCTCGTAAGATTGGATGATTGTGAATCTAAATAATGAAGTACTTGCTCGTTGGTTGGTCCTTCATCAATCATCGTTCATGATACCTTCATCTGTAATTTCCACAAGCACATTAACCGACAGATTGGTAGCCATTTTGTTTGAATAAGCTGAGCATCTATATAAGACTCAATTCACAAATGCTGATAGAATTCGCAAAAAGCTTGATAGAATTTTTTCAATTCACAAATAAAAACCCATGGCCTTGTTGCCCACAGACCTAACAACCGATAAGTTTTGCTACTGGTGTCACAGCGTAACCACATTGCATAGGTGATTTAGGGTCTGCATAACAATCAAAGATGGAAGCCTCCTCTGGGTAACATGGGGAAACATAGGAATAAGATGCTTCCTCATCAATGTAGTTTATGTGCAGGAATCTTATTTCTAGACAACAATTGGTTGTTATCACCAGGCGGTCTTTGTAGGACTACTAATTTCTTTAGATTTTGTGTTGTACTAGATACTTCTTGTAGTTGCACTTGGGATGGAAAGGGTGGTTGTTGCACATGTGGTTGATACATAGGATTCAATGGTCTCTGTTGTTGTCTGGCTTGATTAATTGGATTTAAGGTGCACTTAAAAAATTCATGACCAGAGCTATTACAGAACACACATCTAGATTGATAGTGTGTTTGAAAAGGACCCTTATTCGGACATTCATTCCTAGTGTGGTTTCTCCTATACATAGGACACCACACGCCCTCTCTTCTCGGGTATGTATTTTGGTTGAAGTCTTTTGGATCTCATCCAACTGACTCTTATGGATTTTGTTTATTTTTTCAAGCTCATCTCGCATATCTGCAGTGCGTGACCTTTCGGTAATTCTTTGTTCAGTAATTCCTTCAACATGATGTTCTCTTCTTCTTAAACCTTAAATTATCCTCGTGGTTAACAAAATGATGGTCCTCATCATCTGATTTTTTGTCTTCTTCTCTTATACCTTCTAACGTGGCATGCTTTAGTTGACGATAGCTAATTGAAAAAGTACTGCACAGGTAGAAACAATGTTATGGTACGTTTCAATAGAAATTAATAAAACATGAAGCAATTTAGAAAATGCATATTGAATCTATTAAGCAATAAAATATTGAAAAAGAAACGAGAAAAAAGTGGATGCAATCGAAATTGCCATTGTAATTTGGTCGTATCATGCACTAATCTAAGTGATTTCTCAATGTCACCAATGTTTGGTAAAACTCCTCAATTTATAACTCACTGCCAATGCTGAATTCTCTTGATTTACACAAACACATGCTTAAAACTCGAACCTGCCAATTAAGCATCCTATCACTTTATTTAATAAACAAAAAAGACTACTACTCATAACATATCTCTTTTCATACATGACAAGTATAAGTCAACAATCTAATTCTAAGCATTCAATATCACACTCCGGCCTACCATTTCGGTTAACTTAGATAAGATATACTCAATTATCATGCTTCTTACGTGATCCGTATTCACGAACTACAGATCTATAACCTCTCATTCACTCGGGAAATAGACGAGTCTTTCTCACATTCGCAATTCACGTCAATTAATATCAGAATACTACATGTTTTCAACACACAATCATATACAACAAACAGTACATAGAAATGATAAGACTCTACTCCAAGGATTCTCATGCCAATGACAATAGCCTTTTACAAAACTTCATGCAACTGATGCGGCCCACTCATCAACTCCGCTAATCACTAGTCTGATCACCAACAGATCATAATAGCTATCCTTCTCTAGATTGCCCATCGGCTCTCCCATATCTAGACTGTTCGATCTCTACACACTCACACTCTTCCCATCATCAACTCTGGTTGCAGCCCCCTCTTTCCTCCACCTCCCTTCTTTTCTATTATTTTCCCTTCTCACCTGCCATCGAGTTTTTTGGCTGTCACTTTCTACAACCGAATATTGTTGAACTTTCCACTAACAGGTCACATCCAACTAACTCTTACATAACTAACTATTCTTTCCTCAACTCATGGTCTTACACAACAAGATGCTATGGTTGGGTTCACAAGTACAAGTCTAGCTACTGTAGTTCTTGGATCGACCGACACCAAAAATATTCCTTCGACTGATTTTGATATTGGTAGAGAATCTACCAACAATTGGCAAGATGCTAGATGATGGTCTCCAAGTTAATTTTGGAAAAGATGCTTGCTTGGTTAAGAGATATGGTGATGTCATGGTAGCAAGTGAGACTAGATGTGGTAATCTTTTCAAGATTGATGCCTGGATCATCTCAAGGAGGATAAGGCAAGTGATGTGACTCAACCTATGTTCCAAGATGATGCTTTGGCAAAAGCACATGGAGATGGTTATTGCCAAGGAGGGTGACTTCTCATCAAATATCTTATCTTGTTCATTTGGATGATCTCATTGCGTCATGTGGAAGCAAAGATGGTGCCATTTCATGTGACTATTTATTTAAAAACTTCAATTGGAAGTATCTTTTATCAATGGTGCTTTAGAAGAGGATTGCAATAGTTGATAATTTGGGGATCTTTAGATCGATATGCTTTTCCAAAATTCCTTGGCATATAAGGATTAAGGAGGATCTCATCTCAATCAAGAGGATGATGGTAGGATTTTCAAATCTACCAAAAATCCAAGTGCATGATGGAGATTTGCCAAGGCTTGAGGATGAGTCTTCTCAACACATGGTTTCATGGAGATCTTCTAGAGGCAAGGCCGAGTCTATGAGGCTCACAATACATGGCAAAGAGGGGCAATTTTCAGGTTGTATCTACTTCAACACATTCACATTTGCTTCTCTTCCATTATTTGATGTAACATCTTGCTTTATTGAGATTTCTACATCTCAAAGTTCAAATAAGGCAATACTAGTTTTGTATGATGCCTATTGTATGGACATTGTATTTCTAGTCATTGATGGCTTAGATATGTTTCCAAATCATTTTGAAAGCAAGTGGTTGTGTCATCAAACGTATGCCCTTGGATCTAGTAAGAGCAAGAATAAGTTTGTTACTCATAGTGTGAAAAATCATGTTTTTACATGTTGTGAGGCAATTTGTAAACTTCTCTTGAGATTACGTGAATCATCCACGAAGGACACTACATACATCCATGAGCAAGTATGTAGCCTCAAAAAGATCAAGATATTGTTTGGTTTCAAGATTAGATTCATCATGGAAAATGTTCATAGTATGTGGACTAGTGAGGCTAAAATTGAAATTTTGATAATCATCACATTTGCTCATGTTATGATCTTAATCTTTATGAGACATGGAAGCCTCAGATTTCACTCTTTATAGTGCAACCATCTTCATGCAAGTGGAGCTTTCAAGTCAAAGATCATCATCAAGCATGGAGGAACACAAGGATATGGTGGCAAATTTCTTTGACAAGGGCAAAGGGCGGTGCCCCACTTTGACAAGGAGAGGCGGGCTTTTTCCCGCCCCTCTTTGAGGAGAAAGGGCGAGTTCGATCCCGCCGCCCCTGATTTAGGGACACATATTTAATTAGCCATCAGGGGCGGGTTTTGGCTGCCCCTTCTAGCGACTTTTAGTGTACTAAGCACCTTATATGCTTGACATCGACCTAGGACCTTTTCTTCAACACACTTGACCCTTATTTGATTTGTTGCTTGTGGAGCTTCTGTACTGTGGCATTCATGTGAATCCAAAGTAAGCACCTCATGATACTCATGATATCAACCTAGGACCTGTTCTTCCACACACCTTATGATACTCATAATATCAATCCCTCCAACTCTGCCATGCCTATTTTGCAAGGGTATTAAAAGTGGTGGTTTAAGAATGCTTCCTAGGGTGAGAACTCAACTAGGACGTGGTATCAATGCAAGTTAAACCACACTTTCCCATGCTTACTTTCATGCTCTCGTGTCTTTGATGACCTTTTCGTACATTTTTCTGAGGTAGCTAGTAGTTGTGGAAGACTGCTTTATATGCCACAAGTTAAAATCATGTGAAGGACAAAAGGGACAACGGGCCACTAGAGTATGCCATGTGTCCCAAGGCTATGATCTATTAGGAGAGGAGAGAGGTTGAGGTAATCTCATGTAGGCTGCACAATACACACCAACTAGGTGTATAACCTACCTAGCTACTAATATCTAGGGTACTATGTTAGTACACCCGGTAGCCCATGGAAGTGAACAAGATGTAGGTTACCCATGGGTGCATGGCCCAACAACGAGCTACTAAATGGACATGCCTCAAATTGCTGGAATTCATGGACAAACTGTATGAGGACATTTTTTGCTCTGAAACATAACACCCACCTAGGTTTTGAACTCTCAGTGTTTATGTCACGAAATTGAACCTAGTAGAAACTTGTAGTCGTAGTACATTTGACATGGCACATCCAATGATCTAAACTAAATCCACATAATCTAACTCACCCATTACTATGGACAACTTCATCTACATTTTCTTCGTAGATTGTATAGGACAATGAGAGAAAGACGAACACCTGCAATGGATGACGATCACCCAAGCTTGAGCAGGATCATCACATGATGGTAGAGCTCTATGAGGTGAGCACGATAGTGGACAAGAGGCAGAGGAGGAGAATAACACACAAAATCAGTCATTAATGCTACCTAGGTGCATTGAATTGTTGGTGCATCTCATTATGAATGCCCCATGCCCCAGGGCAAAAATTCTTGGATTGCAAATTGCCCATCCACACATTCGGCTCCCCATAATTTGAACACCCACTTAGGGTGCTGCAATGTTGCAAGCACCTACTTGCGCACCAACTCCTCGCCTCTCACCTGTGCCCAGCTCCTCACACCATCCCCTAGTGAGCCCCCTGGGTCTTGATGTGCCTGCCCAGTGTCTCCTCAACCTTCAAGCACACCCTTCAACTGCATGCCTGCCTATGCAAGCCAGCTAGGGGAATAGTCAAGACTTGAAGTCCACAATGCGCCCGAAGTCCACGATCCCAATGGGTGCGCTCTCTCAAAGCCAAAAGGACAGTCCTTGAAGATAGAGGACCATCTTTATTCTAAACTCATTGCTGAAATTGTGATTGTCAGCAGACATATCTAAAAGGCATTTTAGAAAAAAATTATATATCTGATTGCAAACCAATCAATACTCCAATGGATCCAAGTATAATATTGACTAAACCTTCTTGTGTTGAGATTGATAGTGAAGTACTCGACTTAGCGAAGTACCCTTATCATTCACTAATCGGATCTCTAATGTATGCAATGTTATGTACTAGACCAGATTTAGCATACACTGTTAGCACATTAAGTCAATTCATGTCTAGTCCCAGGATCTCTCATTGGAAAGCATTGAAGAGAATGATGAGATATATTCAGGGAAGTTTAGATCACATCTTATGTTACAATAGAAATGCTATCGACCCGCTTGTCCTGCAATGCTATTTTGCGACTCAAATTGGGCAGGAACAATCTCTACCAGAAAATCTACCTCCGATTTCTATTTCTAACTGAAAAGGGGACTGTGTGGAATTCAAGGAGGCAGAAATTAGTCATGCTTTATTCAACAGAGGCAGAGTGCACCGTATCATGTCAAGCTTCATCAGGTTGTTACTTTATGACTTACATCACACTCAGTTTAATGCTACCACCATTCTGTGTGACAACATGAGCTGTATTTCACTATCATTGAATCCCAGATTTTATGGCAAATCTAAGCACATAAAAATCTAGTATCATTTTATTCGAGAGAAAGTCTTCTCAAGGCAAGTGTTCCTTCAATACTGCTCCACGACAGAAATGGTCGCAAACATCTTCAAGAAAGCACTTCCCAGGATCAAGCGTCAGAAGTTCTTCAGCACGTTGAACCTGACAAAGTTACCAAGGCACCAACTGTGACCTTAAGGGAGACTATTGGAAATGAAGCCCACAGTTGCCTTCTTGGTGGATTATAACTTAGACAACCAATTACTTGAAGAACATCTACAACGGACTTTCGGTTGATCGCCAGCAAAGGGTAACCAATCCCATTGTAAATTTAAGTTCAGATGCTAAGATTAATAACTTGAAGTCATTGAAGACTTGGCCATCTTCAAGGACTTCCACAAACTTACATTTAGAACAAGTCTGCAGATTTACATCATTTTTTAAACAGTCTGTAGAAATACACTAAGTGTCGCAAAGTTCACATTTTTTTACACTCTTCTGAAAAAACTGCAAAGCTTGCCTTTTACTTCTTCTGTCCAGTTATTTTGAAGAAGTTAACTTGTTCACAGTTCAAAAATTTAACTATTTTTCAGCGCCTTCGGCCTTCTTTCGCATTTTTTTGAAAAATGCGAAAAAGGTTAAATTCCAAAAGGTCCTCTATTTTTAAGAGTTAAATTGTTAAAGGCACCTTCGCCAACTTTTTAAGGGCACCTTCAAGTTGTTTTAAAGGTACCTTCGGCTTCTTCACATTTTTTCGAAAGATGCGAGAAAGCCAAACTATTATAGAGAACTTTGTTTTTCTGAGGGCACCTTCAACTTTCTAAGAATTCCTTAAACTTATTTAGGACACCTTCGGCCTTTTTTGCAAAAATCCGAAGAGAAGGTCTTCTAAAATGAACGAGTTTGTTCCCACGTTACTTTGTGAAATTTTGCGAAGTGACATGAATTTGCAATGTCATAGTCCGCGTCAATGATCCTGATTTGTTGACTGTATACACTATGTATAGTTGTCACAGAAGCCATATACTTCCAAATACAATGACTTTCCCAATTAGGTGACAAACATTCAATACACGGATGAAATTTATAAATAGATCATCCAAGCACAGATTAGGGGTTGCTCCGTCCATGAGACGTATTATTTGAGTTTTCCAGTTACGCCGTCAATTTTTTGTGATAATTGTTGTTTGTATTGTGCTTAAGTGTAATATAGCAGCATCACGTTATTATCTGTGTACAACGTAGATGAATGATTGTTGTGATTGAATGCACTTTCATTGCTGTTTGATCGTGCTTGTATACTCACTTTGATCAAAACACGGACGTCTACGACTCCTCAGTTTTTGATCGGACGATGGCTATCTTTGATGCCTGAGGAACTCGCGATATTATACTACTCTTTCATTTATTTTTGAACTATACTTCGCATTGAATTTGATTTCAGTAGTACCACACACAAACCATCTCTAATCTCTTCAGTGGACTGTACTCTTGTTTTAGAGTATGAATTAATTTTTTAAAAACCTGTTGGGCAATTAAAACATATAAAGCTGTGATTATCTTTAGCATAAGTTGTCTATTAGACTGTTTTTACACCTAGCAGCTGACTAGAATGGGAGAGCTATTCCGCAATATTCCTGCTCTCTTCTCCATTCTTGTTCTTCCTTCTACGTTGCCCCCATCAATTTTTTCCTACCGAAAAGTCTACAGCTCTGTTTAACCCAGGCTCAGAGAAGATGAATCTCTATTGCATGGGATTTCAGAACTTGAAAGGGTTGTAAAGGTAGCTGGGCATAAGAACCTGTCCATATTGGAGACGTTGTGGGGCGCAGCTGATTCTTTTAAATCCTGTTCCAATGTGTTTTATGTATGCCAGGAAATGGACACCAATTGGGCCCTTGTGGGATTGAGCTGTCAGTTACAGGACTGCAGCCATGGATTGATTTTCCCCGACTTGGCAGTAGGAAAAAAAAGGGTCACTCAGTAGTTTTTCTATTTAGAAGCGTGTATGATTTGACATATCCCCATTTCTGTATCACCTATGTTTTTGATAGCTTGAAGTTGGTAATTGCTCAATTAAGTGCAGCGATGGAAGAAACAATCTGGCTGGGAGGCTGTTGCAACTAGGCTGAGGCCAGAACACCTAATGAGTTGGTGTGATGGAATGCATCGTGGTCAGTGACTGATCGAAATATGGCATGCAGCCGATCAAACTTTGTGTTGGCAGCGATGGTATCCCGATTTGAGCACCTACTGAGGCCATGTGAAAAGATGAGCCATGTGTGGCACATGAGTGCCCTGGCTGTAGCGAGGAAGTGAAGAGTGGAGGGGCGCGAGAAACCTGCTATGGGGATGAGCCCGAATAGCCATCACGGCTGTAGTCTCTAGGGGGATTGATTCTAAATTTTTTGGGATGTGAAACCCTTAGGTCTACTTGCAACCCTTGTAAAAAGTTCTAGAAAATCTTATGGCTTTTGCTTAGTTGGGAGATTCTGCATGTAAAAAGTTTTGAGTCCAGTGTGGCCTGGCATGGAATTTTCGAGAATTGAAAATTCTAGAAAATCTTATGGCTTTTGCTTAGTTGGGACATTCTGCATGTGTTGGCAGATTCTAAGGAATTCTTAGGATGCCGGGTCGAGCTGTTCCAAAAGAGCGCCTCTCACCCTAGACCGAGGAGGTCCCTGAAGGAATAGAGAAGGATGAAGTTCCATCTAAAAAACTATAACGATCATGTCCAGCTACCTGGTCAAGAATGGTATCTATATACGGCAGAGGATGATAATCCTTTACTGTGGCAGCATTTAGTTTCCTAAAATCCTGACAAACTCTAATCTTGCCCGTCTTCTTCTTAGGTACTATAAATATTGGTGACACCCACTCACTGCTTAGAACAGGATATATAATACCCGCTTTAAGACATCTATCTAATTCGTCTTTTACTAATAAGGAGTACTTTGGATTCAATCTATATTGGCGCTGCCTAACAGGTATTGTTCCCTAAATGAGATCTATTCTATGTTCACCCATTTAACTGGTATACCTATTAAATCATCCATCGACCAAGCAAAGACATTTTGGTATTTTTGAAGAAGCAATATATACTCTTCACGTTCTTGGTCCGATTGGTGTTTATATAGATTCAAAGTCTTACCTTTATTAATTTCTATTTCTACATGATCTGTTTTATCTACCATCCCCTCGGTCAGACTTGCTCTGGTTCCATCCAGAACTTCTCTTGACTCGGATGTTGTCGGTATGTCTACTTTCTCATCAATCTCATAACATTCTATGAAATTGATCCATGATTCAGCAGGTCTTGCTAACTCCTCACCCCATCTCAAAAGGTGACCCCCTATTGGACTGGCTGTGAGAATTCCTGAAAAAAATATATGTTTGGTAGACCAATTTATAATAGCATCTGCTTGATATAACCATGGTCTTCTAAATAATATCGAATAAGGTGGTGTATCTACTGGATTTATGACAAGGAAATTAATAACAAACGTCTATGTCTCTATAACTACGTTAATACCTTTTAGCTTGCCTACTGGTATACATTTAGTCGCGTCTGCTAAATGGATTTTGTGATAAGTGATAGGCTGTATCTGGTATTCTAATCCTAATTCTTTATTCATTGTTTTCGTTACTAGGTTGATACTAGATCATGAGTCTATTAGTATTCTATCTATGGTCTGATCTCCTATGATCGCACTAATCTCTGGAACTCCACAATCTCCTCTATCTATATATTCTACTCTATTACTGTATGCAGGTATTCTTAATGTAACTAACATCTCTCCTTCCTCAGTCCCTACTGACTGAAGCCCTTCTTCCTCTAAAGTATAGCTCGAGGAAGTTGTAGGTGTTTCACCTTCGTACTTATCTTTTTCCCATGATATGGCAATTCTTTTATGACTTTTTCCCGTCGGTGTCTCTATTTGGTCTCTGAAGGTAATCTTCTTTTTCTCTAGTGGGTTATACCATCGGCCTGATAGAGCCATGGTCGTCCTAATAACACTCTATATGACAATTGTCTCGTAGTTTTTAATATTATAAAATCCATAAGACACTTATGGTCTCCAATATAATCTGTAACCTGAGATAGTTCTCCTATTGGATCTTCTAGTTGCATCCGCTAATCTTAAATGTCTTAAAGTGGGTGCTATTCTATGATGAATGCCTAATTCATATGTTGTTTCTTCAGTCATTATATTTACACTAGATCCGGACCATTACGAAGTTAAGCCTTATTACCCAATGCATACATGCCTGCAGTCCGAGCCAGCCAAGCGCAAACAAACTCACGTCTGGATTATTCAGATTTCGCTTCAAACAAATCTAGCTAAAACTCATGTGCACCAAGTTGGGAATAAGAAACGAGATATCTACAGCCACTGCATGCATGCCTGCAGCTGTTTCACATCATGCATGCATCGTAAAGAGAATGAAAATTAATTGCTCCTTAATTATGATGGATGTGGCTTAATTCCTTAAATTCTTCATGACTTTCCAAGCTGGCTCGAAAGGATCAGAAACAAATCTGCCAGGAAACGCAGGAAAAGAGTTCGGGAGCCCATATATATATATATATATATATATATATATATTATGCAATTAATTAAACAAGAAGCGATCATAAAGATGATAAAGGTGTTTTGGAGGATGGAAACAAGTGGAGAAAGGATGGTCAAAAGGCTGTAAAGAACAGTCCTCACCCGAGGTGCCTATACATACCTTCTCGAGCAGCAATGTGGGCTACTGCTTAATCATTTATTCCTGAGGAATGTTTGCAATTTCCTACATATGTTTATTTGAATCTAGGAAATTGTATGGAAATTCTCGTTTCTTTCCTATATAGGAATTGAACAACAGCTTCTTGTGGTGAAACTAATCGGAAGTTGATCATCATCATCAATTGTGGCCTATAGGATGCTGCTTGTTTTCAAAATCATGTGCTTGATGATCTCACTAGCTTTAGTGATGCTTAATTTCATGCTCTCGTGCCTTTGATGAACTTTCCGTACATTGTTTTGAGGTAGCTACTAGTTGTGGAAGACTACTTTATATGCCACAAGTTAATCATGTCCTCGATGATCTCTCTAGCTTTAGTCATGCTTAATTTAATGCTATCGTGCCTTTGATGACCTTTCTGTACATTTTTTTGAGGTAGCTAGTAGTTGTGGAAGACTAGTTTATATGCCACAAGTTAATCATGTGCTTGATGATCTCTCTAGCCTTCGTGATGCTTAATTTAATACTCTCGTGCCTTTGATGACCTTTCCGTACATTTTTTTGAGCACACAAGTTAATCATGTGCTCAATGATCTCTCTAGCTTTAGTGATGCTTAATTTCATGCTCTTGTGCCTTTGATGACTTTTTGTACATTTTTTTGAGGTAGCTAGTAGTTGTGGAAGACTGTTTTATATGCCACAAGTTAATCAATCATGTGATGATCTCTCTAGCTTTAGTGATGCTTAATTTAATGCCCTTGTGCGTTTGATGACCTTTCCATACATTTTTTTGAGGTAGCTAGTAGTTGTGGAAGACTGCTTTATATGCCACAAGTTAATCAATCATGTGCTCGATGATCTGTCTAGCTTTAGTGATGCTTAATTTAATGTTGTTGTGCCTTTGACGACCTTTCCGTACATTTTTTTGAGGTAGGTAGTAGTTGTGGAAAACTGCTTTATATGCCACAAGTTAATCAATCATGTGCTCGATGATCTCTCTAGCTTCAGTGATGCTTAATTTAATGCTCTCGTGCCTTTGATGACCTTTCCGTACATTTTTTTCAGGTAGCTAGTAGTTGTGGAAGACCGTTTTATATGCCACAAGTTAATCAATCATGTGCTCGATGATCTCTCTAGCTTTAGTGATGCTTAATTTCATGCTCTCGTGCCTTTGATGACCTTTCTGTACATTTTTTTGAGGTAGCTAGTAGTTGTGGAAGACTATTTTATATGCCACAAGTTAATCATGTGCTCGATGATCTCTCTAGCTTTAGTGATTTTTAATTTAATGCTCTTGTGAGTTTGATGAGCTTTTCGTACATTTTTTTGAGGTCGCTAGTAGTTGTGGAAGACTACTTTATATGCCTCAAGTTAATCATGTGCTCGATGTCGATCTCTCTAGCTTTAATGAAGCTTAATTTAATACTCTCATGCCTTTGATGACCTTTCCGTACATTTTTTTCAGGTAGCTACTAGTTGTGGAAGACTACGTTATATGCCACAAGTTAATCATGTGCTCGATGATCTCTCTAGCTTTCCTGATGCTTAAGTTATTGCTCTCGTGTCTTTCATGACCTTTCCGTACGTTTTTTTGAGCACACAAGTTAATCGTGTGCTCGATGATCTCTCTAGCTTTAGTGATGCTTAATTTCATCCTCTCATGGCTTTGATGTCCTTTCCGTAGATTTTTTGGAGGTAGTTAGTAGTTGTGGAAGACTGCTTTATATGCCACAAGTTAATCAATCGTGTGCTTGATGATCTCTCAGCTTTAGTGATGCTTAATTTAATGCTCTCGTGCCTTTGATGACCTTTCCGTACATTTTTTTGTGGTAGCTAGTAGTTGTGGAAGAATGCTTTAGATGCCACAAGTTAATCAATCATGTGCTCGATGATCTCTCTAGCTTTAGTGATGCTTAATTTCATGCTCTCGTGGCTTTGATGACCTTTCCGTACATTTTTTTGAGGTAGCTAGTAGTTGTGGAAGACTGCTTTATATGCCAGAAGTTAATCAATCATGTGCTCGATGATCTCTCTAGCTTTAGTGATGCTTAATTTAATGCTCTCGTGCCTTTGATGACCTTTCCGTACATTTTTTTGAGGTAGCTAGTAGTTGTGGAAGACTACTTTATATGCCACAAGTTAATCATGTGCTCGATGTCGATCTCTCTAGCTTTAGTGATGCTTAATTTAATGCTCTCATGCCTTTGATGACCTTTCCATACATTTTTTTGAGGTAGCTAGTAGTTGTGGAAGACTACTTTATATGCCACAAGTTAATCATGTGGTCGATCATCTCTCTAGCTTTCTAATTGCTTAATTTAAAGCTCTCATGACTTTCATGACCTTTCGGTACGTTTTTTTGAGCACACAAGTTAATCGTGTGCTCGATGATCTCTCTAGCTTTAGTGATGCTTAATTTCATCCTCTCGTGGCTTTGATGTCCTTTCCGTACATTTTCTGGAGGTAGTTAGTTGTGGAAGACTGCTTTATATGCCACAAGTTAATCAGTCATGTGCTTGATGATCTCTCTAGCTTTAGTGATGCTTAATTTAATGCTCTCGTGCCTTTGATGACCTTTCCGTACATTTTTTTGAGGTAGCTAGTAGTTGTGGAAGACTACTTTATATGCCACAAGTTAATCAATCATGTGCTTGATGATCTCTCTAGCTTTAGTGTTGCTTAATTTCATGCTCTCATGGCTTTGATGACCTTTCCGTAGCTAGTAGTTGTGAAAGACTGTTTTATATGCCACAAGTTAATCATGTCTCGATGATCTCTCTAGCTTTAGTGATGCTTAATTTAATGCTCTCGTGCCTTTGATGACCTTTCCGTACATTTTTTTGAGGTAGCTAGTAGTTGTGGAAGACTACTTTATATGCCACAAGTTAATCATGTGCTGGATGTCGATCTCTCTAGCTTTAGTGATGCTTAATTTAATGCTCTCATGCCTTTGATGACCTTTCCGTACATTTTTTTGAGGTAGCTAGTAGTTGTGGAAGACTACTTTATGTGTCACAAGTTAATCATGTGCTCGATGATCTCTCTAGCTTTCATGATGCTTAATTTAGTGCTCTTCATCCACACATTCGGCTCCCCATAATTTCAACACCCACTTAGGGTGCTGCAATGTTGCAGACACCTACTTGCCCACCAACTCTGTTTCCCAATCATTTCGGCTGGCTTCACAAATGAATGAGAATTGGGCAGATGATCTTGTTTGAAAATTTGGCTAACCCATTTAGTATGGGTTACTTTTGCGATGCTTCACAAAGTAATGGGTTAGGAGTTTATGGACAAGGTCATTGAGAAAGTGAGTGCCTCTATCACTTACTAACTCTATTGGACAACCAAATCGGGTAATAATGTTTTCATACAGAAATTTTGTTGTACCTTTTACGGTAGCTTGTCTAGTTGGTCTAGCCTCTACCCAATTTGTAGCATAGTCAGTGGCCACTAAGATGTATCTTGATTGAGTACCACGAGCAGCTGGGCTGATTGTTCCTATAAAGACAATTCCCCCCTTATGAAATGCTTCTCCTGTGATTATTGAAGTTAAAGGTATAAAATCAGCTCATTGAGGAGTCTTGATTCTTTGACATACATCACATGTTTTGATTTGTGCATATGTATCCTTGAATAACGGCCACCAATATTCGACTAATGGTATTCTCTTCGCGGTACAGTCAAATGAGAAGTGTCCTCCTCCTTCACCTTCATGTGATAGGAAAATTATTTGTTCTACCTCATCCTCATTAATGCATCTCCTAATTAATCCATATACACCTTTTTTATACAGTTGTAAGGTAAGGTCTAGATTCCAAAATCAGTTTGCGTTGATCGACTTTAGACATAGTTGGATCCATTACTTTGGATGATAAGAATGATACTATCTCTTCAGCCCATCTAGGAGTAGCGTCTATTTGGAATAGGTAGGCATCAGGTAAATCATCATTTATCAGTTCTATGACTTTCTCTGGTGATGGTATTCTACATAAATCATCGGCAATAATATGTTGCTTACCTTTTCTTACAATAATCTTAAAATCGAAATCTAGAAGCAAAGTAGCCATCTTGCTATATGACTAGTGTTGCATGGTTTATTCAACAGATATAGCAACGCTTGATGATCGGATAGAATCTAAACTGATTTTCTAGCAGACTATGGAATAATTTTTGTACAACATATATCATTGTTAAAGCTTATCTTTTGGTTGTGGAATAATTTACTCATTAGAAACTGATTGTGTACTGAGGATTTGAATCGCGTAATCTTTCCCAAATTCTCCCACCTGTTTTGTTATGACTCCTATAGAATAGTTACTAGCGTCAGTATGAACATGGAATTCCAATTGGGAGTTCAGTGCTCGGAGAATGGGTATAGTGACAAGTGCGTGCTTCAAATCCTCGACTGCTTGTATTCTTTCTTTGGTCCATTTTGGATCTATAACATTTTCATAAATTAATCTGGCTTCTCCTACAAAATCAAGAATAAATATGCGGTAATAATTACAATGGCCTACAAAGTTATAGATTAAATTTTCCTTTACCATGGCCAGTAGTGGCATTTCTTGAATAACTTTCACCTTAGCCGAATCTGTCGAGATACCATCTTTGGATATGATATGTCCTAAGACATCACTATGTGTTATCCAAATCTGATATTTCTCCGGATTCAGCGAAATTCCATACTTCCTGCATTGGATAAATTTTTTTCCAAGAGCATCAAGATGTTCACAATTTTTAGATTTAACACCAGCGTCATCTAAATATTGTCGGATTATTCTCCTTCTTGCTATTTGACTAATCGATTTAAATCTTCATCCATTGTTTATCCAGTTTCGTGGATTTTTCCGTGTTCTTACACAGTCTGTAGATTTACAAGTGTTTTTACACAGTCTGTAGAAATACACGGAAATTGACAACAATGTCACATTTTTAGCCTGTCAAGATTTACGAGTAAATATGCAGTGTCGCCATTTTTGCATTTTAGCGACACTGTCACCTGTCAGGAATTACAAGTATATATGCAGAGTCACATTTTTTGCCTTTTCCAAAGTGCCTCAAATGTTATGGAAATGACATTGGCAAAGTGTAGGGTGTGGAGCCCTGGCTATGGCTCTTTACTCCATTTTTCAGCTTTTTGTTGCCAAATCTTAAGCCTTTGCCTTTGCCGTTATGTATAGCCTATTCATTATTGCACTTAGTGTGGTATGAGTCAAATCTGTTCTATGGAACTAAAAACCATTTTACTACTTATGAATTTGGCATATGGCTATGGCTAGCCTTTACTTTCTAAAGTGATATCTGAACGACATAGTCTATACAAAGACCATTTGTAATTTAATACTGAGGTAATGCTCATGTAAGAGAAGTTTATTCGAAAAATCATTGGTTAAAGAAGGCATGAAACCAGTCGACATTCTTGCATTATTCGGCTTTGTGAGAGAGTCAAGTTTCAATGGCAACCATCTTCGCATTTCCTAAAGGCAAGGCACTATAGATCTGAAGGGCCATTGTCGCACATTTTGCACTATTCGGAATTTTTGGAGCCTCGTTCATTCTTTAGTGCCTACCTCGGAGCACCTCCACGCAGCCAAAGCCTCCCACCTTCGCGGTTCTTGAGGCAACTGTCGCACTTCTCTCTCTCTCTCTCTTTTCAGATTTTTTAGGGAAGTATGTCTTCTTGACAGCCCACCTTCGCATTTCTTTTGTCTCAGTGTAGCGAATAGAGGTTGTTCTACACGGAGGTCACACTTCATTTAGCCTTCATTCACCTCTTCTTATATGCAGGACAACGTTCTAATTACTAGCCATCTATCAGATTTGTGACAGCCTCCAGTGCACTCCAAAGTTGGTTGCAGATTCAAGGCAGATTGCAGACGGCCAACGACCCTCATTCATCTTTGACCTAGCTATTTTTCCTTACTTGAGACATCAACCCTACTTTCTAAGTATTGATCCTACTATGGCAGTATGCTATTGGCTTGTGAAAGTCCTGTTCCAGATGTCAAATACTCATTTGCTCTCATTCTTGAAGCAGTTGCAGAGCCCTCTTCTCTCTAGCATGGAACTCTCTGGCTATATTATGCCAGTCTTATGCCATCGTAATTCATTCAGACACAATGTAAAACAGAGGGTCAGAAGCTCTGTTGGTGCTTTAATGTAGATTTACTGCTTTTGCAATTCATCTACAAGTTCAGAACCTTTGTGTTCTCAGATTCTTGTATAGAGGTGTAGCAACCTCTCTTCTTTGCAGTGTCTAGACTGTAATGAATATATCTTTGTACTCTACAAATGGTGAATATAGATAATGTAAATCTGAGCGTTCTGAATCACACACAACTTGTTTCTACTGTGAATACCTTATGTGCTTTTCATGGTGATTCATTTCGGTAATAGAAAGTTTATGGCACTGTATTGTCTATGCCTATACACAGTGTTTGGACTGGAATTGATTAGTGAAGTGTCTCTAGCCTTCAATCTTGTGATTTGCGTAGATCATAGGAGTTAGATTCATGATAAGCTACTGTCAAGATAACGGAAACACTGTGTGGTTTTCTCTTTTGCCGAAGTATTTGCTTTCTTGAGTTCACTCCCATTTGAATCTGAAAACCATAATGAAGTATTCAGTATTTTTCTCTTGGGTGTTTGTTTTCTTTATACGGTTGTACTGGCAGCCCCTTGTGGAAACATCTGTTGATGACCAGTTTGCAATCACTTCTCCTCTCCACTCCATTCATTCTTAGTTAATTCTGGTTTTGCACTAAAAATGACAGTATTAGTCTTTTTATTGCTCTCTAGTAGGAACGATACCCATTTATACTACAAATATCAATCATTTTGTTGTTGGTATGCCGCGACATAGGGCTAACCTAAATACGATTTAAGGACATTGTCGTCTTTTTTGCAAAATCCCGACATTGTCGCCTTTTTTGCCTGTGGCAATTTTAGTTCATTTATACAGAGTGAATGTAGTGGGATTCTTTCCTTGCCTAATTTCAAATCAAGATCTAGTCAATCTAGCATCAAAGAGACAAAGTTAGTTGTCACGCATAGATTTGTTTCCATGAGAGCGATAGTATAGTTCAGATTTCAGGATGAATGAAGATCCACATCTAACTCTAACATCCATTAACCCTAAACATTAACACTAGATACACAACAAAGATAGCTTACTCTTTCTCTCTCTCCCTTTCTCCCTCATAAAAAGTATAATAACATGCAATCCCAATAACAATCAGATCCAACAATTAGCAAAATCCAAAAAACACATGAGAGATGGAGGAAAAGTGATAGAGAGCAAGGACATTCATCAATCCATTTCACAAGAGAACCAATCTGCTTTATAGAAATGAGAGAATGAACATGTGTAGGAACTCGAGGTGGTCCCTTTTTATAGTAGAGAGGACCACCCTGGCCTCTGAATCCTATTGGTCCATTTCTGCCTCCCTAATTACTCAAATTTAAAAAAGAGCAAGAACCATCCAAAATTGGAGGGAAACCTAACTTTATTCACTAACTTGACATTTAGGCCCTACGACATTAAAAGTCCCGCAAAAAGGCCTAAAGTCCTTTTATTGACTTGTAATTAATCAAATCTCTATGTGATCATTGGGTTGGACTTACACACACAGGGTACCTTATCCCTCTCACTTATTAATTAGAGTTAGGGTTGCCTTGGGATCCGCAAACCCTCCAACAGTATCCCCCACCAAAACTGGTGGTGGTCCCATGACACCTGCAAGATGCAGTTATTGGGTACTTTTATTGGCTTCGCGATGAATCTTTATTGAATGGTACTGCACTTTCTCCATAAAGTCAAGGCGGACAGTATTAAAATCCAAATTGCGAGGCAGATAACAACGATGGGCTCCTGCAGTCCATTTTGAGGTTGTCCATGATGTGAAGCGAGATTCCCAAGAGCCTCCCATCATTGCCGCAAGAAAATATAAACGAGCAGCCGGCAGCTGATCTTTGATATTCTCTGAGGCCATTGGCTTATTTGGATCGAATGCCAGAGGAGGAAGACAATCATTCCATCTGGTTGCCACTGATGCCAACAGAGTTGAATCTTTTGCAAACATTGTCGATTGTCGCATTGTCAGATTGGGAGAGTGTAGATACTCCCGTTGGTACGCTTGTAAGCCTGGTGGAAATCCACTGATATTGTCCAGCTATAGGGCTGATGGATGATTGGCCAATTGGACGTATGGATTGTAATTTTGTCCATAGCCAATCCCAAATCTTTCCATTTATTTCTTCTCGGCATTGGCACATAATTGGGATCTACCCGCAATTGGCAAGGGCTGGCCACATAACTCCTGATAGATTTCGGAGTTTTCACAAAAACGGTAATTGTCCATGCCGGCTGCTCTCCCAATGCAGGTATTTTTTCCACTTCCTTGTCAACCTCTATTCAAGAGGTCTTGAACTTAAGGACCCATCCACCACGCTGGACTACATCTGCTTGTTCCTTTTTTAAAGGACTTGTCTTGGATCTTCGCTTAGCCTTCTTAGCAGGAATTGATCGTGGAGGTGATGACTTCCGAGAAGATAAACTCTTCTTTGAAGGTGAAGGCTTTCTAGACGATGATGTCTTGCTAGAATTTTGACTTGTAGAATCATCCTCGACTTTTCTTTTGTTTTTATCCAGTAAGGGTGGCACATTTTTTGGATTAATATTTTGAGGGGGATTTCCCCATTTCAGGACCGTATTATGATGTTGCTTGGCTTGTTTCTTAGTCATTGATCCTGTGATCATATCTTCCTTCAATATAACTGCTTTGGGCGGTTTTATTGTTGGTTCATCAAGAACATTACACATTCCGAATCTGGTCGGATCCATATGATTTAGAATCTGCTCATCCGTAAGTTCTGCATTGTCATCATAAGTCAAGGCATGACTCACAAGTATGAGGTCATCTTCAATCGAATCTGGTATAGGTTCGTTGATATCCAAGATACATTCAGCACATCCAATGCAAAAGTAATCGGTGTATCCAAAGTTCGATCTAATCATGAAATCTCGCTCAAATCTGATTGATTATTTTGTTGATACAAATACAACACCAGACATTTTTCCTGGTAGGAAAAATATTCGCAAACTTCTCAGGTTCCTTGTTCGCTTGTCCGTGGAAATCTTCCAATGCTTTGATCTTCTCATCAAATTGTGACTGCAACTTTTCCATCTATTTCTGCTGGTTCTTCCCAAGTTTCTCGAACTCATTGAGCATCATTTCTGTAGTAGTGTTGACATTCGTAGATGCAATAGTGGTGGATGTCATAGTAGTCTGTCCTACTGTATAAGGCAACATACTGATATTCGGCTCATCATTTGAATCTTCATCCTCCTCCCGAATTGCATCATCCATAACATTTTGCAAGAGTGCATAGTCATTATGGCGTTTCAGCTCACGTCTGATCCGTTTAGGTAGACCTGACAAAAACCACATAATCATGGCATTTTTGTTAATCAGCTCAGGTTCGCACTCAGATCTAAGGCGTTTCACCCTTTCAATGTAATCTCGAACCATTTCCCATTTTAATTCTACTTAAAAGTAGGAAAAGGTCTTCCATAAACTTCCGAGGTTTGAATTGTGTGATAAAGGCTTTTTTAACAACCTCCCAATCTGTACACTCAGTTTCATCTTGATTATAGTACCAATCTTGTGCTACGCCTGTTAAGGCCATAGGAAATAGCTTAAGTTTATCTTGGGAAAAAATCTCGCTATAGATTTCACAGGATTCAGCATAGATCTGAAGAAATCTAACTGGATCTGTTAATCCAGTATATTTGGGTAGATCCAAATGGGGTGCTTTTCTAACATTAATTCGATTGACTTCTTGAGGAGCACCTCCAAGAGCAGCCATCTTAATAGTTTCAAATCAAGCAGACAGTGAGATTGGATCTAGATTTTTCAATCAAAACTATTTCAGATCAGATCTGCTAGATCTATTCCACTTTCAAGAATCTAGTTCTATATCGTGAAAAAGATTTCGAAATTCAATTAATCGATACTTCTCAAAAAATGAGAAAATTTCTCAGAATGCAAATCAGAATGTATCAAATTTGACCCAAATTTTGGTAGAGACTTGATCTAAGAAATCAAAATCTAAAAATAGTACTGGCGAAGGTTCTCTAGGAGAAGATTGACTCGGCCAAGGTTCAACAGCGCTATTTTGAAAAAAAACTCTCTAATCAACTTTTTTGAAAATTTCTATGGAAATAACCTTCGCCGAACTCTCAGATGCAAAATCTGACACAGATAAAGCTATGGTAAACTCGATGAAGGTTTTCGAAACAAGAAAATAAAGTTTTTGTAATTTAGCGAGGGAAAAATAAATATTTTCTATGATGTAGACAAGAAGAATCTTCGCGGAACTCAAAAATAGTTTTTTACTATAAATATAATGTTCTGAAAATTCGGCGAAGGTCTCGATGAAGGATCAAGAGTAATACTGGTATTTTTGCAAAAAAGTGACTTTTTTGACAAAAATATGGCAATACGACAACTGATTTTCTGAAAACCCTTCTATTTTTGGTATTATTCTTTGTCGACCTGGCAGTAGATAGATCTAAATCACACCTATGCACAGTGAATCAGGCGAAGGTTATTTTTCTGTATTTTTAGGGTTTTGGTGAATTTTTCGGTGTTTTTTGACTGTTTTTCTGATGTTTCTAAAAATCTGCTGGGAATTAATCATTCCCCTTCAAGCTGAAGGTATCTGCAACTCTGTGAAGGTTTCCTGAAAGAGAGGAAAAAGTTACCAGCTTTGATGATGATTTTTGCCTCCTTTTGACCAAAATCTGGTAGATTTGACCGGTTTTTGTTGTTTTTTTTTATATCTCAGATCCAAATGGATCTTGAGATTGGTGATCTAAACAGCTTTCCCTGTTTAACAATCAAATTAGCTTTCAAACAAGCAAATCCACTAAAATCAAGCAAAATCACTCCCAAACTAATCCTAAATGCAGATCTAACACTATTCATGCAACAACAAGATGCTTAATGCAAGCTAACCTATCAAATGAGAAGTGTCCTCCTCCTTCACCTTCATGCGATAGGAAAATTATTTGTTCTACCTCATCCTCATTAATGCATCTCCTAATTAATCCATATACACCTTATTTATACAGTTGTAAGGTAAGGTCTAGACTCCAAAATTAGTTTGCGTTGATCGACTTTAGACATAGATGGATCCATTACTCCGGATGATAAGAATGATACTATCTCTTCAGCCCATCTAGGAGTAGCATCTATTTCGAATAGGTAGGCATCAGGTAAATCATCACTTATCAGTTCTGTAACTTTCTCGGCTGATGGTATCCTAGATAAATGATCGACAAGAAAACTTACAATAATCTTAAAGTCAAACTCTAGAAGGATAAGTAGCCATCTTGCTATATGACCAGTATTGCATGGTTTATTCAACATATGTAGCAATGCTTCATGATCGGTATAGAATCTAAATTGATTTCTTAGCAGATAATGGCATAATCTTTGTACAACATATTCGTTGTTAAAGCTTCTCTTCTAGTTGTGGAATAACTTACTTCAGCAAAAACTGATTGTATATTGAGGAATCGAATCGCGTTATCTTTCCCAAATTCTTCTGCCTGTGTTAGGATGACTCCAATAGAAAGGTTACCAGCATCAGTATGAACATGGAATTCCAATTGGGAGTTCGGTGCTCGGAGAATGGGTGCAGTGACAAGTGTGTGCCTCAAATCCTCAACTGCTTGTATTCTTTCTTTCATCCATTTTGGATCTATAACAACATAAATTAATCTGGCTTTTCCTACAAAATCAAGAACAAATATGTGGTAATAATTACAATGGCCTACAAAGATATAGATTAAATTTTCCTTTACCATGGCCGGTGGTGGCATTTCTCCAGATTTAGCGAAATTCCATACTTCCTACATTGGATGAATTTGTTTTCAAGAGCATCAAAATGCTCACAATTTTTACATTTAACACCAATGTCATCTAGATATATCTCTAAAATATTATGCCATAAATCTTTAAATGCAAACTGCATCACACTTTGAAAGGTCGATGGAGCGTTATAGAGTCCGAATGGCATGACCTAATATGCATAGGTACCAAACTTTGTGGCAAATGTAGTCTTATGGATGTCTTTTGTATCTAATTGAATAAGAAAATAACCTTGAAAGCCATCCAAAAAACTCATTGCCTCTACTCCTGCCATTTCTTCCAGTATGGCGTCGGTTAATGGTAAAGGGAAGTGATCTTTTTTTGTGACTTTATTCAATTCTTTTAAATCCACCCATATCTTTAGTTTAACATTTTTCTTGGGAACCAGCACAATGGGTGATAACCATGTCGAATGTTCAATCTCTTTAATGAGACCCGCAACTAATAATCTTTGTGTATCTTCTTTAATTTTTTTTCTATAGAGCGGATTACAACGGTAGGGCTTCGCTTGGACTGGCTTTGCATCTTTTTCTAATAAGATGGAGTGCACGTCGATATCCCCTTCATCTCTTTATAGTTCCATCACGATACTTCTTTAAAAAAATTTATAAATTTTTTCATTGTCGTCTAATATCAAGATGGGCTCCTATATGTATGAATCTATCTCCTTTTTCATCTAGATCTTTCAAGTTTAAAGAAAATGTTTTAGTTGGTCCATCAAACGAAGATGATTCACTCGTTGGTTCCCATTTTGGTTGTGGCAACTCAATAGAATCATCACCCATTGTGAAATCTGTGAACTTCTTAGGTACATCAAGTTCAGGATTCTCTTTATGTACAAGGATCTTTTTATGTAAAGATGGGGCTCTAATGAGGCGTGGCTTCAAACAAGAAGCGTCGTTAGACAAGTCAATTGTTTGTTGCTCATTAAGAGGAACAATCGGCTATTTTAGTTTTTGTCGGATCTGCTTGTGTTTCTCAATTAATCTTCTTCAAGGCATTGGAAGTGTATTACTCTATGAGGATGATTTGACAATCTAAAAATTATTAATAACTTTCAGATGAGAGCTCTGAGTATTAGTTATGATTGTAAGGCTCTCATCAATAGTAGTAATAATTTTGTTTCTTGGATTATCCCATTTGTATACCTTATCGTTCAGATGACAATCGACTAGGTTGCGCTAAATATTTCCAAGAGGATTCATCTATATGTGCAAAAGGTGATGGTAAGTTAATCTCTTTTGGTATTCTCGCAAGATTGGATGATTGTGAATCTAAATAATGAAGTACTTGCTCGTTGGTTGGTCCTTCATCAATCATCGTTCATGATACCTTCATCTGTAATTTCCACAATAAATGACAGATTGGTAGCCATTCTGTTTGAATAAGCTGAGCATCTATAAAAGAAACATAAAATGCATCCATAATTGGTTGATCTATGCTTGTAGATGTTATCCTTATCGATCTCTAAAATTTGGATAATACTTCATTATTGCATCTTTGAGCATCTACACAATCAATGGTCGCTAAGACATGGCCCCAATTAATGATATCTGTAGATTGTGCATAATGTCATCAAATGGTTGGAGAAACATTGGTTTCATCACACGTTAAACATTCATCTTCTTCCGGTACAAGTTTTGTTTTACCAATAGTGTAATCAATTGATATAATGTGATATCGATTACAAAAAATGATTTGTTGGTTTCTCCAATCTTGAATCACTTCAGCATTGGTTAACCATGTGGTTCCCAATAAAAATTTATATGCAGACTTTTCATGTGGAATATCTAGCACTACACAATCAACTACAAACTTCAGATCTGCGATCTTAATGGGTACGACATTGATGTGTCCATATGGTTCGTCGGTCGAAGGTTGATCAACTAAGTTCAGCCGGTACTTGGGTGGAACAATAGGTCCTACGCTTGATAGAATTTCTCAATTCCCAAATGCTGATAGAATTCGCAGAACGCTTGATAGAATTTTATCAATTCACAAATAAAAACCTATGGCCTTGATGCCCACAGACCCAACACCTGTTAAGTTTTGCTACTTGTGTCACAACGTAACCATAGATTTATAATGTCTCATTCACTCAACAAATAGACGAGTCTTTCTCACATTCACAATTCACATAAATTTTTCAAGTTTTCAACACACAATCATATACAACAAACAGTACATAGAAATGATACGAAGTACTCCAAGGATTCTCATTCCAATGACAATAACTTCTTACAAAACTTCATGCAATATATGCGGCCCACTCATCAACTCTGCTAATCACTAGTCTGATCACCAACACATCGTATCGACTATCCTTCTCTAGATTTCCCATCGGCTCTCCCATCTCTAGACTATTCGATCTCTACATACTCACACTCTTCCCATCATCAACTCTTGTTGCAGCCCCCTCTTTCGTCCACCTCTTATTTTCTTTTTCTTACCTGCCATCGAGCTTCTTGGCTCTTTCTTTCTACAACCGAATATTGGTGAAGTTCCCACTAAGAGATCACATCCAACTAACTCTTACGTAACTAATTATTCTTTTCCTCAACTCATGGTCTTACACAACAAGATGCTATGGTTGGGGTCACAAGTACAAGTCTAGCTACTGTGGTTCTTGGATCAACCAACACCAGAAATATTCCTTCGGATGATTGTAATATTGGTAGAGAATCTACCAACAATTGGCAAGATGCTAGATGATGGTCTCCAAGTTGATTTTGGAAAAGATGCTTGATTGGTTAAGAGGGATGGTGATGTCATGGTAGCAAGTGGGACTAGATGTGGTAATCTTTTCAAAATTGATGCTAATCCTTGTGGAAGTGTGGCCAAGAGGAGCTTGGATCATCTCAACAAGGATAAGGCAAGTGATGTACCTCAACCTATGTTCCAAGATGGTGCTTTGGCAAAAGCACATGGAGATGGTTATTGCCAAGGTGGTCTACTTATCATAAAATATCTTATCTTCTTCATTTGGATGATCTCATTTCATCATGTAGAAGCAAAAATGGTGCCATTTCATGTGACTTCTTATTTAAAAACTTCAATTGGAAGTATCTTTTATCAATGGTGCTTGATAAGAAGATTGCAATAGTTCATACTTTTTTAGGATTTTCAAATCTACCACATGATGGAGATTTGCCAAGGCTTGAGGAGGAGTCTTCTCCACACATGGTTTCATGGAGATCTTCAAGAGGCAAGGCCGAGTCTATGAGGCTCACAATACATGGCAAAGAGGGGCAATTTTCAGGTTGTATCTACTTCAGCACATTCACATTTGCTTCTCTTCCATTATTTGATGTAACATCTTGCTTTATTGAGATTTCTACATCTCAAAGTTCAAGTAAGGCAATACTAGTTTTGTATGATGCCTATTGTATGGACATTTTATTTCTTGTCATTGATGGCTTAGATATGTTTCCAAATAATTTTGAAAGCAAGTGGTTGTGTCATCAAATGTATGCTCTTGGACCTAGTAAGAGAAAGAATGAGTTTGTTACTCATAGTGTGAAAAATCATGTTTTTACATGTTGTGAGGCAATTTCTAAACTTCTCTTGAGATTAAGTGAATCATCCATGAAGGACACTAAGCACATCCTTGAGCAAGTATGTAGCCTCAAGAAGATCAAGATAGTGTTTGTTTTCAAGATTAGATTCATCATGGAAAATGTTCATAGTATGTGGACTAGTGAAGCTAGAATTGAAAATCTTGATAATCATCACATTTGCTCATCTTATGATCTTGATCTTTATGAGGCATGGAAGCCTCAGATTGCATGAAGCTTTCAAGCCAAAGATCATCATCAAGCATGGAGGAACACAAGGATATGGTGACAAATTTCTTTGACAAGGGCAAGGGGTGGTGCCCCTCTTTGACAAGGAGGGGTGGGTTTTTTGCTGCCCCTCTTTGAGGAGAAGGGACAAGGTCAATCCCACCGCCTCTGATTTAGGGACACATATTTAATGGTAGCCATCGGGGGCAGGTTTTGGTTGTCCCTTCTAGGGACTTTTAGTGTACTAAGCACCTTATACTCTTGATATCGACCTAGGACCTCTCCTTCAACACACTTGACCTTTGATTGATTTGTTGCTTCTAGAGCTTCTCTATTGTGGCATTCATGTGAATCCAAAGTAAGAACCTTATAATACTCGTGATATCGACCTAGGACCTGTTCTTCAACACACTTGATCCTTGTCTAGTGCTTGTGGAGCTTCTATGGTGTCCTGAATTCTAGTAGAACAGCATGGATTCAAATTTTCATCCAAACCCTTGCGTCACGGCTCTCCTTCTTAGAAAAGAAAAGATAGAAATGTGGATCTATGTCTGCTCTAAGTGCAAGCCCACAAACTCACAACCAGATCCTAATTCATCTATTGGGAGCTAGCCTTTGTGATAGGTACGTATGCCTTCCAAACTTGTAAAATTGATATATCAATTGCCAGGCTGAGTCGGAGTAGGCTAGTGGCATTCTTCATTTTTAATTTTCGGTTGATGTGCACACCTTCTTCTGAGTTGAGTTGCTAGCCAAATTCAGTTGAGATCAGTCAGATTTGTAGAAAATCATTCAAGTATGTCTGGAGATGATTCTAGATTCTTGAAGCACAAGGATTTCTCCTTGATTCTCCCTCCCTCCAAACTTTGTAAGATGAGAAGAGCTAATGATGAAGTGAAAAATAGCACAGTTAGTGGATCATGAAAACAGATTGATGGGTGAGAAAAAAAGACAAGGGATACACCAGGTGGTAATTGGAAGAAGAGGATTACTAAATTGAGAAGATATACAAGAAAATATGAAAAATGTTGTGCAATGGACACATATGATGCATGTTGGTAAAACTCCTCAATTTATAACTCACTACTAATGCTGAATTCTCTTGATTTATACAAACACATGCTTAAAACTCGAACCTGCCAATCAAGCATCCTATCACTTTTATTTAATCAACCGAAAAGACTACTACTCATAACATATCTCGTTTCATACAAGACAAGTAGAAGTCAACAATCTAATTCTAAGCATTCAATATCACACTCCGGCCTACCATTTTGGTTAACTCAGATAAGATATACTCAATTATCATGCTTCTTACGTGATCCCTACTCACGAACTACAGATCTATAACCTCTCATTCACTCGGGAAATAGACAAGTCTTTCTCACATTCGCAATTCACGTCAATTAATATCAGAATACTACATGTTTTCAACACACAATCATATACAACAAACAGTCCATAGAAATGATAAGACTCTACTCCAAGGATTCTCATTCCAATGATAATAGCTTCTTACAAAACTTCATGCAGGTGATGCGGCCCACTCATCAACTCCGCTAATCACTAGTCTGATCACCAACACATCGTATCGACTATCCTTCTCTAGATTTCCGATCATTTCTACACACTCACACTCTTCCCATCATCAAATCTAGTTGTAGCCCCCTCTTTCCTCCACCTCCCTTGTTTTCTATTATTTTCTCTTCTCACCTACCATCGAGTTTCTTGGCTGTCACTTTCTACAACCGAACATTGTTGAACTTTCCACTAACAAGTCACATCCAACTATTCTTTCCTCAACTCATGGTCTTATACAACACGTTGCTATGGTTGGGTTCACAAGTATAAGTCTAGCTACTGTAGTTCTTGGATCGACCGACACCAAAAATATTCCTTCGACTGATTGTGATATTGGTAGAGAATCTACCAACAATTGGCAAGATGCTAGATGATGGTCTCCAAGTTGATTTTGGAAAAGATGCTTGCTTGGTTAAGAGGGACGGTGATGTCATGGTAGCAAGTGGGACTAGATGTGGTAATCTTTTCAAGATTGATGCTAATCCTTGTGGAAGTGTGGCCAAGAGGCGCTTGGATCATCTCAAGGAGGATAAGGCAAGTGATGTGACTCAACCTATGTTCCAAGATGGTGCTTTGGCAAAAGCAGATAGAGATGGTTATTACCAAGGAGGGTGACTTCTCATCAAATATCTTATCTTGTGCATTTGGATGATCTCATTTCGTCATGTAGAAGCAAAGATGGTGCCATTTCATGTGACTTCTTTTTTAAAAACTTGAATTGGAAGTATCTTTTATCAATGGTGCTTGATAAGAAGATTGCAATAGTTGATAATTTGGGGATCATTAGAGGAGTTTTGATTTCCAAAAAGACCCTTTAAGAATTTGTGCAAGATGCCCTTTTTATTATTAAAATATTATAGCACTAATACATTTGACTTGCCATAACTTTTTAATTGTAGCTCAAAAATATGTCATCTAACACATTATTGGAAAGCCCTTGTCGAGCGCTTTCCAATGCACCAAACTCCGCTAAATTTGGACTTACCACTAGAAAGTTATGCCATTTTTAGTATGGAATCAAAATGTGGACTCAAAAAGTTACGTTACGTAGATTTCAAATTTGAGTGTTTTGATTGGTCCATGTGTAAGAAACATTTGAGAAAAAATATAAAAAGAATCTTTACCAAGGGTCTTTTTTGGATTTAGAACTCCTTTTAGATCAATGTGCTTTGCCAAAATTCCTTGGCATATAAGGATTAAGGAGGATCTCATCTCAATCAAGAGGATGATGGTAGGATTTTCAAATCTACCAAAAATCCAAGTGCATGATAGAGATTTGCCAAGGCTTGAGGAGGAGTCTTCTCAACACATGGTTTCATGGAGATCATCAAGAGGCAAGGCCTAGTCTATGAGGCTCACAATACATGGCAAAGAGGGACAATTTTCAGGTTGTATCTACTTCCACACATTCCCATTTGCTTCTCTTCAAATCCAGCACAAAAAAGTGGCTCTTGATGGACTTCTGATTCTGCTTGAGCTAACTTTTGCACTAAGACTTCTTTTGCTTTTGGCACCAACTTCAGGAACTCTCCCAATGAAATATTGATCTTGCTAGATAAAATATTCATGATCAGTTCTGTTTGCGATGCTTCTGGTTCAATCATGATGATGCAACTGATCATTCATATCCATACGTGAATTTCTTGGTGGCTGCAATGGTGAAGAACGAACTTCGACTGTTGCTTTAGCTGCTTCAAGCTCCTCTTATTCTTGCAGATGTTTATTCCACTGTCTCAGATCCTGATATCTTCTTTTTTCTACATGAAAATTGGGATAGACTCCAGATGCTATTGGTATATCGGTTATGCTTCTATGCTCTGGTGACCACCATCAAGGGTACATTTGATTTATTCTGAGCTACTGGTCTTTGCTTAATAGTTATCAAATTTACAGGTGCTATAGCTAGTGGTGGCTTTGGTCTTGCTGGATAGTCTTTATAGCAATGCCCATAACCACAGTCATGACAAAATGGTACAAATTTTTCTTTATTTGGAAATTCTGCAACTCTGTGATTTTCTCTACATGCAAAGCATCCAAGTGGTGCTCTGGTCCAGTTTCTAGATGCTTGTTGTTGCGCGGCAGCATAAATAGCATATTGTTCTGAAGATCCACCCTCTTGATCATTACCATAGTTCCATTGCTCAGCACTTCTGTACGGTTCTGGTTCCATTAAATTGGTAGGAGGAGCAGGGTGCTTTGGTGGGGCAGGTAAGGCTAAACGCTTCGGGTATCCAAGAGTAGATTGTCAAGGTCTAGCTGCTAGATTTCCTCCATATTGTGGTTCTCGATATCCCATTTGGGCATACCGTTGCTGAATTATCCGAGGATTAAAATTGCAAAAAGCAGTCTCATGGGCAAGCGAATTACACAAATGGCATACACAAATTTCCATTCACTTTTTCAATTGAGGACACTCATTCACTGTGTGATTTCTTGTACAAAGAGAACACCAGACATTTTCCCTGGTAGGAAAAGTCTTCAAAACTTCTCAGGTTCCTTGTTCACTTGTCCATGGAAATCTTCCAATGCTTTGATATTCTCATCAAATTGCGACTGCAACTTTTCCATTTGTTTCTGCTGGTTCTTCCCAAGTTTCTCGAACTCGTTGAGCATCATTTCTGTAGTAGCGTTGACATTCGTAGATGCAATAGTGGTGGATGTAATAGTAGTCTACCATGCTGTATAAGGCAACATACTGATATTCGGCTCATCATCTGAATCTTCATCCTCCTCCCAAATTGCATCATCCATAACATTCTGCAAGAGTGCATAGTCATTATGGCTTTTCATCTCACGTCTGATTCGTTTAGGTAGACCTGACAAAAACCACATAGTCATGGCATTTTCGCTAATTAGCTCAGGGTCGCACTCAGATCTGAGGCGTTTCACCCTTTCAATGTAATCTCGAACCATTTCCCACTTTTTCATTTTAATTTTACTTAAAAGTAGGAAAAGGTCTTCCATAAACTTCCGAGGTTTGAATCGTGTGATAGGGGCTCTTTTAACAACTCCCAATCTGTACGCTCAGTTTCATCTTGATTATAGTACCAATCTTGTGTTGTGCCTATTAAGGCCATAGGAAACAACTTAAGTTTATCTTGGGAAAAAAATTCAATCAATCGATACTTCTCAAAAAATGAAAAAATTTATCAGAATCCAAATCAGAATGTATCAGATTTGACCCAAATTTTGGCAGAGACTTGATCTGAAAAATCAGAACCTAAAAATAGTACTGGTGATGGTTCTCTAGGCGAAGATTGACTCGGCAAAGGTTCAATAGTGCTATTTTGAGAAAAAAAACTCTTTGATCAACTTTTCTGACAATTTCTATGCAAATAACCTTTTCTGATAGTATAGTTCAGATTTCAGCATGAATGAAGATCCACATCTAACTCTAACATCCATTAACCCTAAACATTAACACTACATCCATTAACACTAAATCCACAACAAAATAGCTTACTCTTTCTCTCTCTCCCTTTCTCCATCATAAAAAGTATAATGACATGCAATCCCAATAACAATCAGATCCAACAATTAGCAAAATCCAAAAAAAGCATGAGAGAGGGAGGAAAAGTGATAGAGAGCAAGGACATTCATCAATCCATTTCACAAGAGAACCAATCTGCTTTATTGAAATGAGAAAATGAACATGTGTAGGAACTCAAGTTGGTCTCTTTTTATAGTAGAGAGGAGGACCCTAGCCTCTGAATCCTATTGCTTCATTTCTGCCTCTCTAATTATTCAAATTCAAAAAAAAGTGAGAACCATCCAAAATTGGAGAGAAACCCAACTTTATTCACTAACTTGACATTTAGGCCCTTCAACATTAAAAGTCCCGCAAAAAGAACTAAAGTCCATTTATTGACTTGTAATTAATCAAATCTCTATGTGATCATTGGGTTGGACTTACACACGAAGGGTGCCAAATGCCTCTCACTTATTAACTAGGGTTAGGGTTGCCTTAGTTAGAATTAAGTAGAATCACTGTGCTACTGTACTGCGGGTCCTATCAGTTGATAAGGATCAGTTGGCCTTGCCACAAGGCAAGTCGACGGAACACGCGTCCCGCAAACGGCAATTTGGGTCATGCATGGGTTGCCTGAGTGAACAACTACATGTACAGTGTCATTTCATTTTGAGAAATACAGTTGCTATGTGAGCTTGTTGTGGAGAGTGTTTTCTCTATGTGTTACTGTGTAGCATGATCTGTGTTCCTGTTCGAAGCAAATTCTAAGTTGGTATCAGAGCCATATAGGGAGTGTACATAGTACAACATCGCCGTTGAAGAGAGCTTCGAGAAAACTGTCTTATGAGAGTTCGGGGTTTACGGTGGGTTGAAGACGGAAGGAGAAACACTAGTGCAGAGAGTTTAGCACAAAGAAGCTTGGTGAGCTTGAGACTGTGTGAGGATTCAGAGACAAGGGTTGTCGGCTGAATCATAACCTCAGCAAACAGAATTTTGAAATTCTAAAGCAGGCTATTTGGTGTTTGCAGTCAGTGTGCATTCAATCGGACACCGTTTGACACACCGATTGAAGCATTAGCTTTCCGGTGGTAGGGCGACCTTAGAACAGTTGATTTGGCTAGCCAGAGAGTTGTAAACAACAAGCCAAGATCAAAGTTGTGAGAAAAATCATGGCCTAGGGTTTGGAAGCAGAAAATCGAAGTTTTCTCTCTATACTGATCCATTTTTGAAGTTGTAAAAGCCTGTAGGAGGGTGCCCTGGCAGTGCAAACCAGATCAGAAGAGGCTGTGGACATCCGCGACCCAGAGAGAGAGATGGTTGAGGATTCTTGAGGGAAGCCATAGCTGGGAAGAGAGAGAGTAGGTGGCCACGAGTAGGGAGGTCATGGACAGATTGCACTACATGAAGGTAAGTGGCAACTCCGTGTTTCATGGATCCAAAGATGTGGTTCAATGCCCAAAAGAAATCTAGATCGTTGGATCCAGATAGAAGATAATGAATGGAAGAGATGAGCTTCCATTGGGTCTTTGGATTGCTATGAGCCATTAGATGTTGTTGAAGAGGGCTTGAAGAAGTGAAGTGCATTTTGGCCTTCAACTTCATTAAAAATTTTCATACTAAAATTGGAGTTGGGTCCCTTCACAAGTGAAGAGTGAAGTTTCTTCAAGGTGAAGAAACAGTTAAAAAACAAAAAAAATCTCTATTTTTGGGTCCTTTGTCCGTTTTGACCCAAACGAAAGGTGATAACCTCCAAACGACGGGAACTCGGACTGTATCTATAAGTACGGTACATCAAAATAGAGTGATCGTAGCGGAGAAAGTGTCCGGAGTGCGCCAAAAGTGATCTCACCATTCCACTGGGCACGTTGTTGGGAGTTGACGACTGAGTGCATTTTGGAAGGCGACGCCGATTTGCCTTTCAAATTGGTGGCGTTGATCGACTTTAGACATAGTTGGATCCATTACTCCGGATGATAAGAATAGTACTGTCTCTTCAGCCCATCTAGGAGTAGCGTCTATTTGCAATAGGTGGGCATCAGGTAAATCATCATTTCTTAGTTCTGTGACTTTCTCGGCTGATGGTATCCTAGATAAATGATCGGCAAGACAATGTTGCATACCTTCTCTTACAATAATCTTAAAGTTGAACTCTAGAAGGATAAGTAGCCATCTTGCTATATGACCAGTGTTGCATGGTTTATTCAACAGATATAGCAATGCTTGATGATCGGTATAGAATCTAAATTGATTTCCTAGCAGATAATGGCATAATTTTTGTACAACATATATCATTGTTAAAGTTTCTCTTCCAGTTGTGGAATAATTTACTTCAGCAGAAACTGATTGTATATTGAGGATTCGAATTGTGTAATGTTTCCCAAAATCTCCCGCCTGTGTTAGGATGACTCCAATAGAAGAGTTACCAGCGTCAGTATGAACATGGAATTCCAATTGGGAGTTCAGTGCTCGGAGAATGGGTGCAGTGACAAGTGCATGCTTCAACTACTTGTATTCTTTCTTTGGTCCATTTTGGATTTGTAGCATCTTCATAAAATTAATCTAGCTTTTCCTACAAAATCGAGAATAAATATGCGATAATAATCACAATGGCCTACGAAGATATAGATTAAATTTTTCTTACCATGGCCGGTAGTGGCATTTTTTTAGATTCAGCAAAATTCCATACTTCCTGCATTGGAAGAATTTGGTGGATGCAACCAAAATTGCCATTGTAATTTGGTCTTATCATGCACTAATCTAAGTGAGTTGTCAATGTCACCAATGTTTGGTAAAACTCCTCGATTTATAACTCACTTCCAATGCTGAATTCTCTTGATTTACCCAAATACATGCTTAAAACTTGAAACTTGCCAATTAAGCATCCTATCACTTTTATCTAATCAACCGAAAAGACTACTACGCATAACATATCTCTTTTCATACATGACAAGTAGAAGTCAACAATCTAATTCTAAGCATTTAACATCACAACTCTGGCCTGTCATTTCGGTTAACTCAAATAAGATCTACTCAATTATCGTACTTCTTACGTGATCCCTATTCACGAACTATGGATCTATAATCTCTCATTCACTCGACAAATAGACGAGTCTTTCTCACATTCACAATTCACGTCAATTCATATCAGAATACTACAAGTTTTCAACACACAATCATATACAACAAATAGTACATGGAAATGGTAAGACGTACTCCAACGATTCTCATTCCAATGACAGTAGCTTCTTACAAAACTTCAAGCAAACGATGCAGCCCACTCATCAACTCCGCTAATCACTAGTCTGATCACCAACACATCGTATCGACTATCCTTTTCTAGATTGCCCATCGGCTCTCCCATCTCTAGACTATTCGATCTCTACACACTCACACTCTTCCCATCATCAACTCTGGTTGCATCCCCCTCTTTCCTCCACCTCTCTTTTTTTCTATTATTTTCTAATTCTTACTTGCCATCGAGTTTCTTGGCTGTGTCGCTTTCTACAACCAAATATTGTTGAACTTCCCACTAACAGGTCACATCCAAGTAACTCTTACATAACTAACTATTCTTTCCTCAACTCATGGTCTTACACAACAAGATGCAATGGTTGGGTTCACAAGTAAAAGTCTAGCTACTGTAGCTCTTGGATCAACCGACATTAGAAATATTTTTCGACTGATTGTGATATTGGTAGAGAATCTACCAACAATTGGCAAGATGCTAGATGATGGTCTCCAAGTTGATTTTGGAAAAGATGCTTGCTTGGTTAAGAGGGATGGTGATGTCATGGTAGCAAGTGGGACTAGATGTGGTAATCTTTTCAAGATTGATGCTAATCATTGTGGAAATGTGGCCAAGAGGAGCTCCGATCAGCTCAAGGAGGATAAGGCAAGTGATGTACCTCAACCTCTGTTCCAAGATGGTTCTTTGGCAAAAGCACATGGAGATGGTTATTGCCAAGGAGGTCTACTCCTCATGAAATATCTTATCTTGTTCATTTGGATGATCTCATTTTATCATGTAGAAGCAAATATGGTTCCATTTCATGTGACTTCTTATTTAAAAACTTCAATTGGAAGTATATTTTATCAATGGTGCTTGATAAGAAGATTGCAATAGTTGATAATTTGGGGATCTTTAGATCGATATGCTTTGCCAAAATTCCTTGGCATATAGGGATTAAGGAGGATCTCATCTCAATCAAGAGGATGATGGTAGGATTTTCAAATCTACCAAAAATCCAAGTGCGTGATGGAGATTTCCCAAGGCTTGAGGAGGAGTCTTCTCAACACATGGTGTCATGGAGATCTTCAAGAGGCAAGGCCGAGTCTATGAGGCTCACAATACATGGCAAAGAGGGGCAATTTTCAGGTTGTATCTACTTCAACACATTCACATTTGCTTCTCTTCCATTATTTGATGTAACATCTTGCTTTATTGAGATTTCTACATCTCAAGTTTAAGTAAGGCAATACTAGTTTTGTATGATGCCTATAGTATGGACATTTTATTTCTTCTCATTGATGGCTTAGATATGTTTCCAAATCATTTTGAAAGCGAGTGCTTGTGTCATCAAATGTATGCTCTTGGATCTAGTAAGAGCAAGAATGAGTTTGTTACTCATAGTGTGAAAAATCATGTTTTTACATGTTGTGAGGCAATTTGTAAACTTCCAGGGGCGCATTTTGGCTACCCCTTCTAGGGAATTTTAGTGTACTAAGCACCTTATGCTCTTGATATCGACCTAGGACCTCTCCTTAAACACACTTCACCCTTGCTTGATTTGTTGCTTGCACAGCTTCTGTATTGTGGCATTCATGTGAATCCAAAGTAAGCACCTTATCATACTCGTGATATCGACCTAGGACATGTTCTTCAACACACCTAATCCTTGTCTGGTGCTTGTGGAGCTTCTGTGGTGTTGTGAATTCTAGTAGAACAGCATGGATTCAAACTTCCATCCAAATCCTTGCGTCACGACTCTCCTTCTTAGAAAAGCAAAGACAGAAATGTGGATCTATGTTGGCTCTAAGTGCAGGCCCACAAACTCACAACCAGATGCTAATTCATCTATTGGGAGCTAACCTTTGTGATAGGTACGTACGCCTTACAAACATGTAAAATTGATATATCAATCCCTCCAACTCCGCCATGCCTATTATGCAAGGGTATTAAAAGTGGTGGTTTAAGAATGCTTCTTAGGGTGAGAACTCAATTAGGACGTGGTATCAATGCAAGTTAAACCACACTTTCCCCTTGCCAGGCTGAGTGGGAGTAGGCTAGTGGCATTCCAAGAGGTCTAGATACCTATAATTACACTTTTGAGGAGCTTCAACAAGAAGAAGGTGCACGAGAAGAGGAGATGCTCTAGTGGTGGGATTTGGAGGCGAATGATTCAATAGCTGGTCGGAGGAACTAATTAAAGTTGGAAGCTAATTTTCAAATTTTGGCCTCGTCCATCAAAAGGTTGGAAGCACACAAAGCCTCATGCATGATTCAACTATTTACCGGGTCTAAATCTTTAGTTCACAATAAGAGAATTGTATTTGAAAATAGATCACCCAAAAGCGGCCTTAGCTCAATGGTAAAGCATTGGGGTCTTGTTATGAGGTGCTCGCAGGCTCCAACACCACTTTTGAATTCCTTCTTCTTTTTTATCGAATCCATGCATGCGACAAGGGAGCGAGGAGAGCGAGAACAACGATTACATACACACAGATTACAAGGTAGCGTCAGCAGCAATAATCGCTATTAAATTCTTCCAATCAGAATAGCATCCAACGATTCCTTCTTCTTCTTCTTCTTCTTCTTCTACACTCACAACAGTACTCAGGTTTGATAGCAAAACAGATCAATGCATGTACTAACTCAAAGATATTGTGCTGATCAGCTTTCTCACCATAAATTTCAAACCATGTTTAATCATTCATGAATTGTTCACATGATTGTCAAGGAATGAATCATTTGAGCTCTCAACATAGCAG
The DNA here is from genome assembly GCA_029204225.1 of Diphasiastrum complanatum. NCBI lineage: Eukaryota > Viridiplantae > Streptophyta > Lycopodiopsida > Lycopodiales > Lycopodiaceae > Diphasiastrum > Diphasiastrum complanatum. Next base: position 3,338,393 of record CM055103.1, read on the forward strand.
CAGAAATTTGTATTGATCAGACAAACAAACCATATGCACGAATTCAAATTAATAAGCTTCGCATTACGACGTTCAGCCTTATTACCCAATGCATACATGCCTGCAGTCCGAGCCAGCCAAGCGCAAACAAACTCGCGGCTGGATTATTCAGATTTCGCTTCAAACAAATCTAGCTAAAACTCATGTGCACCAAGTTGGGAATAAGAAGCGAGATATCTATAGCCACTGCATGCATGCCTGCAGTTGTTTCGCATCATGCATGCATCGTAACGAGAATGAAAATTAATTGCTCCTTAATTATGATGGATGTGGCTTAATCAGAAACAAATCTGCCAGGAAACGCAGGAAAAGAGTTCGGGAGCCCAGATATATATATATATATATATATATATGCAATTTATTAAACAAGAAGCTATTTTAAAGACGATAAAGGCATTTTGGAGGATGGGTACAAGTGGAGAAAGGATGGTCAGAAAGCTGTAAAGAACAGTCCTCACCCGAGGTGCCTATACATACCCTCTGAAAATTCAAAGCATTACTATTGTTTATGAGGTGAAATTATAAACATAGATTGTCAACATGACTAATCTCTAATTTGCAGAAGCTATTACCGCTCTACTTACAACAAGTGCTCAGTGAAGAAGACAGTAGAGCGTTCATTTGAGGATCCTGGCTTAGTCATTACAACCTACGAAGGATTTCATGTGCATCCCAGTCCGAGGATCACTTTTTCTAGACAGTACTATTCCATTATCGAGACTGGTTTATTGGCAGCTTTTTTCAAACACTAGGCCAGTATCATTAGCTGATCCACATATCAGATCTCAGCTTGGAATGCAAATTAGAGGAGAACATCAACTACCTCAGTTGGATAGAGGCCTTTTTGAGGACATGCTGCCATCGACAATCCACATGTACTCAACATATATAATAGTTGTTTCATCCCATCACGGGTTTTATAAAGTACTACAACTGCGATTTGAATAGTCTGCAGCAGTCGTTGCTCCTCCTCCTAAAACAAATTATATATGATGTCAAAGGATTCACGCATGTAGAGCTCCATCTTTGATTCGATGTAGCTGGCTATTCGTTGTACATTTGACATGGCACACCCTTTAAGAATTCGTGCAAGATGTAGTTTCTAATGGTATCTCAGAAGTATGTCATCTAACATATCATTGGAAAGCTACCATACTCCGCTAAATTCGGACCTATCACAAAAAAGTTATGCCATTTTTAGTTTGGAATCAAAATGTGGACTCAAAAAGTTACGTTACGTAGATTTCAAATTTGAGTGTTTTGATTGGTCCTTGTGTAAGAAAAAATTGAAAAAATATATAAAAAGAATTTTTACAAAGGGTCTGTTTTGGATTTAGAACTCCTATAATGTTCGGCTGGCTTCACAATGATTGAGAGGGGGGCAGATGATCTTGTTTGAGAATTAGGCTAACCCATTTTAGTATGGAGTACTTTTGCGATGCTTCACAAAGTAATGGGTTAGGAGGTTATGTACAATGTCATTGAGAAAGTGAGTGCCTCTATCACTTACTAACTCTATTGGACAACCGAATCGGGTAATAATGTTTTCATACAAAAATTTCGCTGTAACTTTTACGGTAGCTTGTCTAGTTGCTCTAGCCTCTACCCGATTTGTAGCATAGTCAGTGGCCACTAAGATGTATCTTGATTGAGTACCATGGGCGGCTGAGCTGATTGTTTCTATAAAATCAATTCCCCCCTTATGAAATGCTTCTCCTGTGATTATTGAAGTTAAAGGTATAAAGTCAGCTCATTAAGGAGTCTTGATTCTTTGACATACATCACATGTTTTGATTTGTGCATATGTATCCTTAAATAACGGCCGCCAGTATCCGGCTAATAGTATTCTCTTCGTGGTACTGTCAAATGAGAAGTGTCCTCCTCCTTCACCTTCATGCGATAGGAAAATTATTTGTTCTACCTCATCCTCATTATTGCATCTCCTAATTAATCCATATACACCTTTTTTATACAGTTGTAAGGTAAGGTCTAGATTCCAAAATCAGTTTGCGTTGATTGACTTTAGACATAGTTGGATCCATTACTTTGGATGATAAGAATGAAACTATCTCTTCAGCCCATCTAGGAGTAGCATCTATTTGGAATAGGTAGGCATTAGGTAAATCATCATTTATCAGTTCTGTGACTTTCTCGGCTGATGTTATCTTAGATAAACCATCGGCAAGAATATGTTGCTTACCTTTTCTTACAACAATCTTAAAGTCAAACAATTAGAAGGATAAGTAGCTATCTTGCTATATGACGAATGTTGCATGATTTATTAAACAGACATAGCAACGCTTGATGATCGGTATAGAATCTAAACTGATTTCCTAGCAGAGTATGGCATAGTTTTTGTACAACATATATCATTGTTAAAGCTTCTCTTTTAGTTGTGGAATAATTTACTTCATTAGAAACTGATTGGTTACTAAGGAATTGAATTGCATAATCTTTCCGCCTGTGTTAGTATGACTCCAATAGAATAGTTACTAGCATCAGTATGAACATGGAATTCCAATTGGGAAATAACATTGGCAAGGTGTAGGGCTACCCTAAATGGGATTTAAGGACATTGTCGTCTTTTTTGCAAAATCCCGACATTGTCGACTTTTCGCCTGTGGCAGTTTTGTTTATTTCTGCAGAGTGACTGTAGCGGGAATCTTTCCTTGCTCAACCTCAAATCAAGATCGAGTTAATCTAGCATCAAAGAGACAAAGTTAGTTGTCACGAGTAGATTCGTTCTCATGAGAGTGATAGTGTAGTTCAGATTTCAACATGAATGAAGATCCACATCTAACTCTAACATCCATTAATCCTTAACATTAACACTACATCCATTAACGCTAGATCCACAACAAAGATAGCTTACTCTTTCTCTCTCTCCCTTTATCCCTCATAAAAAGTATAATAACATGCAATCCCAATAACAATCAGATCCAGCAATTAGCAAAATCCAAAAAATGCATGAGACATGGAGGAAAAGTGATAGAGAGCAAGGACATTCATCAATCCATTTCACAAGAGAACCAATTTGCTTAATTGAAATGAGGAAATGAACATGTGTAGGAACTCGGGTTGGTCCCTTTTTATAGTAGAGAGGAGGACCCTGGCCTCTGAATCCTATTGGTCCATTTTTGCCTCCCTAATTACTCAAATTTAAAAAGAGCAGGAACCATCCAAAATTGGAGGGAAACCCAACTTTATTCACTAACTTGACATTTACGTCCTACGACATTAAAAGTCCCGCAAAAATACCTAAGTTTCTTCTATTGACCGGTAATTAATCAAATCCCTATGTGATCATCGGGTTGGACTTACACACGCAGGGTGCCAAATACCTCTCACATATTAACTATGGTTAGGATTGCCTTGGGATCCGCAAACCCTCCAACAGTATCCCCCACCAAAATTGGTGGCGGTTCCATGACACCTGCGAGATGCAGTTATTGGGGACTTTTATTGGCTTCGCGACGAATCTTTATTAAATGGTACCGCACCTTCTCCATAAAGTCGAGGCGGGCAGTATTAAAATCCACATTGTGTGGCAGAAAACAACAATGGGCTCCTACAATCCACTTTGAGGTTGTCGATGACGTGAAGCGAGATTCCCAGGAGCCTTCCATCATTGCTGCACAAAAATATAAATGAACAACCGGCAGCTAATCTTTGATATTCTCTAAGGCCATTGGCTTATTTGGATCGAATGCCAGAGGAGGAAGACAATCATCCCATCTGGTTGCCACTGATGCTTATAGAGTTAAATCTTTTGCAAACATTGCCGATTGTCACACTATCGGATCGAAAAAGTGTAGATACTCCCGCTGGTACGCTTGTAAACAGTGGAAATCCACTGATATTGTCCAACTGTAGGGCTGATGGATGATTGGCCAATTGGGCATATGGATTGTAATCTTGTCCATAGCCAATCCCAAATCTTTCCATTTATTTCTTCTCGGCATTAGCACATAATAGGGATCTACCCGCAATTGGTGAGGGCTGGCCACATAACTCTTGATAGATTACGAAGTTTTCTCAAAAACGGTAATTCTCCATGTTGGCTGCTCTCCCAATGTAGGTATTTTGTCAACTTCCTTGTCGGCCTCTATTTTGTAGGTCTTGAACTTAAGGACCCATCCACCACGCAGGACTACATCTGCTTGTTCCTTTTCGAAAGGACTTGTCTTGGATCTTCGCTTAGCCTTCTTAGCAGGAATTGATTGTGGAGGTGATGACTTCCGAGAAGATAAACTCTTCTTCGAAGGTGAAGGCTTTCTAGACGATGATGTCGTGCTAGAATTTTGACTTGTAGAATCATCCTCAACTTTCCCTTTGTTTTTATCCAGTAAGGGTGGCACATTTTTTGAATCAATCTTGTGAGGGGGATTTCCCCATTTCAGGACCGTATTATGATGTTGCTTGGCTTGTTTCTTCGTCATTGATCCTATGATCCTATCTTTCTTCAATATAACTACTTTGGGAGGTTTTATTGTTGGTTCATCAGGAACATTACGCACTCCAAATCTGGTCGGATCCATATGATTTAGAATATGCTCATCCGTAAGTTCTGCATTGTCATCATAAGTCAAGGCATGACTCACAAGTATGAGGTCATTTTCAATCAGATCTGGTATAGGTTTCGTTGATATACAAGCTATATTCAGCACATTCAATGGAAAAGTAATCGGTGTATCCAAAGTTCGATCTAATAATGAAATCTCGCTCAAATCTAATTGATTATCTTATTGACACATATATCCTGTTGTACAATCAATCGTTGCAAGAGCTTCATTCCAGTTAACAGAATCCGTTTGAGAATCATAAAGAACTCCCAAATTTTTCTTTGGATGGTCACAAGTATGATCCGTTGTTGATGAATCATCATCCTCCTTTTGAACCACTAGTCTGATAGTCCAAATTGTAGGATCAACTTTGACTGCACGTTCACAATTTTAAAAAGTGATTTTCCCGATAAGCCAATTATGAATTACTTGCACAACTCGTAACCATGGACGTCCCAATAGGACTCGGTAAACATTTGGTGCTCCTGGTAAGTTTATTACTATGAAAGTAATGACGAACTGTACTCCCACTATTCTGACAGGTATCTCTTCAACCATTCCTCGCGGACGAACTGTCGTTTGGTCAGCTAGATTAATGGCAAATGTCACAGGCTTTATCTTTGTAAGGCCCCATTTTGCACATAGCTTTGTAGAAATCAGGATAACTCCTGAACTGCCATCTATCATAGCTGCTTCCTTAGAAAATTGTCTATGCTGTATTAGAAGAGTGATATTCTTTTGTTCACTTTCCCAAGCGGCTCCGACATGGAGTACTTCATCAGATTCTTCAAATCCAGCAAAAATAAGTGGCTCTTGATGGACTTCTAATTTTGCTTGAGCTAACTTTTGCGCTAAGACTTCTTTTGCTTTTGGCACCAACTTCAGGAACTCTACCAATGAAATATTGATCTTGCTAGATGAAATATTCATGAGCAGTTCTGTTTGCGACACTTCTGGCTCAATCATCTTGAAGGGCTCTTTATGATGATGCAACTGATTATTCATATCCGTATGTGAATTTCTTGGTGGCTGCAATGGTGAAGAACGAACTTCGGTTGTTGCTTTAGCAGCTCAAAGCTCCTCTTCTTCTTGCAGATGTTTAATCCGCTGCCTCATGTCCTGATATCTTCTTTTTTCTGCATAAATATTGGGATAGACTCAAAATGCTATTGGTATATCGGTTAATGGTATAGAATCAGCAGGTACTGGATCTGAACCTGGTTCTTTCTGCTTCTATGCTCAGGTGACCACCATCAAGGGTACATTTGATTTATTCTGAGCTACTGGTCTTTGCTTGATAGTTATCAAATTTATAGGTGTTGTAGCTGGTGGTGGCTTCGGTCTTGCTGGATAGTCTTTATAGCAATGCCCATAACCACAGTCACAATAGAATGGTACAAATTTCTCTTTATTTGGACATTCTGCAACTCTGTAATTTTCTCCACATGCAAAGCATCCAAGCGGTGCTCTGGTCCAGTTTCTAGATGCTTGTTGTTGCGCGGCAGCATAAATAGCATATTGTTCTGAAGATCCACCCTCTTGATCATTACCATAGTTCCATTGCTCAGCACTTCTGTACGGTTCTGGTTCCATTAAATTGGCAGGAGTAGTTTGCCCTGCTGTATAAGGAAACATACTAATATTCGGCTCATCATCTGAATCTTCATCCTCCTCCCGAATTGCATCATCCATAGCATTTTGCAAGAGTGCATAGTCATTATGGTGTTTCAGCTCACGTCTGATTTGTTTAGGTAGACCTGACAAAAACCACATAATCATGGCATGTTGGTTAATCAGCTCAGGTTTGCACTTAGATCTGAGGCGTTTCACCCTTTCAATGTAATCTCGAACCATTCCACTTTCCCATTTTAATTTTAATTAAAAGTAGGAAAGGGTCTTCCATAAACTTTCGAGGTTTGAATTGTGTGATAAGGGCTCTTTTAACAACCTCCCAATCTGTAGGCTCAGTTTCATCTTGATTATAGTAAACAGCTTAAGTTTATAGGAAACAGCTTAAGTTTATTTTAGGGAACAACTTAAGTTTATCTTGGAGAAAAATCTCGCCATAGACTTCACAGGATTCAGCATAGATCTGAAGAAATTTAACTGGATCTGTTAATCCATTATATTTGGTAGATCCAAACGGGGTGCTCTTCCTACGTAGCTGAACATAGTGCTTTGTATTCTGCTTCTATAGTAGAAAGAGCAACTATGTCTTGTTTCTTACTTGACCAAGAAATTACACCATTACCAACATGAAATATATAACATGTGGTAGATCTCATGTCATCAATACAGCCTGCCCAGTCTGAATCAACAAAGCCCTGTAAAACTAGTAAAGTATGCAGCCTCTCATATAACAATCCATGGGTTATCGTGCCCTTCACATAATGAAGAATTCTCTTCACTGCTTTCCAATGAATCTCTCTAGGAGTAGCCATGAATTAACTTACAATGCTTACAGCATAACTTATGTCAGGACGAGTAGTTGTGAGATAAATCAGCAAACCAACTATTGACCAAATAAATTGGCATCAACTAGTACACTCTCATCCTGATTAGATAGTTTCTTACCAACCTCCATAGGTGTGGATACTGGCTTGCTGTTGCACATTTTGAAATGCTTTAAAAGCTCATTCACGTACTTTGTTTATGTTAGTGCGATGCTATTGCAACCTTGCCATACTTCCACTCCCAAATAGTAGTGCATCAAGCCAAGATCAGTCATATCAAAACTAGAAGATAAGTCTTTCTTGATTGCACCAATCAACTCATCATCATTTCCTGTGATTATGAGGTCATCTACGTATAGCACAATCAGTGTGATACTAGAGTCATGATCAAAGTAGCAAAGATTAAAATTTGAAGAAGTGCGTATCAAACCTCTAGAAAGGAGATTCTCATCAAAGTGGCCATACCAAGCACGTGGTGTCCGTTTCAATCCGTACAAGGCTTTTTTCAGCTTGTTCACTTTCTCTTCCATGCCATGTGTCACAAAGACACTAGGTTGCTCCATGTACACTTCTTCTTCAAGTTTACCATTCAGGAATGCGGACTTTACGTCCATCTGATGTAGATTCCATCCAAATAGTGCCGCCAAAGCAATCACCATGCGAAGTGTATTCCACTTGGCCACAGGAGCAAAGGTCTCTTCATAGTCAATGCCCTTACTTTGCACATAGCCCTTCACTACAAGCCTTGCTTTGTGTTTTGCAATAGTTTCATTGGCATTGTACTTTGTCTTGTATACCCATTTGTTGCCAATGGGTCTTTTGCCCTTTGGAAGATCCACTATCTCCCATGTGTCATGGTGTTTGATGAAATCAATCTCATCCTGCATTGCTTTTTGCCATATCTCCTGATTTTTGGCCTCCTCAAAGCAAGAGGGTTCAGTAGATGAAATAATGTCACTCATAAGTGCAAGATTTACCTGAAACTTGTCAGGTTCCTTTCTCTCTCGTGTGGAATGCCGCAACTCTCCCTCCTTGCTAGGCTCGGCAATTTCCCCTTCCTTGTCACTCATGAGTTTAGCATACCATTTGGATAGCTTACGTTGAGGTGATCCGCTACGAGGTGAATTGGAATCCCATGGTACATCTTGATCCTTCCTTTTATTACATGCTATCTCAGTCTTTTTCGATCCAATAGATTTGTTTCTTACTCTCCATCTCGTCTCTATGGTGGGAGAAGTACCACGTCCCTCATCATCATCATGATGATCTTCCTGTGGCGGTAGAACTACTTCATCCTCTTTGAGAAGCTTGCATAGTCCATCATTATTCTTTTCTTCATCCCCAAATCTATGGATTTCATCAAATAAGACATCACGACTTATGTGCACACGTAGCCCCTCTAGATCATAACATCTATATCCCTTGGTTTGTTCATCATATACTGTAAAAATGCACTTCAAGTCCTTTACCTGCATTTTGGATCTCTCGCTCTTAAGTATGTGAATATACACTCGGCATCCAAATACTTGCAACCCATCCATCTTAGGCTTCTTACCAGTGAATGCCTCCTCTGGTGTGCGATTATGTACAACAACTGTAGGGCTTCTATTTTGTAAGAACACAGCAGTTTTGACAACTTCTCCCCATAAAGAATCAGTAGCTCCATATGTGTCATCATTGCCCTAGTTGCTTCGACAATGGTATGATTCTTTCTTTCAGCTACCCCATTTTGTTGAGGTGTATCAACTTGCGCAAACTCCTGTTTAATGCCATACTACTTGCAAAAGTCAATAAAATTTGTGGAACGATACTCACCACCACGATCTCCCCTGAGTACCTTGATCTTAGCACCTGACTGATTTTCAACCAATGCTTTGAAGATTTTGAAGCATCCAAATGTGTCAGACTTCTACTTAACGGTGTAGATCCTTCTGTGAGTAATCGTCAATGAAGGTTAGCAAATAAAATGCTTTACCAGTCTTTTTGGAAATCAAAACTCCTCTAATGATCCCCAAATTATCAACTATTGCAATCTTCTTATCAAGCACCATTGATAAAAGATACTTCCAATTCAAGTTTTTAAATAAGAAGTCACATGAAATGGCACCATCTTTGCTTCTACATGATGAAATGAGATCATCCAAATGAACAAGATAAGATATTTGAAGAGGAGTAGACATCCTTGGCAATAACCATCTCCATGTGCTTTTGCCAAAGAACCATCTTGGAACATAGGTTGAGGTACATCACTTGCCTTATCCTCCTTGAGATGATCGAAGCTCCTCTTGGCCACATTTCCACAAGGATTAGCATCAATCTTGAAAAGATTACCACATCTAGTCCCACTTGCTACCATGACATCACCATCCCTCTTAACCAAGCAAGCATCTTTTCCAAAATCAACTTGTAACCATCATCTAGCATCTTGCCAATCGTTGGTAGATTCTCTACCAATATCACAATCAGTCGAAGGAATATTTTTGATGTCGGTTGATCCAAGAACTACAGTAGCTAGACTTGTACTTGTGAACCCAACCAGAGCATCTTGTTGTGTAAGACCATGAGTTGAGGAAAGAATAGTTAGTTATGTAAGAGTTACTTGGATGTGACCTATTAATGGGAAGTTCAACAATATTCGGTTGTAGAAAGTGACACAGCCAAGAAACTCGATGGCAGGTGAGAAGAGAAAATAATAGAAAAGAAGGGAGGTGGAGGAAAGAGGGGGCTGCAACCAAAGTTGATGATGGGAAGAGTTTGAGTGTGTAGAGATGATGGTCAATCCAGAGAAGGATAGTTGATACGATGTGTAGGTGATTATACTAGTGATTAGCGGAGTTGATGAGTGGGCCGCATCAGTTGCATGAAGTTTTGTAAGAAGCTATTGTCATTGGAATGAGAATCTTTGGAGTAGAGTCTTATCATTTCTATGTACTATTTGTTCTATATGATTGTGTGTTGAAAACATGTAGTATTCTGATATTAATTGACGTGAATTACGAAAGTGAGAAAGACTCATCTATTTGTCGAGTGAATGAGAGGTTATAGATCTGTAGTTCGTGAATAGGGATCACGTAAGAAGCATGATAATTGAGTATATCTTATCTGAGTTAACCGAAATGGTAGGCCAGAGTGTGATATTGAATGCTTAGAATTAGATTGTTGACTTCTACTTGTCATGTATGAAACGAGATATGTTATGAGTAGTAGTCTTTTCGGTTGATTAAATAAAAGTGATAGGATGCTTAATTGGTAGATTCGAGTTTTAAGCATGTGTTTGTGTAAATCAAGAGAATTCAGCATTGGCAGTGAGTTATAAATCAAAGAGTTTTACCAAACATTGGTGACATTGACAACTCACTTAGATTAGTGCATGATACGACCAAATTACAATGGCAATTTCGATTGCCTCCACTTTTTTCTCGTTTGTTTTTCAATATTTTATTGCTTAATAGATTCAATATACATGTTCTAAATTGCTTCATTTTTATTAATTTCTATTTACACATACCATAACATTGTTTCTACCTATGCAGTACTTTTTCAATTAGCTATCGTCAACTAAAGCAAGCCATGTTAGAAGGTATAAGAGAAGAAGACGAAAAAGCAGATGATGAGGATCATCATTTTGTTAATCGCGAGGATAATTTAAGGGAACGAAGAAGAGAACATCATCTTGAAGGAATTACTGAACAAAGAATTACCGAAAGGTCACGCACTGCAGATATGTGGGATGAGCTTGAAAAAATCAACAAAATCCATAAGAGTCAGTTGGATGAGTTCCAAAAGACTTTAACCAGAATACATACCCGAGAAGAGAGGGCATGTGATGTCCTATCTATAGGGGAAACCACACTAGGAATGAATGTCCGAATAAGGGTCCTTTTCAAACACACTATCAATCTCGATGTGTCATCTGTAATAGATCTAGTCATAAATTATTTAAGTGCACCTTCAATCCGATTAATCAAGCCAGACAACAGAGACCATTGAATCCTGTGTATCAACCACATGTGCAACAGCCACACTTTCCATCCCAAGTGCAAGTACAAGAAGTATCTGGTACAACACAGAACCTAAAGAAATTAGCAGTCCTACCAAGACCGCCTGGTAATAACAACCGATTGTTGTCTACAAATAAGATTCCTGCACATATAAACTACATTGATGAGGAAGCATCTTATTCCTACGATTCCCCGTGTTACCCAGAGGAGGCTTCCATCTTTGATTGTTATGTAGACCCAGAATGACCTACCCAATGTGGTTACACTGTGACACCAGTAAAAAAAGTTACCGATTGTTGGATCTGTGGGCAACAAGGCCATGGGTTTTTATTTGTGAACTGAAAAAATTCTATCAAGCATTCCGCAAATTCTATCGTCATATGTGAATTAAGTCTTATATCGATACTCAGCTTATTCAAACAAAATGGCTACCAAATCCGTCGATTAATATGCTTGTGGAAATTACAGATGAAGGTATCATGAACGATGATTGATGAAGGACCAACCAACGAGCGAGTACTTCATTGTTTAGATCCACAATCATCCAATCTTACGAGAATACCAAAAAAGATCATGCTACCATCACCTTTTGCACATATAGATGAATCCTCTTTGAAATATTTAGCGCAGCCTAGTCGATTGATGGGATAATCCAAGAAACAAAATTATTAGTACTATTGATGAGAGCCTTACAATCATAATGAATACTCAGAGCTCTCATCTGAAAGTTATTAATAATTTTAAGATTGTCAGATCATCCTCATAGAATAATACACTTTTAATGCTCTACAAAAGATTAATTGAGAAACACAAGCTGATCCGACAAAAACTGAAATAGCCGATTGTTCCTCTTAATGAACAACAAACAATTGACTTATCTAACGACGCTTCTTGTTTGATGCCACGCCTCGGTAGAGCCCCATCATTACATAAAAAGATCCTTGTACATAAAAAGAATCCTGAACTTGATGTACCTAAGAAGTTCATAGATTTCACGATGGATGATGTTTCTATTGAATTGCCACAACCGAAATGGAAACCAACAAGTGAATCATCTTCGTTTGATGGACTAACTAAAACAGTTCCTTTAAACTTGAAAGATCTAGATGAAAAGAAAGATAGATTCGTACATATAGGAGCCCATCTTGATAAAAGACGACAGTGAAGAAATTTATAAAAATTATTAAGGAAGTATCATGATGGAACTATAAAGAGATGAAGTGGACATCACCGTGCACTCCATCTTATTACTCCCAATGGGAATTCCATGTTTATACTTACGCTGGTAACTCTTCTATCGAAGTCATCTTAACATAGGAGGGAGAATTTGGGAAAGATAAACGCGATTCAATTCCTCAGTATACAATCAGTTTCTACTGAAGTAAATTATTTCACAACTGGAAGAGAAGCTTTAACAATGATATATGTTGTACAAAAATTATGCCATTATCTGCTAGGAAATCAATTTAGATTCTATTCCGATCATCAAGCATTGCTATATATGTTGAATAAACCATGCAACACTGGTCATATAGCAAGATGGCTACTTATCCTTCTAGAGTTCGACTTTAAGATTATTGTAAGAAAAGGTATGCAACGTTAGAGTTAGATGTGGATCTTCATTCATGCTTAAACCTGAACTATACTATCGCTCTCATGGGAACGAATCTATGCGTGACAACTAACTTCGTCTCTTTGATGCTAGATTGACTAGATCTTGGTTTGAGGTTAGAAAAGGAAAGAAACCCATTACAATTTTGGCTGTGTTGCTGGGGAGCTATGCCAATTTTTCAGTTTGCAGCATGTTTGTTGGATAGTTAGCTTGCATTAGACATCTTGTTGTTGCATGATTAGTGTTAGATCTATATTTAGGATTAGTTTGGGAGTGATTTTGCTTGATTTGAGTGGATTTGCTTGTTTTAAATCTAATTTGATTGTTAAGCAGGGAAACCTATTCAGATCACCAATTTTAAGATTCATTTGGATCTGAGATATCAGAAAAAACAACAAAAATTGGTCAAATCTGCCAGATTTTGGTCAAAAGGAGACAAAAATTGTCACAAGAGCTGATAACTTTTTTCTCTCTTTCACGAATCTTTGCCGAGTTGCAGACACCTTTGGTTTTGATCACAAAACCTTCAGTTTAAAGGGAAAAGATTAATTCCCAATAGATTTTCGGAAACACAAAAAAACCGTCAAGAACACCTAAAAATCACCAAAGCCCTAAAAATATAGAAAAAGAACCTTCTGTTGGATTTACTCCTTCTACTCTCCTAAATTCCATTTTTAATCTACCTCCATTCTTGTTGCATATTTACTAACATTGTCATGCAGCCTACATATTTACACGCAGATTCGCACAGACGAATAAAGGGTGAAAGAATCGTGAACACTGTGTTTTTGCACAGGTTATGGTGACAGACGAAAAGAGGACACTATCTTACAGAATGCCGAAGGTATCCTAAAAGCTAAGGCACTCTGTAAATCTTATTCTAAGGCCATTCGTAAGAGTGACCCACTTTTCACATTATCACCAACGTTCACTTCAGCATTGGCTGACGTCGCACCCTTTTTATGCTCACTCCATGCAGTTGCGCTAACAGATTGGACAACAATTGTAGCCATCCACGATCTCCTACATACAGCATATCCACTCTATACTTTCACATCTGCACACCTGTAATACTATATATATATATTGGATACATTCGTGTATTCAAGATAGAGAGAGTTAGATGAGAAGAGAGATAAGAAGAGACTAAGTGAAGAGGTTTCACTCCTCATTATAGAAAAAATAAGCTTCGTGGGACATGCGGCTTACTCTTTCTAGTAATAGACAATCAACTTTTAGTCTTGTCTTTCGCAAATAATTTGTGACTAATTATCAGTCGAGCACGGTCTAGCTCTTTGTGAATCATTCACGATAGATAATTTGTCTTGCAATTCATGACAAATTATTCATCTAGCGTTTCATCCATTAAATGTTTGGCTACGTAATCTAGAGTGACTGTGATTTCTATCACTAAAGTTCTCTTCATTCTGATAGGCGTAGTCATGCTTACGGAGAGAGTCAAATAATTCATTCCACTGTGCACAAACATTTTCTGTTCGAGTTCGCTTCTCGTTTGTTTCTTGTTCAAGTTCGTTTCTCATTCGTGTTCGTCATTTATTCTTCCATCCTCTCTCTCTCTCTCCCAACATGGTATCAGAGCTATTTTCATAGCTTGATAAGCTTCCACAGTACAAGACTCTACTAGCCGATAGAGTAATTGTTTTCTTGTTCTGTAAATATTAGATTTTTATACTTAAGTCACTGATAGTTTCTCCTATCACTTAGACTAATTCTTACACATGGATTCCCAAGGGAAAGCCAGTGCTATCACGGACAAGCTTGATGGAGCCAATTACCATCTGTGAAAATTTCAGATGAAAACTGTACTAATGGCAAAAGAATTGTTCGACGTTGTTACAGGTGTAGAAGGGAAAACCAAAGCGGACGAGACGACAATCGCCAGATGGAAGCTAAAGGATGGAAAGGCTTTCGTGCTGATCATGCTCAACATCATGGATACCCAGATCGGCCATGTATCTGAGGCTCAGACATCAAAAGAAGTCTGGGACATCTTGAGCACACTATACTAAGTGCAAGATATAGTCTCTAAGCTACATCTTAGGAAGAAATTCAAATGACCTGTTTATCACAAGAAATGATGATGTGTTGATTGGTGCAATCAAGAAAGACTTATCCTCTAGTTTTGATATGACTGATCTTGGCTTGATGCACTACTATCTGGGAGTGGAAGTATGGCAAGGTTGCAATAGCATCGCACTAACACAGACAAAGTACGTGAATGAGATTTTGAAGCATTTCAAAACGTGCGATAGCAAGCCAGTATTCACACCTATGGAGGTTAGTAAGAAACTATCTAATCAGGATGAGAGTGTACTAGTTGATGCCAGTTTATTTTGTCAATAGTTGGTTCACTGATTCATCTCACAACTACTCGTCCTGACATAAGTTATACTATAAGTGTTGTAAATCAATTCATGGCTACTCCTAGAGAGATTCATTAGAAAGCAGTAAAGAGAATTCTTCGTTATGTGAAGGGCACGATAACCAATGGATTGTAATATGAGAGGCAACATACTTTACCAGGCTTTGTTGATTCAGATTGGGCAGGCTGTATTGATGACAGGAGATCTACCACATGTTATATATTTCATGTTGGTAATGGTGTAATTTCTTGGTCAAGTAAGAAACAAGACACAGTTGTTCTTTATACTACAGAAGCAGAATACAAAGCACTATGTTCAGCTACGCAAGAAGCAGTTTGGCTAAGAAGAATATTAGAAGACATTAAAATTTCGTAGAATAAGCCTACTGTGATCAGATGTGACAGTCAGAGTGCCATACAACTAGCTAAAAATCATGTATTTCATGCACGCACGAAGCATATAGGAATTAAGTATCATTTCATTAGAGAGAAGTTGTTATCTAATGAAATAGACATAGTGCATTGTAAGACAGAGAATCAGTTAGCTGATATATTCACTAAACCTTTAAGTACTAATAAGTTTGAGTTTTTTAGAGAAAAGTAAGAAAGATAAACTAGGGCTTAAGGGAGAGTGTTAGAATAAGTAAGCCCGAGTTTCTCTCACAGTTCATGACTTTCCGTGTTTAGCAGTGATTTCGAGTTTTTTACTGTCCAAGACCAGATATCTCTTTTGTTGTAAGCTCACTCAGCCAATATATGGCTAATTCTGGAATTACCCATTGGAAGGCTCTTATTCGAGCTGAAGGTGCCCTAAAGGCTAAGGCACCCTGTAAATCTTATCCTAAGGCCATTCGTAAGAGTGACCCACTTTTCGCATCATCACCAATGTTCACTTCAGCACTGGCTAACATTGCACTCTTTTTACGCTCACTCCATGCAGTTGCGCTAACAGATTGGACAACGATTGTAGCCACCCACAATCTCCTACAGACAGCACATCCACTCTGTACTTTCACATCTGCACACCTGTAATATTATATATATATATATATATTGGATACCATCCGTGTATTCAAGACAGAGAGAGTTAGATCCCAATTATGTGCCAATGCCGAGAAGAAATAAATGGAAAGATTTGGGACTGGCTATGGACAAGATTACAATCCATACATCCAATTGGCCAATCATCCATCAGCCCTACAGCTGGACAATATCAATGGATTTCCACCGGGCTTACAAGCATACCAACGGGAGTATCTACACTCTCCCAATCTAACAATGCGACAATCGACAATGTTTGCAAAAGATTTAACTCTGTTGGCATCAGTGGCAACCAGATGGGATGATTGCCTTCCTCCTCTGGCATTCGATCCAAATAAGCCAATGGCCTTAGAGAATATCAAAGATCAGCTACCGGTTGCTCGTTTATATTTTTGTGCCACAATGATGGGAGGCTCCTGGGTATCTTGCTTCATGTCATGGACAACCTCAAAGTGGATTGTAGGAGCCCATCGTTGTTTTCTGCCTCACAATTTGGATTTTAATATTGCCCACCTAGACTTTATGGAGAAGGTGCAGTACCATTTAATAAAGATTCATCGCGAATCCAATAAAGGTCCCCAATAATTGCATCTCGCAGGTGTCGTGGGACCGCCACAAATTTTGATGGGGGATACTGTTGGAGGGTTTGTGGATCCAAGGCAACCCTAACCCTAGTTAATAAGTGAGAGGGATTTGGCACCCTGTGTGTGTAAGTCCAACCCGATAATCACATAGGGATCTGATTAATTACAAGTCAATAAAAGGACTTTAGGCCTTTTTGCGGGACTTTTAATGTCGCAGGGCCTAAATGTCAAGTTAGTGAATAAAGTTGGGTTTCCCTCCAATTTTGGATGGTTCCCACTCTTTTTTGAATTTGAATAATTAGAGAGGCCGAAATGGACCAATAGGATTCAGAGGCTAGGGTCCTCCTCTCTACTATAGAAAGAGACCAACTCGAGTTTCTACACATGTTCATTTCCTCATTTCAATAAAGCAGATTGGTTCTCTTGTGAAATGGATTGATGAATGTCCTTGCTCTCTATCACTTTTCCTCCATCTCTCATGCTTTTTTTGGATTTTGCTATTGTTGGATCTGATTGTTATTGGGATTGCATGTTATTATACTTTTTATGAGGGAGAAAGGGAGAGAGAGAAAGAGTAAGCTATCTTTGTTGTGGATCTAGTGTTAATGGATGTAGTGTTAATGTTTAGGGTTAATGGATATTAGAGTTACATGTGGATCTTAATTCATGCTGAAATCTGAACTATACTATCGCTCTCATGGGAACACGAATCTACGCATCCTATACCGATCATCAAGCGTTGCTATGTCTGTTTAATAAACCATACAAGATTGGTCGTATGGCAAGATGGCTACTTATCCTTCTAGAGTTCGACTTTAAGATTATTGTAAGAAAAGGTAAGCAACATATTCTTGCCGATGATTTATCTAGGATATCATCACCCGAGAAAGTCACAGAACTGATAAATGATAATTTACCTGATGCCTACCTATTTCAAGTAGACGCTACTCCTAGATGGGCTGAAGAGATAGTATCATTCTTATCATCCAAAGTAATGGATCCAACTATGTCTAAAGTTGATCAACGCAAACTAATTTTGGAATCTAGACCTTACCTTACAGCTGTATAAAAAAGGTGTATATGGATTAATTAGGAGATGAATTATTGAGGATGAGGTAGAACAAATAATTTTCCTATTGCGTGAAGGTGAAGGAGGAGGACACTTCTCATTTGACAGTACCGTGAAGAGAATACCATTAGCCGAATACTGGCGGACGTTATTTAAGGATACATATGCACAAATCAAAACATGTGATGTATGTCAAAAAATCAAGACTCCTTAATGAGCTGATTTTATACGTTTAACTTCAATAATTGCAGGAGAAGCATTTCATAAGGGGGGAATTGATTTTATAGGAACAATCAGCCCAGATGCCCATGGTACTCAATCAAGATACATCTTAGTGGTCATTGACTATGCTATAAATCGGGTAGAGGGTAGAGCAACTAGACAAGCTACCGTAAAAGTTACATCGAAATTTTTGTATGAAAACATTATTATCCGATTCAGTTGTCCAATAGAGTTAGTAAGCAATAGAGGCACTCACTTTCACAATGACATTTTACATAACCTCCTAACGCATTACTTTGTGAAACATCGCAGAAGTACCCCATACTAAAATGTGTTAGCCTAATTCTCAAACAAGATCATCTGCCCAATTCTCAATCATTGTGAAGCCAACCGAAATGATTGGAAAACAGAGTTGGTGGGCAAGTAGGTGCCTGCAACATTGTAGCACTGTAAGTGGGTGTTGAAATTATGGGGAGCCGAATGTGTGGATGGGCAGTTTGCAATCCGAGAATTCTGGCCCTAGGGCATGGGACATTCATAGTGAGATGCACCAATGATTCAACGCACCTGGGTAGCATTAATGACTGATTTTGTATGCTATTCTCCTCCTCTGCCTCTTGTCCACCATTGTGCTCACCTCATAGAGATCTACCGTGATGATCCTACTCATTCCTTTCCAATTTAGCTTGGGTGATCATCATCCATTGCAGGTGTTCGTCTTTCTCTCATCGTCATATGCAATCTGCGAAAAAAATGTAGATGAAGTTGTCCATAGTAATGGGTGAGTTAGATTATGTGGATTTAGTTTAGATCATTGGATGTGCCATGTCAAATGTACAACGACTAGGCCAGCTACATCGAATCAAAGATGGATCTCTACATGCGTGAATCCTTTGACATTATATATAATTTGTTTTAGGAGGAGGAGCAAAGACTTCTGTAGACTATTCAAATCGCAGCTATAGTACACTCCCTTGTCGCATGCATGGATTCGATTAAAAAGAAGAAGGAATTCAAAAGTGGTGTTGGAGCCTACGGGAGTCGAACCCTCATCTTGGGGAGATGGATGGCTACGCGAGCACCTCATAACAAGACCCCAACGCTTTACCATTGAGCTAAGGCCCATTTTGGGTGATCTGATTTTCAAATACAATTCTCTTATTGTGAACTAAAGATTTAGACTCGGTAAATAGTTGAATCATGCATGAGGCTTTGTGTGCTTCCAACCTTTTGATGTAGGAGGCCAAAATTTGAAAATTAGCTTCCAACTTTAATTAGTTCCTCCTACCAGCTATTGAATCATTCGCCTCCAAATCCCACCACTAGAGCATCTCCTCTTCTCGTGCACCTTCTTCTTGTTGAAGCTCCTCAAAAGTGTAATTATAGGTATCTAGACCTCTTGGAATGCCACTAGCCTACTCCCACTCAGCCTGGCAAGGGGAAAGTGTGGTTTAACTTGCATTGATACCACGTCCTAATTGAGTTCTCACCCTAAGAAGCATTCTTAAACCGCCACTTCTAATACCCTTGCAAAATAGGCATGGCGGAGTTGGAGGGATTGGTATATCAATTTTACAAGTTTGGAAAGCATACGTACTTATCACAAAGGTTAGCTCCCAATAGATGAATTGGGATCTGGTTGTGAGTACAAGCACCAGACAAGGATTAGGTGTGTTGAAGAACAAGTCCTAGGTCGATATCACGAGTATTATAAGGTGCTTAGTTTGGATTCACATGAATGCCACAGTACAGAAGCTCCACAAGCAACAAATCAATCAAAGGTCAAGTGTGTTGAAGGAGAGGTCCTAGGTCGATATCAAGAGTATAAGGTGCTTAGTACACTAAAAGTCCCTAGAAGGGACAACCATAATCTTCCCCTGATGGCTACCATTAAATATGTGTCCCTAAATTAGAGGCGGTGGGATTGACCTCGTCCCTTCTCCTCAAAGAGGGGCGGCAAAAAACCCACCCCTCCTTGTCAAAGAGGGGCACCACCCCTTGCCCTTGTCAAAGAAATTTGCCACCATATCCTTGTGTTCCTCCATGCTTGATGATGATCTTTGACTTGAAAGTTCCACTTGCATGAAGATGGCTGCACCATAAAGAGTGAAACCGGAGATTCCAATGCAAGCACAACAGGTTGATGCTACCTTGTTCCAGATAGGAAAAGCTAGAGGCTGCATCACATTTGTAATCCATAAAGATCATGCTATTGTACCTGCTATTATCGATAGTGGATCAGGAGTAAATATCATATCGCTAACTCTCGCTAAACAATGGGGCGTAGGACCTATTGTTCCACCCAAGTATCAGCTAAACTAAATTGATCAACCTTTGACCAAACCATATGGAAACATCAATGTCGTACCCATTAAGATCACAGATGTGAAGTTTTTAGTTGATTGTGTAGTGCTAGATCTTCCACATGAAAAGTCTGCCTCTAAATTTTTATTGGGAACCGCATGGTTAACCAATGCCGAAGTGATTCAAGATTGGAAAAGGCAACGAATCATTTTCTGTAATCGAGATCACATGATATCAAATGATTACACTATTGGTAAAACAAAACTTGTACGAGAAGAAGATGCATGTTTAACATGTGATGAAACCAATGTTTCTCTAACCATTTGATGACATTATGCACAATCTACAAATATCATTAATTGGAGCCATGTCTTAGCGACCATTGACTATGTAGATGCTCAAAGATGTAGAAACGAAGTATTATCCGAATCTTAGAGATCAATAAGGATAACATCTACAAGCATATATCAACCAATTATGGATGTATTTTATGTTTCTTATATCGATGCTCAGCTTATTCAAACAAAATGGCTACCAAATCCATCGGTTAATGTGCTTGTGGAAATTACAGATGAAGGTATCATGAACGATGATTGATGAAGGACCAACCAACGAGCAAGTACTTCATTGTTTAGATCCACAATCATCCAATCTTACGAGAATACCAAAAGAGATTATGCTACCATCACCTTTTGCACATATAGATGAATCCTTTTTGAAATATTTAGCGCAGCCTAGTCGATTGTCATCTGAACGATAAGGTATACAAATGGGATAATCCAAGAAACAAAATTATTAGTACTATTGATGAGAGCCTTACAATCATAACGAATACTCAGAGCTCTCATCTGAAAGTTATTAATAATTATAATTTTGGAATCTAGACCTTACCTTACAATTGTATAAAAAAGGTGTATATGGATTAATTAGGAGATGCATTAATGAGGATGAGGTAGAACAAAAAATTTTCCTATCGCATGAAGGTGAAAGAGGAGGATACTTCTCATTTGACAGTCCCGTGAAGAAAATACTATTAGCCGGATATTGGTGGCCGTTATTTAAGGATACATATGCACAAATCAAAACATGTGATGTCTATCAAAGAATCAAGACTCCTCAATGAGCTGATTTTATACCTTTAATTTCAATAATCGAAGGAGAAGCATTTCATACGGGAGGAATTGATTTTATAGGAACAATCAGCCCAACCGCCTGTGGTACTCAATCAAGTTACATCTTAGTGGCCACTGAAAACATTCTTACCCGATTCGGTTGTCCAATAGAGCTAGTAAGTGATAGAGGCACTCACTTTCACAATGACGTTCTACATAACCTCCTAACCCATTACTTTGTGAAGCATCGCAAAAGTACCGCATACTATCCTCGATTCAAATTCAACTATTCGGGCTTTCACGACCACACCACGAAGATCAATGGGGATCTCTTCTTCTAATTACCACCTGGTATATCCAGCCCTTGTTTGTTTTGAACATTTTGAACATCTGGATGCTCTTGGAAAATAATTTATCCAATGCAGAAAGTATGGAATTTCGCTGAATATGGAGAAATGTCAGATTTGGGTAACACATAGTGATGTCTTAGGACATATCATATCCAAAGATGGTATCTCGACGAATCCGGTAAGGTGAAAGTTATTCAAGAAATGCCACTACCGGCCATGGTAAAGCAAAATTAAATCTATATTGTAGGCCATTGTAATTATTATTGCATATTTATTCTTGATTTTCTAGGAAAAGCCAGATTAATTTATGAAGTTGTTACAGATCCAAAATGGACCAAAGAAAGAATACAAGCAGTCGAGGATTTGAAGCACGCACTTGTCACTGCACCCATTCTCCGAGCACCGAACTCCCAATTGGAATTCCATGTTCATATTGACGCTAGTAACTATTCTATTGGAGTCATCCTAACACAAGCGGGAGAATTTGGAAAAGATTACGTGATTCGATTTCTCAGTAAACAATTAGTTTCTAATGAAGTAAATTATTCCACAGCTGAAAGAGAAGCTTTAACAATGATATATGTTGTACAAAAATTATGCCATAATCTGCTAGGAAATCAATTTAGATTCTATACCGATCATCAAGCGTTGCTATATCTGTTGAATAAACCATATAACACTGGTCGTATAGCAAGATGGCTACTTATCCTTCTAGAGTTTGACTTTAAGATTATGTCTGTCCAACTATGTCTAAAGTCGATCAACACAAACTAATTTTGAAATCTAGACCTTACCTTACAACTGTATAAAAAAAGGTGTATATGGATTAATCAGGAGATGCATTAATGAGGATGAGATAGAACAAATAATTGGATCAAGACTCCTCAATGAGCTGAATTTATACCTTTAACTTCACTAATCGAAGGAGAAGAATTTCATAAGGGGGGAATTGATTTTATAGGAACAATCAGCCCAGCCGCCCATGGTAATCAATCAAGATACATCTTAGTGGCCACTGACTATGCTACAAATTGGATAGAGGCTAGAGCAAGTAGACAAGCTAGCAAAAGTTACAGCCAAATTTCTGTATGAAATCATTATTACTCAATTCGGTTGTCCAATAGAGTTAGTAAGTGATAGAGGTAGTCACTTTCTCAATGACGTTGTACATAACCTCCTAACCCATTACTTTGTGAAGCATCGCAAAAGTACCCCATACTATCCTCGATCCAATGGGTTAGCCGAATTCTCAAACAAGATCATCTGCCCAATTGTGACGAAAATAGTTGAAGCCAACTGAAATGATTGGGAAACAGAGTTGTATATTCAACTATTTGGGCTTTCAGGACCACACCACGGAGATCAATGGGGATGACACAATTTCAATTGGTTTATAGACAAGAGGTTGTAGTATCGGTCGAATTTATCATTCCATCTTTAAGAGTTGCATATTTTGAACAAGTTGGTGAAGAAGCAACCATCAAGCACAGACTACTTAATCTTCACAAACTATGTGAATCTCGGTTATTAAGTTAGCATGCATAGTTGGTAAACAAAGGCAGACAGAAGGCCTAGCATGATAATGATATTCAATTAAAGGAATTGAATGAAGAAGATAAAGTTCTATTATATAGAACTCGAAAGATTAAACCAGGAAAACTCAAATTTCAAGGCCAAGGACCTTATGTGATCACAAAGATTCACACCAATGGATCCATACAATTGGAAACTTGAGACGGGATCCCATTAGACACTCTTGTCAATGGATCTCATTTGAAAAAATTCCATACAACATGAAACATGGATTTGATTGTTTATATATATATATATATATATATATATATATATATATATATATATATATATATATATATTCTCTAGAAAAAGGTAATAAGTTTCCTAGTTTTACGTAAGCAATTTATATCCATGCTTTTCCAAAAATATAAAATCATACCCTCTTCTTTTGCGACATTTTTTTTTCATGACCACATGCATCGTATATATCCATTGCACAACATTTTTGATATTTTCTTGTTTATCTTCTCAATTTAGTAATCCTCTTCTTCCAATTACCACCTGGTGTATCCACCCCTTGTCTGTTTTTCTCACCCATCAATCTGTTTCATGATCCACTAGTTGTGCTATTTTTTAGTTCATCATTAGCTCTTCTCATCTTACAAAGTTCAGAGGGAGGGAGAATCAAGGAGAAATCCTTGTGCTTTCAAGGATCTAGAATCATCTCCAGACATACTTGAACGATTTTCTACAAATCTAGCTGATCTCAAATGAATTCGGCTAGTAAGTCAACTAAGAAGAAGGTGTGCACATCAACCGAAAATAAAAAATGAAGAATGCCACTAGCTACACCCACTCAGCCTGGCAATTGATATATCAATTTTACAAGTTTACACCAATGGATCCGTACAATTTTACACCAATGGATCCGTACAATTGGAAACTTGAGATGGGATCCCATTAGACACTCTTGTCAATGCATCTCATTGAAAAAATCCCATATAGCATGAAACATGGATTTCATTTTTTGTATATATATATATATATATATATATATATATATATATATATATATATATATTCTTTAGAAAAAGGTAATAAGTATATTGGTTTTACGTAAGCAATTCATATCCATGCTTTTCCAAGCATATATATCCATTGCACAACATTTTTGATATTTTCTTGTTTATTTTCTCAATTTAGTAATCCTGTTTTTCCAATTACCACCTGGTACGGAAAGGTCATCAAAGGCACAAGAGCATTAAATTAAGCATCACTAAAGCTAGAGAGATCATCGAGCACATGATTGATTAACTTGTGGCATATAAAGCAGTCTTCCACAACTACTAGCTACCTGAAAAAAATGTACGGAAAGGTCATCAAAGCCACGAGAGGATGAAATTAAGCATCACTAAAGCTAGAGAGATCATCGAGCACATGATTGATTAACTTGTGGCATATGAAGCAGTCTTCCACAACTACTAGCTACCTCAAAAAAATGTACGGAAAGTTCATCAAAGGCACAAGAGCATGAAATTAAGCATCACTAAAGCTAGAGAGATCATCGAGCACATGATTTACTTGTGTGCTCAAAAAAACGTACGGAAAGGTCATCAAAGGCACGAGAGCATTAAATTAAGCATGACTAAAGCTAGAGAGATCATCGAGGACATGATTAACTTGTGGCATATAAAGTAGTCTTCCACAACTACTAAATACCTCAAAAAAATGTACGGAAGGGTCATCAAAGGCATGAGAGCATGAAATTAAGCATCACTAAAGCTACCTCAAAAATTTGTATGAAAACCTCATCAAAGGCACGAGAGCATGAAATCAAGCATCACTAAAGCTAGAGAGATCATCGAGAACATGATTAACTTGTGTGCTCAAAAAAATGTACGGAAAGGTCATCAAAGGCACGAGAGCATTAAATTAAGCAAAACGAATGCTGGAGAGATCATTGAGCACATGATTAGCTTGTGGCATATAAAGTAGTCTTCCACAACTACTAGCTACCTCAAAAAAATGTACGGAAAGGTCATCAAAGGCAGGAGAGCATTAAATTAAGCATCACTAAAGCTAGAGAGATCATCGAGCACATGATTAACTTGTGGCATGTAAAGCATTCTTCCACAACTACTAGCTACCTCAAAAAAATGTACGGAAAGGTCATCAAAGGCAGCATGAAATTAAGCATCACTAAATCTAGAGAGATCATTGAGCACATGATTAACTTGTGTGCTCAAGAAAACGTACGGAAAGGTCATCAAAGGCACGAGAGCATTAAATTAAGCATCACGAAGGCTAGAGAGATCATCGAGCACATGATTAACTTGTGGCATATAAAGTAGTCTTCCACAACTGCTAGCTACCTCAAAAAAATGTACAGAAAGGTCATCAAAGGCACGAGAGCATGAAATCAAGCATCACTAAAGCTAGAGAGATCATCGAGCACATGATTAACTTGTGTGCTCAAAAAAATGTACGGAAAGGTCATCAAAGGCACGAGAGCATTAAATTAGGCAAAACGAATGCTGGAGAGATCATCGAGGACATGATTAACTTGTGGCATATAAAGTAGTCTTCCACAACTACTAGCTACCTCAAAACAATGTACGGAAAGGTCATCAAAGGCATGAGAGCATGAAATTAAGCATCACTAAAGCTAGTGAGATCATCGAGCACATGATTTTGAAAACAAGCAGCCACAATCGATGATGATGATCAACTTCCCGATTAGTTTCACCACAAGAAGCTGTTGTTCAATTCCTATATAGGAAAAAATCGAGAAATTCCATACAATTTCCTAGATTCAAATAAACATATGTAGGAAATTGCAAACATTCCCCAGGAATAAATGATTAAGCAGTAGCCCACATTGCTGATCGAGAAGGTATGTATAGGCACCTCGGGTGAGGACTGTTCTTTACAGCCTTCTGACCATCCTTTCTCCACTTGTACCCATCCTCCAAAACGCCTTTATCGTCTTTATGATCGCTTCTTGTATATTAAATTGCATATATATATATATATATATATATATATATATCTGGGCTCCCGAACTCTTTCTGATCCTTTCGAGCCAGCTTGGAAAGACATGAAGAATTTAAGGAATTCAGCCACATCCATCATAATTAAGGAGCAATTAATTTTCATTCTCGTTACGATGCATGCATGATGCGAAACAACTGCAGGCATGCATGCAGTGGCTGTAGATATCTCGCTTCTTATTCCCAACTTGGTGCACATGAGTTTTAGCTAGATTTGTTTGAAGCGAAATCTGAATAATCCAGACGCGAGTTTGTTTGCGCTTGGCTGGCTCGGACTGCAGGCATGTATGCATTGGGTAATAAGGCTGAACTTCGTAATGCGAAGCTTATTAATTTAAATTCGTGCATATGGTTTGTTTGTCTGATCAATACCAATTTCTGCTGCTATGTTGAGAGCTCAAATGATTAATTCCTTGACAATCATGTGAACAATTCATGAATGATTAAACATGGTTTGAAATTTATGGTGAGAAAGCTGATCAGCACAATATCTTTGAGTTAGTACATGCATTGATCTGTTTTGCTATCAAACCTGAGTACTGTTGTGAGTGTAGAAGAAGAAGAAGAAGAAGAAGAAGGAATCGTTGGATGCTATTCTGATTGGAAGAATTTAATAGCGATTATTGCTGCTGACGCTACCTTGTAATCTGTGTGTATGTAATCGTTGTTCTCGCTCTCCTCGCTCCCTTGTCGCATGCATGGATTCGATAAAAAAGAAGAAGGAATTCAAAAGTGGTGTTGGAGCCTGCGGGAGATGAAGGCTACGCGAGCACCTCATAACAAGACCCCAACGCTTTACCATTGAGCTAAGGCCCATTTTGGGTGATCTGATTTTCAAATACAATTCTCTTATTGTGAACTAAAGATTTAGACTCGGTAAATAGTTGAATCATGCATGAGGCTTTGTGTGCTTCCAACCTTTTGATGTAGAAGGCCAAAATTTGAAAATTAGCTTCCAACTTTAATTAGTTCCTCCTACCAGCTATTGAATCATTCGCCTCCAAATCCCACCACTAGAGCATCTCCTCTTCTCGTGCACCTTCTTCTTGTTGAAGCTTTTCAAAAGTGTAATTATAGGTATCTAGAGCTCTTGGAATGCCACTAGCCTACTCCCACTCAGCCTGGCAAGGGGAAAGTGTGGTTTAACTTGCATTGATACCATGTCCTAGTTGAGTTCTCACCCTAGGAAGCATTCTTAAACCCCCACTTTTAATACCCTTGCAAAATAGGCACGACGGAGTTGGAGGGATTGATATATCAAATTTACAAGTTTGGAAGGCGTACGTAGGTTAGCTCCCAATAGATGTGTTCGGATCTGGTTGTGAGTTTGTGGGCCTGCACTTAGAGCCAACATAGATCCACATTTCTATCTTTGCTTTTCTAAGAAGGAGAGCTGTGACGCAATGGTTTGGATGAAAATTTGAATCCATGCTGTTCTACTAGAATTCACGACACCACAGAAGCTCCACAAGCACCAGACAAGGATCAGGTGTGTTGAAGAACAGGTCCTAGGTCGATATCACGAGTATTATAAGGTGCTTACTTTGGATTCACAAGAATGCCACAGTACAAAAGCTCCACAAGCAACAAATCAAACAAGGGTCAAGTGTGTTGAGGGAGAGGTCCTAGGTCGATATCAAGAATATAAGGTGCTTAGTACACTAAAATTCCCTAGAAGGGGTAGCCAAAACCCGCCCCTGATGGCTACCATTAAATATGTGTTCCTAAATCAGGGGCGGCGGGATCGAACTCGCCCTTTCTCCTCAAAGAGGGGCGGGAAAAAGCCCGCCCCTCCTTGTCAAAGTGGGGCACCGCCCTTTGCCCTTGTCAAAGAAATTTGCCACCATATCCTTGTGTTCCTCCATGCTTGATGATGATCTTTGACTTGAAAGCTCCACTTGCATGAAGATGGTTGCACTATAAAGAGTGAAATCTGAGGCTTCCATGTCTCATAAAGATTAAGATCATAACATGAGCAAATGTGATGATTATCAAAATTTCAATTTTAGCCTCACTAGTCCACATACTATGAACATTTTCCATGATGAATCTAATCTTGAAACCAAACACTATCTCAATCTTCTTGAGGCTACATACTTGCTCAAGGATGTACGTAGTGTCCTTCATGGATGATTCACTTAATCTCAAGAGAAGTTTACAAATTGCCTCACAACATGTAAGAACATGATTTTTCACACTATGAGTAACAAACTCATTCTTGCTCTTACTAGATCCAAGAGCATACATTTGATGACACAACCACTTGCTTTCAAAATGATTTGGAAACATATCTAAGCCATCAATGAGAAACAATAAAATGTTCTTACAATAGGCATCATACAAAACTAGTATTGCCTTACTTGAACTTTGAGATGTAGAAATCTCAATAAAGCAAGATGTTACATCAAATAATGGAAGAGAAGCAAATGTGAATGTGTTGAAGTAGATACAACCTAAAAATTTCCCCTCTTTGCCATGTATTGTTAGCCTCATAGGCTCGGCCTTGCCTCTTGAAGATCTCCATGAAACCATGTGTTGAGAAGACTCCTCCTCAAGCCTTGGCAAATCTCCATCATGCACTTGGATTTTTGGTAGATTTGAAAATCCTACCATCATCTTCTTGATTGAGATGAGATCCTCCTTAATCCTTATATGCCAAGGAATTTTGGCAAAGCACATCGATCTAAAGCATTAGAGGAGTTCTAAATCCAAAAAAGACCCTTTGTAAAGATTCTTTTTATATTTTTTCTCAAATGTTTCTTACACATGGACCAATCAAAACACTCAAATTTGAAATCTACGTAACGTAAGTTTTTGAGTCCACATTTTGATTCCATACTAAAAATGGCATAACTTTCCTTCGTAAGTCTGAATTTAGCGGAGTTTGGTGCATTGGAAAGCGCTCGACAAGGGCTTTCCAATAATGTGTTAGATGACATACTTTTGAGCTACGATTAAAAGGTTATGGCAAGTCAAAAGTATTAGTGTTATAATATTTTAATAATAAAAAAGGGCATCTTCCACAAATTCTTAAATACCTTCATTAGCCCACATAGGTCAGAGTGTATCAACTCAAGCACTCTATTTGCCCTTGTTGCTCCTTCTTTGTTGAAACTTGCCTAGCACGCACTCCTTGCAAATGGACTCTTCCTTGTCATCCAAATTAGGTAGACCTATTACCATCTTGAGCTTACGAAGTAGCCTCAAGATTTTGAAGTTCAAATGCCCCATGCGTCTATGCCATAAATCACTTTGTGATATAGACGTAGATCCTAACACATTGCATTCCGCGTCTATTTGGAATAGGTAGGCATCAGGTGAATCATCATTTATCAGTTCTGTGACTTTCTCGGCTGATGGTATCCTAGATAAATGATCGGCAAGAAAATGTTGCATACCTTTTCTTACAATAATCTGAAAGTCAAACTCTAGAAGGATAAGTAGCCATCTTGCTATATGACCAGTGTTGCATGGTCTATTCAACAAAATAGCAACACTTGATGATCGGTATAGAATCTACACTGATTTCCTAGCAGACTATGGCATAATTTTTGTACAACATATATCATTGTTAAAGCTTCTCTTTCAGCTGTGGAATAATTTACTTGATTAGAAACTAATTGTGTACTGAGGAATTGAATCGCGTAATCTTTCCCAAATTCTCCCGCCTATGTTAGGATGACTCCAATAGAAGAGTTACCAGCGTCAGTATGAATATGGAATTCCAATTGGGAGTTGGTGCTCGGAGAATGGGTGCAGTAACAAGTGCGTGCTTCAAATCCTCAACTGCTTGTATTCTTTCTTTGGTCCGTTTTGGATTTGTAACAGCTTCATAAATTAATCTGGCTTTTCCTAGAAAATCAAGAATAAATATGCGATAATAATTACAATGGCCTACGAAGATATAGATTAAATTTTCCTTTACCATGGTCGGTAGTTGCATTTCTTCGGATTCAGCAAAATTCGATACTTCCTGCATTGGATGAGTTTTTTTTCAAGAGCATCAAGATGTTCACAATTTTTAGATTTAACACCAATGTCATCTAGATATATCTCTAAAATATTATGCCATAAATCTTTAAATGCAAAGTGCATCACACTTTGAAAGGTCGATGGAGCGTTACAGAGTCCGAATGGCATGACCTAATATGCATAGGTACCAAACTTTGTGGCAAATCCATGAATGTCTTTAGGATCTAATTGAATAAGAAAATAAACTCTAAAGCCATAAAAAAAACTCATTGCATCTGCTCTTTTTTTTTGACTTTATTCACTGTTCTTTCAAATCCACACATATCTTTAGTTTAACATTTTTCTTGGGAACCACCATGATGGGTGATAACCATGTCGAATGTTCAATCTCTTTAATGATTTGTATACCTTATCGTTCAGATGACAATCGACTAGGCTGCGCTAAATATTTCAAAGAGGATTCATCTATATGTGTAAAAGGTGATGATAGCTTAATCTCTTTTGGTATTCTTGTAAGATTGGATGATTGTGAATCTAAATAATGAAGTACTTGCTTGTTGGTTGGTCCTTCGTCAATCATCGTTCATGATACCTTCATCTGTAATTTCCACAAGCACATTAACTGACAAATTGGTAGCTATTGTGAAAGATTCAACTAGTTTCATCACATTTTGCAATATTTCCATATTTGGCATATTGAGGCCAAAACTTGTTTTAGACTTAGAGGTTGACTTCTCAAAGTTCATTAGTCTAAATTTCATTTGAATAAACACTTCTTGAAAGTGTGGGAAAGATAGAATGCGAGTTTGAGTAGATTCAATTTGAGTAAGTTGGGTACATTGAATCTAGACCCAAAATTGGTAGGGTTAGCATTTTGGTGGGAAAGCCAAGTGGCCAAATAGGGTTTGGACCTGCTGTAAAAGGATGTAACTCGTGGAGAGAGTCATCTTCTCTCTTCTCTATCTCATTTCATGCTTATACATGTTTCTCTTGGGTTCTACTATCCATTGGTGCACTATCTTGGTGATTGCTTGCAATTCTATGTGTAGAATGATCTATATTTGCTATTTTTGGATCCAGACGTGTGAAATACAGTAGCTTGTTGGTTTTGTATGGACAGCAACAGTACATAATCATTTCATTCAAGTTTGATCAAGTTCTATTAGTGTTTGCATCTCAAATTGGGTGTAGATGCTGATTTTTCTACATTGGTGAAATTGGTAGTGTGTTTCTCTTTCTAACCAAAGATCATTCAAGTAGATTGGATCTTAAGGATCTGAAATCTTTCACATGGTATCAGAGCTTGTGTTTTAGGTTATGAAGGAGGAAATCAGATCTATCAATGATTTGGTGAAAATATCAAGTCTAGAGCATGCTAGAGAGGATTCTACACCAAAATCGAATTTTTTGCTTTTGTAGATTGGATCTTTTGTAGATCAAAACACTAAATAGGTCAATATACTTGTTCAATTCCATTTTTTGAATTCACATGCTGGATTTGGCCGGTTTTTGGATGATTGGTTCAGCCTGAGTGGTGGCTTATAGATTGCATATAAAATTTTTAGCATTTGCACGTAGATTTGGAATAGTCAATTTTTTGTGATTTTGTCAAAACCCTAATTTTGATTGGATCTCTAGATAGTGAGGTTTCTGGAATTCATTTGAGTGTGTTTCAATATTAGGAAGTGGAAAAAGTCATTAGATTGAGGATAGATCATAGGTTGATCAAGATTCCATGATTCTATGTGTTGATTTGCTTGGATAAGTGCTAGAAGACAATTTGTGAGATAGTTTCAAATCTTGGTGATTTCTTTTGAAATCATTTGTTGTTGTTCAAAGGAGTGCTTTGTGCATTGAAACAGGTTGAAAGAGAAGATCAGGTCATTGCTACATGGCAACCTCAATTGGAGTCATGTTGGAAGCCAATGATAGGCTTACCTCAAGTAACTATTCATTATGGAAAGTGAGGATGGAGTGACTTCTTGAGATGAATGATGTTTTGGATATTGTTGTAGGTTTGGAGGAGAGACCAGCAACACAACAAGGTCAATTGAGGTATGACAAGAGGGCCAAGAAGGCTCTACACATGATAAAGATGAATGTTACCAATGAACTTCTCAAGGAAGTTGGTAAGTGCACATCATCTTTGGAAGCTTGGAATTCATTGAAGAAGCTTTATGAATCCAAGTCTACTTCTAGAGTGTTGACTCTAAGAAGGCAAATCTTTTCTTGTTTGCAAAAGAATGAAGAAAGTCCAAGTACTTTTGTTTTGAGAATGAAAGCATTGAATGATGAGTTAGCTTGCATATATGAAAGCATTAAGGAAGGAGAGCTTATTCAAGTGATTCTTAATGGCTTGTTGGATGCTCATGCTAACATTGTTCAAAGTATTGCTATTCAAAAGACTTTGCCAAGTTTGATGGATCTTCAAGAGATCTTGATCAATGAGGAATATAGGCATCAAGCAAGAGGTGGATCTACATCGACACTTCAAGAGGATGCTATGTTCACAAAGGGCAAATTAAAGGGCAAAACCAAAAGCAAGTGGTCTAAAGGGCAAGATCAAGTGGATGCTTCTTCAAGTGGCAAAAAGAAGGATAGATCAAAGCTCAAGTGCTTCTATTGTGGCATCAAAGGACACTTTGCAATGAGTGCTACAAGAAGAAGAGAGATCAAGGAGACAAGCAAGGTAATCTTACTCTTGATGATGATGGTTTGGATGTGCAAGATGCAAATGATGATGCTTTTGTGATGTCTTCATGTATGCTTGCTAATGATGGAGATCTAGATCCTTGGTGGATTGATAGTGGAGAAAGTTCACACATGACCTTTCACAAAGAGTACTTCACTTCTTTGTTGGCATATGGAGATGACAAGAGGGTGATCTACACGGCCAATGATGGTGAGTGTGCAATCAAAGAGATTGGCACAATTACTATTTCTCTCTCTACAAATAGGAGTGTTCATTTGGAGGATGTCTTGTTTATTCCATCTATTACCAAGAATTTGCTTAGTGTGAGTCAAATGCTAAGTAAGGGCCTCAAGGTGGAGTTTGATGGAGATGCTTGTTTGATCAGAAGGAAGGATGTCTTGATTGGAAAAGGTAAAAGGCAAGGAAAGTTGTTCAAACTTGATGCTTGTGTTATTGCTAACCAAGTTGGATGTGTTGCAAGGGAGCAAATTTCTATTCAAGAGGTTTGGCACAAAAGGATGGGACACCTCAACTTCAAGTCATTGGAGGTAATGGCAAGGAAGAAGGTTGTGATTGGTCAGTTCCTTAAGCAATGACAAGCATGTTTGTGAGTCTTGTGCTTTGTCTAAGTCACATAGACTACCTTATACTAGATCTATTTCTAGATCTACAAAGCCTTTTCAACTTGTACATTCAGATATTCATGGATTTACTACAATTAGCAATAATGGAGCTAAGATGTATGTAACATTCATTGATGATTTTAGTAGATTTTGTTGGATCTATCTACTAAAGAGCAAGGATGAAGTGTATGATGTCTTTGTCAAGTTCAAGAATGCAAGGGAGAACCAATTCTCCACAAAGATCAAGTGCTTGAGAGGTGACAATGGTGGTGAGTACATATCTAACAAGTTCAAGGCCTTTTGTGATGAGCATGGGATCAAGAGGGAGTATACAACATCAAGGACCCCACAACAAACTAGAGTGGCTGAAAGGAAGGATAGAACTTTATGTGAAAGTGCTAAAGCTATGAGGTTAAGTGCTAATCTTGACAAACCATTTTGGGATCAAGCTTTGTTGTGTGCCAATTTCTTGTGCAATAGGTGGCCGAGTGCTATTTTGGATGGAAGGACACCTTTTGAGATGCTATTTTAAGAGGAGGCCGAGTGTCAACTTTCTAAGAACCTTTGGATGCACATGCTATGTCAACATTACTCTTGATGATAGGACCAAGGAGGATCCATCTTCAAGAAGAGGTATTTTTGTTGGATATAGTGAGGTGAGTAAAGCCTACAAGGTTTACATTCCTTCTACTAACAAAGTGATTGTTGGTAGAGATGTCATTTTTGATGAGAGAAACATTCCAAAGGTGTCTTCAAGCATGATTGATGGTAAAGTAGATGGATCTAACATTCTTGATGTTGATGAGAAGGATCCTACTTTGGATGGTGGTGATGATGGACCTTCATCAAGTCAAAAGCCAAGGAGAACATCAAGAGAAAGACAAGTACCTTCAAGGCTCACATATGATCAAAAGGGTAAGTAAGTAGTTTCTGGAAATTATGTTGCTTTCCTAACCTCTTTTGATGAGCCTACAAGTGTAGATTAAGCAAGGAAAGAAGAGGAGTGGATCCAAGCAATGGATCTTGAGTATCAAGCTCTTATGAAGAATGGAACATGGAGATTGGTGGAGTTGCCTAAGGACAAGAAAGCTATTGGATGCAAATGGATCTTCAAGGTGAAGACAAACCAAGATGGATCTATCAACAAGTACAAGACAATGTTAGTGGCAAAGGGATATGCTCAACAACAAGGAATTGACTATGATGAGACCTTTGCACCCGTGGCAAAGATGGTAAGCATTCGAGTCATCATTTCACTTGCTACACTTTATGGATGGGATCTATGGCAAATGTACATTTTAAATGCATTCTTGAATGGTGATCTTGAGGAGAAAGTATACATGGAGCAACCCGAGAGCAACATCTCATCAACAAAGCCAAATCATGTGTGTCTTCTACAAAAGAGTTTGTATGGCCTTAAGCAAGCACCAAAGAGTTGGTATGCTAAGCTTAACACTTTCTTACTCTCTCAAGGCTTTGTTATGAGTGAGTATGATCATTCACCTTATTATAGGTTTGCTGGAAATGATGTTACCATCTTGATAATCTATGTGGATGATATCATCTTGAGTGGTGGAGACAATCAAGATGTGGAGGATATCAAGAGTGCTCTTAAGAAGGAGTTTGAGGTGCATGATCTTGGTAATTTGCATTACATTTTAGGAATAGAAGCTATTAGATCTTCTCAATCTACTTTCATTTGTCAAGAGAAGTATGCTAATTCTATTCTAGAAATATTTCATATGGTAGATGCAAAAGCTATTGATACACCTATGGAGTCTCATGTAAAGCTTACTATAAGAGGTAATGAAAGATCCTTCAAGGACATTACTCTCTATAGAAAGCTAGTTGGTTCACTCATCTATCTAACCATTACTAGACTGATCTAAGCTATTGTGTTGGAAGATTGAATCAATTCATGCAAGATCCTAGTGAGGAGCATTGGAAGCTAGGAAAGTGAGTTTTGAGGTACATCATTGGAACTCGAGATTTTGGCATATTATATGAGTAATCATCACCTAATCTTTTTGGATTTTCAGATTAGGACTATGCTGGAGATATAATGGATAGGAAATCCATTAGTTCTTATTGTATTTTCATAGGTGATGGAGCTATATCGTGGATGTCAAATAAACAAGCCACTATCTCATTGTCATCTAGTGAGGCCGAGTACAAAGCTCTTACACATTGCGCAAAGGAGATGATATGGATCAAAAGGATGATCAAGGATCTTCACTTGCTGGATTTTTCAGAGAGCCCAATCATCTTTTGTGACAATCAATCAGCCCAAAGAATGGCATCCAATCCTATCTTTCATGCTAGGAGCAAGCATATTGAGATACAATATCATTTTGTGAGGGAGCGAGTCATTGCAAAGGAGGTGGAGCTTCAACATGTGTCTTCAAGGGAATGTGCAGCTGATATCTTCACCAAAGCATTGGGAAAAGACTTGTTCATGAAGCATAGGACTTCACTTGGAGTATTATCAAAGTCTATGCTAAAACTAGTTGAAGAGGGAGTGTGAAAGATTCAACTAGTTTCATCACATTTTGCAATATTTTCATATTTGGCATATTGAGGCCAAAACTTGTTTTAGACTTAGAGGTTGACTTTTCAAAGTCCATTAGTCTAAATTTCATTTGAATAAACACTTTTTGAAAGTGTGGGAAAGATAGAATGTGAGTTTGAGTAGATTCAATTTGAATAAGTTGGGTACATTGAATCTAGACCCAAAATTGGTAGGGTTAGCATTTTGGTGGGAAAGCCAAGTGGCCAAATAGGGTTTGGACCTGTTATAAAAGGATGTAACTCGTGGAGAGAGTCATCTTCTCTCTTCTCTATCTCATTTCATGCTTATACATGGTTCTCTTGGGTTCTACTATCCATTGGTGCACTATCTTGGTGATTGCTTGCAATTCTATGTGTAGAATGATCTATATTTGCTATTTTTGGATCCAGACGTGTGAAATACAGTAGCTTGCTGGTTTTGTATGGACAGCAATAGTACATAATCATTTCATTCAAGTTTGATCAAGTTCTATTAGTGTTTGCATCTCAAATTGTGTGTAGATGCTGATTTTTCTACATTGGTGAAATTGGTAGTGTATTTCTCTTTCTAACCAAAGATCATTCAAGTAGATTGGATCTTAAGGATCTGAAATCTTTCACAGCTATTTGGTTTGAATAAGCTGAGCATATATATAAGACTTAATTCACAAATGACAATAGAATTTGCGGAACGCTTGATAGAATTTTTTCAATTCACAAATAAAAACCCATGGCCTTGTTGCCCACAGACCCAACAATCGATAAGTTTTGCTACTGGTGTCACAGCGTAACGACATTGGGTAGGTGATTCAGGGTCTGCATAACAATCAAAGATGGAAGCCTCCTCTGGGTAACACGGGGAATTGTAGGAATAAGATGCTTCCTCATCAATGTACTTTATATGTGCAAGAATCTTATTTCTAAACAACAATTGGTTGTTATTACCAGGCGGTCTTTGTAGGACTGCTAATTTCTTTAGATTTTGTGTTGTACCAGATACTTCTTGTACTTGCACTTGGGATGGAAAGTGTGGTTGTTGCACATGTGGTTGATACACAGGATTCAATGGTCTCTGTTGTTGTCTGGCTTGATTAATCGGATTGAAGGTGCACTTAAACAATTCATGACCAGATCTATTACAGAACACACATCTAGATTGATAGTGTGTTTGAAAAGGACCCTTATTCGGACATTCATTCCTAGTGTGGTTTTCCCTATAGATAGGACAACACACGCCCTCTCTTCTCGGGTATGTATTCTGGTTAAAGTCTTTTGGATCTCATCCAACTGACTCCTATGGATTTTATTTATTTTTTCAAGCTCATCCCGACAGGTAGAAACAATGTTATGGTACGTTTCAATAGAAATCAATAAAACATGAAGCAATTTAGAACATGTATATTGAATCTATTAAGCAATAAAATATTGAAAAAGAAACGAGAAAAAAGTGGATGCAATCAAAATTGCCAATGTAATTTGGTCGTACCATGCACTAATCTAAGTGACTTGTCAATGTCACCAATGTTTGGTAAAACTCCTCAATTTATAACTCACTGCCAATGCTGAATTCTCTTGATTTACACAAACACATGCTTAAAACTCGAACTTGCCAATTAATCATTCTATCACTTTTATTTAATCAACAGAAAAGACTACTCCTCATAACATATCTCTTTTCATACATGACAAGTAAAATTCACCAATCTAATTCTAAGCGTTCAATATTACACTCCGGCCTACCATTTTGGTTAACTCAGATAAGATATACTCAATTATCATCCTTCTTACGTTATCCCTATTCATGAACTACAGGTCTATAATCTCTCATTCACTCGGCAAATAGACGAGTCTTTCTCACATTTGCAGTTCACGTCAATTAATATCATAATACTACATGTTTTCAACACACAATCATATACAACAAATAGTACATAGAAATGATAAGACTCTACTCCAAGAATTCTCATGCCAATGACAATAGCTTCTTACAAAACTTCATGCAACTGATGCGGCCCACTCATCAACTTCGCTAATCACTAGTCTGATCACCAACACATTGTATCGGGTATCCTTCTCTAGATTGCCCATCAGCTCTCCCATATCTAGACTGTTCGATCTCTACCTACTCACACTCTTCCCATCATCAACTCTGGTTGCAACCCCCTCTTTCCTCCACCTCCCTTCTTTTCTATTATTTTCCCTTCTCACCTGCTATCGAGTTTCTTGGCTGTCACTTTCTACAACTGAATATTGTTGAACTTTCCACTAACAGGTCACATCCGACTAACTCTTACATAACTAATTATTCTTTCCTCAACTCATGGTCTTACACAACAAGATGCTATGGTTGGGTTCACGAGTACAAGTCTAGCTACTGTAGTTCTTGGATCGACCGACACCAGAAATATTCCTTCGACGGATTTTGATATTGGTGGAGAATCTACCAACAATTGGCAAGCTGCTAGATGATGGTCTCCAAGTTGATTTTGGAAAAGATGCTTGCTTGGTTAAGAGAGATGGTGATGTCATGGTAGCAAGTGGGACTAGATGTGGTAATCTTTTCAAGATTGATGC
Organism: Diphasiastrum complanatum; assembly: GCA_029204225.1. Classification (NCBI taxonomy): domain Eukaryota; kingdom Viridiplantae; phylum Streptophyta; class Lycopodiopsida; order Lycopodiales; family Lycopodiaceae; genus Diphasiastrum; species Diphasiastrum complanatum. The sequence goes on from CM055103.1 coordinate 3,377,098, forward strand.
TAATCCTTGTGGAAGTGTGGCCAAGAGGAGCTTGGATCATCTCAAGGAGGATAAGGCAAGTGATGTGACTCAACCTATGTTCCAAGATGGTGCTTTGGCAAAAGCACATGTAGATGGTTATTGCCAAGGAGGGTGACTTCTCATCAAATATCTTATCTTGTTCATTTGGATGATCTCATTTTGTCATGTAGAAGCAAAGATGGTGCCATTTCATGTGACTTCTTATTTAAAAACTTCAATTGGAAGTATCTTTTATCAATGGTTCTTGATAAGAAGATTGCAATAGTTGATAATTTGGGGATCTTTAGATCGATATGCTTTGCCAAAATTTCTTGGCATATAAGGATTAAGGAGGATCTCATCTCAATCAAGAGGATGATGGTAGCATTTTCAAATCTACCAAAAATCCAAGTGCATGATGGAGATTTGCCAAGGCTTGAGGAGGAGTCTTCTCAACACATGGTTTCATGGAGATCTTCAAGAGACAAGGCCGAGTCTATGAGGCTCACAATACATGGCAAAGAGGGGCAATTTTTAGGTTGTATCTACTTCTACACATTCACATTTGCTTCTCTTCCATTATTTGATGTAACATCTTGATTTATTGAGATTTCTACATCTCAAAGTTCAAGTAAGGCAATACTAGTTTTGTATGATGCCTATTGTATGGACATTTTATTTCTTGTCATTGATGGCTTAGATAAGTTTCCAAATCATTTTGAAAGCAAGTGGTTGTGTCTCATCAAATGTATGCTCTTGGATCTAGTAAGAGCAAGAATGAGTTTGTTACTCATAGTGTGAAAAACCATGTTTTTACATGTTGTGAGGCAATTTGTAAACTTCTCTTGAGATTAAGTGAATCATCCATGAAGGACACTACGTACATCCTTGAGCAAGTATGTAGCCTCAAGAAGATTGAGATAGTGTTTGGTTTCAAGATTAGATTCATCATGGAAAATGCTCATAGTATGTGGACTAGTGAAGCTAGAATTGAAAATCTTGATAATCATCACATTTGCTTGTCTTATGATCTTGATCTTTATGAGGCATGGAAGCCTCGGATTTTACTCTTTATGGTGCCGCCATCTTCATGCAAGTGGAGCTTTCAAGTCAAAGATCATCATCAAGCATGGAGGAACACAAGGATATGGTGGCAAATTTCTTTGACAAGGGCAAGGGACGGTGCCCCTCTTTGACAAGGAGGGGCGGGCTTTTTCTCGCCCCTCTTTGAGGAGAAGGGACGAGTTCAATCCCGCCGCCCCTGACTTAGGAACACATATTTAATGGTAGCCATCAGGGGCGGGTTTTGGCTACCCCTTCTAGGGAATTTTAGTGTACTAAGCACCTTATATTCTTGATATCGACCTAGGACCTCTCCTTTAACACACTTGACCCTTGTTTGATTTGTTGCTTGTGGAGCTTATGTACTGTGGCATTCATGTGAATCCAAAGTAAGCACCTTATGATACTCATGATATCGACCTAGGACCTGTTCTTCAACACACGTGATCCTTGTCTGGTGCTTGTGGAGCTTCTATGGTGTCGTGAATTCTAGTAGAATAGCATGGATTCAAATTTTCATCCAAACCCTTCCGTCACGGCTCTCCTTATTAGAAAAGCACAGATAGAAATGTGGATCTATGTTGGCTCTAAGTGCAGGCCCACAAACTCACAACCAGATCATAATTCATCTATTGGGAGCTAACCTTTGTGATAGGTATGTACGCCTTCCAAACTTGTAAAATTGATATATCAATCCCTCCAACTGCGCCATGCCTATTTTGCAAGGGTATTAAAAGTCGCGGTTTAAGAATTCTTCCTAGGGTGAGCACTCAATTAGGACATGGTATCAATGCAAGTTAAACCACACTTTCCCATTGCCAGGCTGAGTGGGAGTAGGCTAGTGGCATTCCAAGAGGTCTAGATACCTATAATTACACTTTTGAGGAGCTTCAACAAGAAGAAGGTGCAGGAGAAGAGGAGATGCTCTAGTGGTGGGATTTGGAGGCGAACGATTCAATAGCTGGTCGGAGGAACTAATTAGAGTTGGAAGCTAATTTTCAAATTTTGGCCTCTTACATCAAAAAGTTGGAAGCACACAAAGCCTCATGCATGATTCAACTATTCACCGGATCTAAATCTCTAGTTCACAATAAGAGAATTGTATTTGAAAATCAGATCACTGAAAAGGGGCCTTAGCTCAATGGTAAAGCATTGGGGTCTTGTTATGAGGTGCTCGCGTAGCCTTCCATCTCCCCAAGATGTGGGTTCGACCCCCGCAGGCTCCAACACCACTTTTGAATTCCTTCTTCTTTTTTATCGAATCCATGCATGCGACAAGGGAGCGAGGAGAGCGAGAACAACGATTACATACACACAGATTACAAGGTAGCGTCAGCAGCAATAATCGCTATTAAATTCTTCCAATCATAATAGCATCCAGCGATTCCTTCTTCTTCTTTTTCTTCTACACTTACAACAGTACTCAGGTTTGATAGCAAAACAGATCAATGCATGTACTAACTCAAAGATATTGTGCTGATCAGCTTTCTCACCATAAATTTCAAACCATGTTTAATCATTCATGAATTGTTCACATGATTGTCAAGGAATTAATCATTTGAGCTCTCAACATAGCAGCAGAAATTTGTATTGATCAGACAAACAAACCATATGCACGAATTTAAATTAATAAGCTTTGCATTACGAAGTTCAGTCTTATTACCCAATGCATACATGCCTGCAGTCCGAGCCAGCCAAGCGCAAACAAACTTGCGTCTGGATTATTCAGATTTCGCTTCAAACAAATCTAGCTAAAACTCATGTGCACCAAGTTGGGAATAAGAAGCGAGATATCTACAGCCACCGCATGCATGCCTGCAGTTGTTTCGAATCATGCATGCATCGTAACAAGAATGAAAATTAATTGCTCCTTAATTATGATGGATGTGGCTTAATTCCCTAAATTCTTCATGTCTTTCCAAGCTGGCTCGAGTGGACTAGGAACAAATCTGCCAAGAAACGCAGGAAAAGAGTTCGGGAGCCCATATATATATATATATATATATATATATATATACATATATATATGCAATTTATTAAACAAGAAGCGATCATAAAGACGATGAAGGCATTTTGGAGGATGAGTACAAGTGGAGAAGGATGGTTAGAAGGCTGTAAAGAACAGTACTCACCCGAGGTGCCTATACATACCTTCTCAAAATTCAAAGCATTACTACTGTTTATGTGGTGAAATTATAAACGTAGATCGTCAACATGTCAACGTGAAATTATAAACGTAGAATCTCTAAGAAAATTTCTTGAATAACTTTCACCCTAGCCGGATCCGTCGAGACACCATCTTTGGATATGATATGTCCTAAGACGTCACTATGTGTTATCCAAATCTGATATTTCTCCGGATTCAGCGAAATTCCATACTTCTAGCATTGGATAAATTTTTTTCCAAGAGCATCCAGATTTTCACAATTTTTAGATTTAATACCAATGTCATCTAGATATTGTTGGATTATTCTCATTCTTACTATTTGACTAATCGGTTTAAATCTTCATCCATTGTTTATCCAGTTCTATGGATTTACACAGTCTGTAGATTTACAAGTGTTTTTACACAGTCTGTAGAAATACACGGAATTTGACAACGGTGTCGCATTTTTAGATTGTCAAGATTTACGAGTAAAAATGTAGTGTCGCCATTTTCACATATTAGTGACACTATTGCCTGTCAGGAATTACGAGTAAATATGCAGAGTCACATTTTTTGCTTTTTCCAAAGTGCCTCAAATGTTATGGAAATGACACTGGCAAAGTGTAGGGCTACCCTAAATGGGATTTAACGACATTGCCATCTTTTTTGCAAAATCCCGACATTGTCGCCTTTTTCACCTATGGCAGTTTTAGTTCATTTCTGCAGAGTGACTGTAGTGGGATTCTTTCCTTGCCTAACCTCAAATCAAGATCGAGTTAATCTAGCATCAAAGAGACGAATTTAGTTGTCACACGTAGATTCGTTCCCATGAGAGCGATAATATAGTTCAAATTTCAGCATGAATGAAGATCCACATCTAACTCTAATATTCAGTAACCCTAAACATTAACACTACATCCATTAACACTAAATCCACAACAAAATAGCTTACTCTTTCTCTCTCTCCCTTTCTCCATCATAAAAAGTATAATGACATGCAATCCCAATAACAATCAGATCCAACAATTAGCAAAATCCAAAAAAAGCATGAGAGAGGGAGGAAAAGTGATAGAGAGCAAGGACATTCATTAATCCATTTCACAAGAGAACCAATCTGCTTAATTGAAATGAGGAAATGAACATGTGTAGGAACTCGAGTTGGTCTCTTTTTATAGTAGAGAGGAGGACCTTGGCCTCTGAATCCTATTGGTCCATTTCTGCCTCCCTAATTACTCAAATTTAAAAAAGATTAGGAACCATCCAAAATTGGAGGGAAACCCAACTTTATTCACTAACTTGACATTTAGGCCCTGCGACATTAAAAGTCCCGCAAAAAGGCCTAAAGTCCTTTTATTGACTTGTAATTAATCAGATCCCTATGTGATTATCGGGTTGGACTTACACACGCAGGGTGTCAAATCCCTCTCACTTATTAACTAGGGTTGGAGTCGCCTTGGGATCCGCAAACCCTCCAATAGTATCCCCCACCAAAACTGGTGGCGGTCCCACGACACCTGCGAGATGCAGTTATTGGGGACCTTAATTGGCTTCGTGATGAATCTTTATTAAATGGTACTGCACCTTCTCCATAAAGTCGAGGCGGGCAATATTAAAATCCAAATTGTGTGGCAGAAAACAACGATGGGCTCCTACAATCCACTTTGAGGTTGTCCATGACGTGAAGCGAGATTCCCAGGAGCCTCCCATAATTGCTGCATGAGAATATAAATGAGCAACCAACAGCTGATCTTTGATATTCTCTGAGGCCATTGGCTTATTTGGATCGAATGCTAGAGGAGGAAGGCAATCATCCCATCTGGTTGCCACTGATGCCAATAGAGTTTATTCTTTTGCAAACATTGTCGATTGTCGCACTGTCAGATCGGGAGAGTGTAGATACTCCCGCTGGTACGCTTGTAAGCCTGGTGGAAATCCACCGATATTGTCCAGTTGTAGGGTTGATGGATGATTGGCCAATTGGGCGTATGGATTGTAATCTTGTCCATAGCCAATCCCAAATCTTTCCATTTATTTCTTCTCGGCATTAGCACATAATAGGGACCTAACTCTCTCTGACTTGAATACATGAATGGTATCCAATATATATATATATATATATATATATAATATTACAAGTGTGCAGATGTGAAAGTACAGATTGGATGTGCTGTCTGTAGGAGATCGTGGGTGGCTGCAATTGTTGTCCAAACTATTAGCGCAACTACATGGAGTGAGCGTAAAAAGAGTGCGACGTCAGCCAGTGCTGAAGTGAACGTTGGTGATGATGCGAAAAGTGGGTCACTCTTACGAATGGCCTTAGGATAAGATTTACAGGGTGCCTTAGCTTTTAGGACACCTTCTGCTCGAATAAGAGCCTTCCAATGGGTAATTCCAAAATTAGCCATATATTGGCTGAGTGAGCTTACAACAAAAGAGATATTTGGTCTTGTACAGATCATTGCAATGCAAGCAATCACCAAGATAATGCACCAATGTATAGTAGAACCCAAGAGAACCATGTACAAGCATGAAATGAGATAGAGAAGAGAGAAGATCACTCTCTCCAAAATTTACATCCTTTTATAGCAGGTCCAGACCCTATTTGGCCACTTGGCTTTCCCGCCAAAATGCTAACCTTACTCATTTTGGGTCTAGATTCAATGTACCCAACTATTCAAATTGAATCTACTCAAACTCGCATTCTAACTTTCCCACACTTTCAAAAAGTGTTTATTCAGATGAAATCTAGACTAATGAACTTTGAAAGGTCAACCTCTATGTCTAAAACAAGTTTTGGCCACAATATGTCAAATATGGAAATATTGCAAAATGTGATGAATCTAGTTGAATCTTTCACAGTCCCTCTTCAACTAGTTTTAGCATAGACTTTGATAATACTCCAAGTGAAGTCCTATGCTTCATGAACAAGTCTTTTCCCAATGCTTTGGTGAGGATATCAGCTACACATTCCCTTGAAGACACATGTTGAAGCCCCACCTCCTTTGCAATGACTCGCTCTCTCACAAAATGATATTGTATCTCAATATTCTTGCTCCTAGCATGAGTGAACCAACTAGCTTCCTATAGAGAGTAATGTCCTCGAAGGATCTTTCATTACCTCTTATAGTTAGCTTTACATGAGACTCCATAGGTGTATCAATAGCTTTTGCATCTACCATATGAAATCTTTCTAGAATGGAATTAGCATACTTCTCTTGACAAACGAAAGTAGATTGAGAAGATCTAATGACTTCTATTCCTAAAATGTAATGCACATTACTCAAGATCATGCCACTAACTTTGTCTTGTACTTGTTGATAGATCCATCTTGGTTCTTCTTCACCTTGAATATCCATTTGCATCCAATAGCTTTCTTGTCCTTAGGCAACTCCACCAATCTCCATGTTCCATTCTTCATAAGAGCTTGATACTCAAGATCCATTGCTTGGATTCACTCCTCTTCTTTCCTTGCTTGATCTACATTTGTAGGCTCATCCAAAGAGGTTAGGAAAGCAACATAATTTTCAAAAACTACTTGCTTACCCTTTTGATCATATGTGAGCCTTGAAGGTACTTGTCTTTCTCTTGATGTTCTCCTTGGCTTTTGACTTGATGAAGGTCCATCATCACCACCATCCAAAGTAAGATCCTTCTCATCAACATCAGGAATGTTAGATCCATCCACTCTACCATCCGTCATGCTTAAAGACACCTTTGGAATGTTCCCCTCATAAAAAATGACATCTCTACCAATAAACACTTTGTCAGTAGAAGGAATGTAAACCTTGTAGGCTTTACTCACCTCACTATATCCAACAAAAATACCTCTTCTTGAAGATTAATTCTCCTTGGTCCTATCATCAAGAGTAATATTGACATAGCATGTGCATCCAAAGGTTCTTATAAAGTTGACACTCGGCCTCCTCTTGAATAGCATCTCAAAAGGTGTCCTTCCATCCAAAATAGCACTTGACCACCTATTGCACAAGAAATTCACACACAACAAAGCTTGATCCCAAAATGGGTTGTCAAGATTAGCACTTAATCTCATAGCTTTAGCACTTTCACATAAAGTCCTATTCTTCCTTTCAGCCACTCCATTTTGTTGTGGGGTCCTTGATGTTGTATACTCCCTCTTCATCCCATGCTCATCACAAAAGGACTTGAACTTGTTAGATATGTACTCACCACCATTGCACCTCTCAAGCACTTGATCTTTGTAGAAAATTGGTCCTCCCTTGCATTCTTGAACTTGACAAAGACATCATACACTTCATCGTTGCTCTTTAGAAGATAGATCCAACAAAATCTACTAAAATCATCAATGAATGTTACATACATCTTAGCTCCACTATTGCTAATTGTAGTAAATCCATGAATATCCAAATGTACAAGTTGAAAAGACTTTGTAGATCTAGAAATAGATCTAGTATAAGGTAGTCTATGTGACTTAGACAAAGCTCAAGACTCACAAACATTCTTGTCATTACTTAAGGAACTTGGAAGACCAATCACAACCTTCTTCCTTGCCATTACCTCCAATGACTTGAAGTTGAGGTGTTTCATCCTTTTGTGCCAAACCTCTTGAATAGAAATTTGCTCCCTTGCAACACATCCAACTTGGTTAGCAATAACACAAGCATCAAGTTTGAACAACTTCCCTTGTCTTTTACCTTTTCCAATCAAGACATCCTTCCTTTTGATCAAACAAGCATCTCCATCAAACTCCACCTTGAGGCTCTTACTTAGCATTTGACTCACACGAAGCAAATTATTGGTAATAGATGGAATAAACAAGACATCCTCCAAATGAACATTCATATTTGTAGAGAGAGAAATAGGAATTGTGCCAATCCCTTTGATTGCACACTCACCATCATTGGCCATGTAGATCACCCTCTTGTCATCTCCGTATGCCAACAAAGAAGTGAAGTACTTTTTGTGAAAGGTCATGTGTGAACTTGCCCCACTATCAATCCACCAAGGATCTAGATCTCCATCATTAGCAAGCATACATGAAGACATCACAAAAGCATCATCATTTGTATCTTGAACATCTAAACCATCCTCATCAAGAGTAAGATTACCTTGCTTGTCTCCTTGATCTCTCTTCTTCTTGTAGCACTCACTTGCAAAGTGTCCTTTGATGCCACAATAGAAGCACTTGAGATTTGATCTATCCTTATTTTTGTCACTTGAAGAAGAATCCACTTGATCTTGCCCTTTAGACCACTTACTTTTGGTTTTGCCCTTGAATTTGCCCTTTGTGAACATAGCATCCTCTTGAAGTGTCGATGTAGATCCACCTCTTGCTTGAAGCCTATATTCCTCATTGATCAAGATCTCTTGAAGATCCATCAGACCTGGCAAAGTCTTTTGAATAGCAATACTTTGAACAATGTTAGCATGAGCATCCAACAAGCCATTAAGAATCACTTGAATAAGCTCTCCTTCCTTAATGCTTTCATCTATGCAAGCTAACTCATCATTCAATGCTTTCATTCTCAAAACAAAAGTACTTGGACTTTCTTCATTATTTTGAAAACAAGAAAAGATTTTCCTTCTTAGAGTCAACACTCTAGAAGTAGACTTGGATTCATAAAGCTTCTTCAATGAATTCCAAGCTTCCAAAGATGATGTGCACTTACCAACTTCCTTGAAAAGTTCATTGGTAACATTCATCTTTATCATGTGTAGAGCCTTTTTGGCCCTCTTGTCATACCTCACTTGATCTTGTTGTGTTGCTGGTCTCTCCTCCAAACCTACAACAATATTCAAAACATCATTCATCTCAAGAAGTGACTCCATCCTCACTTTCCACAATGAATAGTTACTTGAGATAAGCCTATCATTGGCTTCCAACATAACTCCAATTGAGGTTTCCATGTAGCAATGACCTGATCTTCTCTTTCAACCTGCTTCAATTCACAAGGCACTCCTTTGAACAACAACAAATGCTTTCAAAAGAAATCACCAAGATTTGAAACTATCTCACAAATTGTCTTCTAGCACCTATCCAAGCAAATCAACACATAGAATCATGGAATCTTGATCAAACTATGATCTATCCTCATTCTAATGACTTTTTCCACTTCCTAAGATTGAAACACACTCAAATGAAGTCCAGCAACCTCACTATCTAGAGATCCAATCAAAATTAAGGTTTTGACAAAATCACAAAAAATTGACTATTCCAAATCTACATGCAAATGCTAAAAATTTTATATGCAATCTATAAACCAATGATCCAAAAACTGGCCAAATCTAGTATGTGAATTCAAAAATTGGAATTGAACAGGTACATTGACCTATTTAGTATTTTGATCTACAAATGATCCAATCTACAAAAGCAAAAAGTCCGCTTTTGGTGTAGAATCCTCTCTAGCATGCTCTAGACTTAATATTTTCACCAAATCATTGATAGATCTGATTTCCTCCATAATAACCTGAAACACAATCTCTGATACCATGTGAAAGATTTCAGATCCATAAGATCCAATCTACTTGAATGATCTTTGGCTAGAAAGAGAAATACACTACCAATCTCACCAATGTAGAAAAATCAGCATCTACACACAAATTGAGATGCAAACACCAATAGAACTTGATCAAACTTGAATGAAATGATTATGTACTATTGCTATCCATACAAAACTAGTAAGGTACTATATCTCACATGTGTGGATCCAAAAATAACAAATATAGCTTATTCTATACATAGAATTGCAAGCAATCACCAAGATAGTGCACCAATGGATAGTAGAACCCAAGAGAACCATGTATAAGCATGAAATGAGATAGAGAAGAGAGAATATCACTCTCTCCACGAGTTACATCCTTTTATAACATGTCCAAACCCTATTTGGCCACTTGGCTTTCCCACCAAAATGCTAACCCGACTAATTTTGGGTCTAGATTCAATGAACCCAACTATTCATATTGAATATACTCAAACTCGCACAAATGAAATTTAGACTAATGAACTTTGAAAAGTCAACCTCTAAGTCTAAAACAAGTTTTGGCCCCAATATGGCAAATATGAAAATATTGCAAAATGTGATGAAACTAGTTGAATCTTTCACATCATCAACATACAAGGTGATGATAATGAAGGATTGCTGCACTGACCTTGAATAAACATTGCAATCAACAGTGCTTGGTTTGAATCCTTGTTCAATGAGGAATGTGTTGATTCTCTGAAACCAAGCTTTGGCAGACTATTTTAAACCGTACAGTGCTTTTTGGAGTTTATAGACATGATTCTTCATGCCTTCCAGAACGTATCCTTTGGGCTGGATCATGTAGATATCTTTTTGTATGACTCCGTTCAGATAGGCTGTTTGTACATCAAGTTGATGTACTTCGAGGTCGGCAGCTGCAGCATAAGTCAAGAGCATTTGAATGGATGAATGTTTGATGACTGGACTAAAAGTCTCACTATAGTCGACATTCGGGATCTGGGTGAATCCGCGTGCTACTAGTCTAGCCTTCCTTTGATCAATTTCTCCATTGGCATTATATTTGATCTTACAGATCCGTCTCAATCAATAATATTGCAGCCAATAGGAGCTTCGACTAATGACCATGTCTGATTCTTGATCAGAGAGGAATACTCTTTGTCCATGGCTTCTCTCCAGAGATCAGATTCTGGTTGGCTAAGTGCCTCTTTGACTGTTGTCAGTTCGTGCATTAAGAGACAGGCAGACTCAAGAGTATACCTTGTGGGCTGTGTGTGCACTCGGCTTGATCTTCTGGGATGATTCAACTGATGAACCGCTCCTGGGACTTGTTGCTGGGTAGCAGCAACATCTTCGTCTGATTTGCTATCTCGAAGTCGGTAGACAATAAACATGCCTGAGCCATAAGCTCGGACTATTGTGTCAATGGCAGAAGATGTAGGTTCTTCTTGAGCAATATCCTTGTCTTTGAGGTCAACAAATTAATCCTCGATAAAGACTATATCCCGGCTATACAAGATTTGTTGGGTATCAGGACCGTACAGCTTGTAGGTGTTATCAGACGAAGTATATCCGATCAAGATGGTCTTGAGACCTTGAAAGTCCAATTTTCTTCCTTGTGTCTTTTGGGATCTGCGCGTAGGCAATGAAACCGAATACTCTTAGGTTCTTCAAAGAAGGCTTAGAGCCTGTCCACACCTCGTGGGGTGTCTTGTCTGAGAGGGCCTTGGTTGAACATCTATTCTGGAGGTAAGCTATAGTGGAGACAGCTTCAACCCAGAATCTCTTGGGCAACGATGCATGCGATAGTATACACTTAGCAGATTCGACCACAGTATGGTTCTTTCTCTCATCTAAGCCATTAGACTAAGGACTATTAGGAGTGATGAATTGTTGCTCAATGCCTTGGCTTTGACAATACTCCTTAAATTCGACAGAGATGTATTATCCATCATTGTCTGACCTTAGGGCCTTGATCGTCCTTCCAGTCTCCTTTTTTGCACGCTCCTTGAGGATTCTGAAGCAGTTGAAAGCTTCTGATTTCTTCTTTATGACATACACCATCGTCTTTCTGGAGAATTCATCAATAAAGGTCATAAAATACTTGGCATCCTTCAGCATAGTATTTTTCATTGGGCCAAAAATATCTGAATGTACAACATCTAGAAATTCTAGAAATATGCTGATGGCTTGACTTAAATGGTTTCCTAGTCTGTTTATCCACAAGACAGTCTTGACAGATAGGTAACTCAACTTTTTCGCGAGGATAGTCGAGATCAAAAACAATAGATTGTCTAGACATTCGTTGTACAGTAGCATAATTTAAATGACCGAGTCTATAATGCCAAAGTAAACCTTTATTTGTATGAATTGAAGTATTGAGAGCCTGACTAGAGACAGAAAAACAATGACTCAACTTATACAGGTATTCATGCCTCTTTCCGAGTGCTAGGATCTTGCTTGTCCTATCAACTACTTTACACTGATCACATTCGAACTCTACTCTATGTCCTAAATCTGTGATTCTGCTTACATAGAGCAGATTCATAGATAAATTTGGCACATACAGGACTTTAGAGAGTAGCTTAGATTGATCATTTGCAAAGCTTAATCTTACAGTGCCTTCACCTTTGATAGCATGTGTGCTATTGTCACCAAGGTGAACGAAGTTCTGGGTACTATAAGGTGTATAGGACTCGAAACAGCCAATTAGGCAAGTCATGTGCTGAGTGGCTTCGGAATCCAGGAATCAAGAACTGTCCTGTTGACAGATCCCCTGTTCCAAAGGACCTGTTGTTTACTCGTTTATCTAATTCTTTCTACTTCTTCAGAACCATTTCTGCCTGTTACCAGGCTTAAAGGCATTCGTTAGATGTCTTCTTGATTTAACAATCCCAACCCAGGCAGAAGGGATAGAGTGTCGTTTTAGTATTTTCTTTATGTCCTGCCTATCATAGGACAACTCAGGGACATCGCTCTTGAATGCACTTACATTTTACATGGATGCAAGCCAAGAATGCTCATTCACATATCAACATACAAACCAATGAACGTTCTACAGATTCTACAGCTATCTACACTTAAAACGGACTGAAATCAGAGCCTACACTACATTAACACTGAGCTACCTTGCATAAATTGACAAAACAAGAAACAAGAAACTAATCTACAACATGCTAGAAGTCCAAGAATCAAGAACCAACCAGCCTTTTGATTCTTGGACATCCCAAGAACATCAATAACTGGATTGTACAGAGATATGCAAGAATCACACCACAAATCCAACCTATTTAGTTTACTTGAATGTTGGCTTCTACATTAATCCACAAGAAAACAAGAAAGCTAATTCACAACTAGGAAAGCAAGAAAACTAATCCACTCTAAATCCACAACCACACACAATGAATGGAAGGGCATGATCATAGGGGCATCACTCAAGAAAACCATCATGATCAAGGAGCTTAGTGTAGCATCAAACTCATGGAAAATCTTCTTATTAAGCATGGAGTAGATACAATGCAAAAAGCTTCTCTTCACAAAGAGCAAGTGTCTTAAATAAGCAAGAGAGCTCCTTAGGTGGCATCCTAGTGGAATTTTCACATTTCACAAATTACAAGTGGAATATTGCTCTCCACTAGAGGTCACCATCAAAAGGTGGCTCACTCTACTTTCTTTAAGAGGGGTCTACTTGCATTTATTGCATTCGCTTAGAAATACTAGTTCCTACATGGTCATTCCATCTTCCGGGATTCACCATGAGGCTTACACAGTTCTTACTTGTTTTTCCTGGCTAGTATTTCTCGGCTCTCATACTCGGCTCTCGGTCTTCATTAGTCTCATCTTCTCAGAGACATCCTCGGTCTAAGGTGAGAGGTGCTCTTGAGTTGCTCTATCCGAGTATCTTGGGGATTCGTCAGAATCAGCCAACATGTCCCCAGATGCTTCTTGATGGTTGGTCATGAAGGCATCATGATCTGTTTCTTGAATAGGTTGTGGAGCTTCTGCAGCTGCATTTGCCACTTGATTCGACTGTCCCTTGCTATTGTTCTTGGCTTTAAGTATTCGACAGTCTTGAATTTTGTGGTTGTTTTGTTTGCACTATCTATAGAACAGATTCTTTTTTGTCTGCGGATTCGACTGTTCCTTGTGTTGAGCTGGTTTCTGGTCTGGCTTTTATTGCTTTGAGTCTTTCTTCTTCTTCTGCGTCATGCTCTTGTTGGTGTACAAGGCGTGAAAATCAACTGAGGAACTCAAGGTTTTGTTCCTTCGTGTGTCTTCCTGCAACAACATAGTAATGACTCTTGAAAGAGTTAATTCTGGATGAGTCATGATGATTATAACCCAGCTGTCGTAAGAACTTGGCAAGCTTGTAAGAAGTTGTATCACTGCGTCTTGATCATCTATGATAGATCCGACAGTGGCCATTTGTCTTAGCAGGTTCTTGTTGATTAATGTAATTCTGCAGAGAATCACCATTCATCATCTTGAGGGAGTAGAATTTCTTTCTGAGATGTAGCTTAGAAGCTATATCTCGCACTTAGTATAGTGTGCTCAAGATGTCCCAAACTTATTTTGATGTCTGAGTCTAGGATACATGGCCGATCTGGATATCTGTGATGTTGAGGATGATCAGCGCGAAAGCCTTTCCATCCTTCAGTTTTCATCTGGTGATTGCCGCATCGTCTGCTTTGGGTTTCTCTTCTACACCTGTAACAACGTTGAATAATTCTTTTGTCATTAGTATAGTTTTCATCTTAAATTTCCATAGATGGTAATTGGCTCCATCAAGCTTGTCCGTGATAGGACTGGCTTTCCCTTGGGAATCCATGTGAAAGAATTAGTCTAAGTGATAGGAGAAACTATCAGTGACTTAAGTATGAATATCTGATATTTATAGAACAAGAAAACAATTACTCTATCGCCTAGTAGAGTCTTGTATTGTGGAAGCTTATCAAGCTATGAAAATAGCTCTGATACCATGTTGGGAGAGAGAGAGAGAAAGAGAGAGAGATGATGGAAGAATAAATGACGAACACAAACGAGAAACAAACGAGAAGCCAACTCAAACAGAAAATGTTCGTGCACAGCGGAATGAATTATTTGACTCTCTCTGTAAACATGACTACGCCTATCAGAATGAAGAGAACTTTAGTGATAGAAATCAAGTCATTCTAGATTACATAGCCAAACATTTAATGGATGAAGCAATACATGAATAATTTGTCATGAATTGCAAGACAAATTATCTGTCGCGAATGATTCACAAAGAGCTAGACTATGCTCAACTGATAATTAGTCGCAAATTATTCACAAAAGACGAGACTAAAAGTTGATCATCTATAAGTAGAAAGAGTAACTAGAAAGATCAGACAAAATGAAGAACAAGCATAGCAATATTAACACACATCTGAATGGAGAACAAAGAGCTGTATCAGATTAAGTATATCATGTATACAAGTTAATAATGCGGCAGAGCACAATACAATAGTAGACGAAACCGCGTGCTCCACGAAGCTTATTTTGTCTATAATGATGAATGAAACCTTTTCAGTTAGTCTCTTCTTATCTTGCTTCTCATCTAACTCTCTATGTCTTGAATACACAAATGGTATCCAATATATATATATATATAATATTACAAGTGTGCAGATGTGAAATTACAGAGTGGATGTGCTGTATGTAGGAGATCGTGGGTGGTTGCAATTGTTGTCACAATCTGTTAGCGCAACTGCATGGAGTGAGCATAAAAAGGGTGCAACGTCAGCCAGTGCTGAAGTGAACGTTGGTGATGATGTGAAAAGTGGATCACTCTTACGAAAGGCCTTAAGATAAGATTTCAAGGGTGTTTTAGCTTTTAGGACACCTTCGACATTCTGTAAGATAGTGTCCTCTTTTCGTCTGTCACCATAACCTGTATAAAAACATAGTGTTCGTGATTCTTTTGTCTTTTATTTGTCTGTGCGAATTTGCGTGTAAATATGCAGGCTGCGTGACAACGTTAGTAAATATGCAGCAAGAATGGAGGCAGATTTAAATGGGATTTAGGAGAGTAGACGGAGTAAATCCAACAGAAGGTTCTTTTTTTGTATTTTTAGGGTTTTGGTGATTTTTCGATGTTTTTTGACAGTTTTTCTAATGTTTTTGAAATCTATTGGGAATTAATTTTTGCCCTTCAAACTGAAGATTTGTGATCAAAACCAAAGGTGTCTGCAACTCAGCGAAGGTTTTGTGAAAGAAAGAAAAAAGTTATCAGTTCTGATGACAATTTTTGCCTCCTTTTGACCAAAATATGGCAGATTTGACCAATTTTTGTTGTTTTTTTTAATATCTCAGATCCAAATGGATCTTAAGATTGGTGATTTGAATAGCTTTCTCTGTTTAACAATCAAATTAGATTTCAAACAAGCAAATCCACTCAAATCAAGCAAAATCACTCCCAAACTAATCCTAAATGTAGATCTAACACTATTCGTGCAACAACAAGATGTCTAATGCAAGCTAACTATCCAACAAACATGTTGCAAACTGAAAAATTGGCAAAGCTCCCCGACAACGGCGCCAAAATTGTAGTGGTTTTCTTTCCTTGCCTAACCTCAAATCAAGATCAAGTCAATCTAGCATCAAAGAGACGAAGTTAGTTGTCACGCATAGATTCGTTCCCATGACAACGATAGTATAGTTCAGATTTTAGCATGAATGAAGATCCACATCTAACTCTAACATCCATTAACCCTAAACATTAACACTACATCCATTAACACTAGATCCACAACAAAGATAGCTTACTCTTTCTCTCTCTCCCTTTCTCCCTCATAAAAAGTATAATAACATGCAATCCCAATAACAGTCAGATCCAACAATTAGCAAAATCCCAAAAAAACATGAGAAATTTAGGAAAAGTGATAGAGAGCAAGGACATTCATCAATCCATTTCACAAGAGAACCAATCTGCTTTATTGAAATGAGGAAATGAACATGTGTAGGAACTCGGGTTGGTCCCTTTTTATAGTAGAGAGGAGGACCCTGGCCTCTGAATCCTATTGGTCCATTTATGCCTCCCTAATTATTCGAATTCAAAAAAGAGTGAGAACCATTCAAAATTGGAGGGAAACCCAACTTTATTCACTAACTTGACATTTAGGCCCTGCGACATTAAAAGTCCCACAAAAAGGCCTAAAGTCCTTTTATTGACTTGTAATTAATCAAATCTCTATGTGATCATCGGGTTGGACTCACACACGCAGGGTGCCAAATCCCTCTCACTTATTAACTAGGGTAAGGGTTACCTTGGAATCTGCAAATGCTCCAACAGTGACAATTTCAGTTCATTTATGCAGACAGACTGTTTACGACCAATTTCCACTGCTTATCAGCAAGCACTGAAAAGGAACTAGATGGATGCCAACGGACACCAGCCAACTAGAAATCACATTTCACGACCTAATTTCTTAGTACAAATAGCTGTTCATATAGTTTTCAAGTTATGAAGAAGCATTTTAATAGTTAGCTCTCTCTCTCTCAAGACTGCGAGCTTGAACACTCCTAAGCATTCTAGCTCACTTCTTAGAGTTTTTTTAGAGATTGCTATTACGCAACTACTTATCAGCATTGCGCTTGATTCAGACTTTCATTTTAGCCACCCAGAGATAGCATAGAGTACGCGGCTTCGATCCGCAACTTATTGTACTCATTTTACTTCTGTTTCGTTTTCATACTGAATCAATACTATCTTTTATTGCGTTCAACTTTGTCTCAGAATGTAAACGTTTTCTATAGTTCTTCGTGACTAATTATTTGTCTAGTGACTCGTGAATGATTTACAACAAAGTATTTGTCTGATAATTCAATGCATTATTGTTTGGCTACGTAATCATTGTAGTACTGATGATTTCAATGTTAGTTACTATTTGATCAAACATGATTTCTATCACTACTGTTTTTGTTTGAAATTGATAGGCATAGTCATGCATTGAGAAAGAGGAAGATAGTTTATTCCACCATGCACAAAAAGTTTTCTTTCCAGATAGTCAAACTATTTTCATTCGTTCCTTTTCAAGTTTGACCTATCTTTTGCACTCCTCTTTCTGACATGGTATCAGAGCAAAATCTCTAATACCATGCATGTGGTCGTGAAAAAAAATGGTCGCAAAGGAAGAGGGTATGATTTCATATTCTTGGAAAAGCATGGATATGAATTGCTTATGTAAAACCAAAAAACTTATTACGTTTTTCTAAGTATATATATATATATATATATATATAAAAATCAAATCCATGTTTTATGTTGTATGAAATTTTGTACGGATCCATTGGTGTGAATCTTTGTGATCACATAAGGTCCTTGGCCTTGGAATTTGAGTTTCCCTGGTTTAATCTTTCGAGTTCTATATAATAGAACTTTATCTCTTTCATTCAATTCCTTAATTGAATATGATTATCATGCCAAGCTTCTATCTGCGTTTGTTTACCAACTATGCATGCTAACTTAATAACCGAGTTTCACATAGTTTGTGAAGATTAAAAAGTCTATGCTTGATGGTTGCTTCTTCACCAAGTTGTTCGAAATATGCAACTCTTAAAGATGGAATGATAAATTCGACCAACATTACAGTCTCTTGTCCGTAAACCAACTGAAATTGTGTCATCCCCGTGATCTTCGTGGTGTGGTCCTGAAAGCCCAAATAGTTGAATATACAACTCTGTTTCCCAGTCATTTCAGCTGGCTTCAACTATTTTGGTCAGAATTGGGCAGATGATATTGTTTGAGAATTTGGCTAACCCATTGCATCGAGGATAGTATGGGGTACTTTTGCGATGCTTCACAAAGTAATGGGTTAGGAGATTATGTACAACGTCATTGAGAAAGTGAGTGCCTCTATTACTTACTAACTCTATTGGATAACCAAATCGGGTAATAATGTTTTCATACAGAAATTTGGTTGTAACTTTTGTTGTATCTTGTCTAGTTGCTCTAGCCTCTACCCAATTTGTAGCATAGGCAGTGGCCACTAAGACGTATCTTGATTGAGTACCACGGGCAGCTGGGCTGATTGTTCCTATAAAATCAATTCCCCCCTTATGAAATGCTCCTCTTTCAATTATTGAAGTTAAAGGAAAATGAGCGCATTGAGGAGTCTTGATTCTTTGACATACATCACATGTTTTGATTTGTGCATATGTATCCTTAAATAATGGCCACCAGTATCCGGCTAATAGTATTTTCTTCGCGGGACTATCAAATGAGAAGTGTCCTCCTCCTTCACCTTCATGCGATAGGAAAATTATTTGCTCTACCTCATCCTCATTAATGCATCTCCTAATTAATCCATATACACCTTTTTTATACAGTTGTAAGGTAAGGTCTAGATTCCAAAATTAGTTTGCGTTGATTGACTTTAGACATTGTTGGATCCATTACTCCGGATGATAAGAATGATACTATCTCTTCAGCCCATCTAGGAGTAGCGTCTACTTGGAATATGTAGGCATCAGGTAAATCATCATTTATCAGTTCTGTGACTTTCTTGCCTAATGGTATCCTAGATAAATGATCGGCAAGAAAATATTGCATACCTTTTCTTACAATAAACTTAAAGTCGAACTCTAGAAGGATAAGTAGCCATCTTGCTATATTACCAGTGTTGCATGGTTTATTCAACATATATAGCAATGCTTGATGATCGGTATAGAATCTAAATTGATTTCCTAGCAGATAATGGCATAATTTTTGTACAACATATATCATTGTTAAATCTTCTCTTCTAGTTGTGGAATAATTTACTTCAGCAGAAACTGATTGTATATTGAGGAATTGAATCATGTTTATCTTTCCCAAATTCTCCCGCCTATATTAGGATGATTCCCATAGAAGAGTTACCAGCGTCAGTATGAACATGGAATTCCAGTTGGCAGTAATAAGATGGAGTGCACGGTGATGTCCCCTTCATCTCTTTATAGTTCCATCACGATACTTCCTTAAGATTTTTTATGAATTTCTTCACTATCGTCTTATATCAAGATGGGCTCCTATATGCACGAATCTATCTTCTTTTTCATCTAGATCTTTCAAGTTTAAAGGAACTATTTTAGTTGGTCCATCAAATGAAGATGATTCACTCGTTGGTTCCCATTTCGGTTGTGGCAATTCAATAGAAACATCATCCATTGTGAAGTCTATGAACTTTTTAGGTACATCAAGTTTAGGATTCTCTTTGTGTACAAGGATCTTTTTATGTAAAGATGGGGCTCTACTGACGCATGGCTTCAAACAAGAAGCGCCGTTAGATAAGTCAATTGTTTGTTGCTCAGTAAGAGGAACAATTGACTATTTCAGTTTTGTCGGATCTGCTTGTGTTTCTCAATTAATCTTTTGCAGCGCATTGGAAGTGTATTATTCTGTGAGGATGATTTGACAATCTCTGAGTATTCGTTACGATTGTAAGGCTTTCATCAATAGTACTAATAATTTTGTTTCTTGGATTATCCCATTTGTATACCTTATCGTTCAGATGACAATCGACTAGGCTGTGCTAAATATTTCAAAGTGGATTCATCTATATGTGTAAAAGGTGATGGTAGGTAAATCTCTTTTGGTATTCTTGTAAGATTGGATGACTGTGAATCTAAATAATGAAGTACTTGCTTGTTGGTTGGTCCTTCATCAATCATCGTTCATGATACCTTCATCTGTGATTTCCACAAGCACATTAACCGACAAATTGGTAGCTATTTGGTTTGAATAAGCTGAGCATCTATATAAAACTTAATTCAGAAATGACGATAGAATTTGCGGAACGCTTGATAGAATTTTTTCAATTCACAAATAAAAACCCATGGGCTTGTTGCCCACAGACCCAACAATCGATAAGTTTTGCTACTGGTGTCACAACGTAACCACATTGGGTAGGTGATTCAGGGTCTACATAATAAGCAAAGATGGAAGCCTCCTCTGGGTAACACGGGGAATTGTAGAAATAAGATGCTTCCTCATCAATGTAGTTTATATGTGCAAGAATCTTATTTCTAGACAGCAATTGGTTGTTATTACCAGGCGGTCTTTGTAGGACTGCTAATTTCTTTAGATTTTGTGTTGTACCAGATACTTCTTGTACTTGCACTTGGGATGAAAAGTGTGGTTGTTGCACATGTGGTTGATGCACATGATTCAATGGTCTCTGTTTTTGTCTGGCTTGATTAATTGGATTGAAGGTGCACTTAAACAATTCATGACCAGATCTATTACAGAACACACATCTAGATTAATAGTGTGTTTGAAAAGGACCCTTATTTGGACATTCATTCCTAGTGTGGTTTCCCCTATAGATAGGACAGCACACGCCCTCTCTTCTCGGGTATGTATCTGGTTAAAGTCTTTTGGATCTCATCCAACTGACTCTTATGGATTTTGTTTATTTTTCCAAGCTCAACCCGCATATCTGCAGTGCGTGACCTTTCGGTAATTATTTGTTCAGTAATTCCTTCAACATGATGTTCTCTTCTTCTTTCCCTTAAATTATCCTCGCAGTTAACAAAATGATGGTCCTCATCATCTGATTTTTTGTCTTCTTCTCTTATACCTTCTAACATGGCTTGCTTTGGTTGACGATAGCTAATTGAAAAAGTACTGCACAGGTAGAAACAATGTTATGGTACGTTTCAATAGAAATTAATAAAACATGAAGCAATTTAGAACATGTATATTGAATCTATTAAGCAATAAAATATTGAAAAAGAAACAAGAAAAAAGTGGATGCAATCGAAATTGCCATTGTAATTTGGTCGTATCATGCACTAATCTAAGTGAGTTGTCAATGTCACCAATGTTTGGTAAAACTCCTCGATTTATAACTCACTGCATATGCTGAATTCTCTTGATTTACACAAACACATGCTTAAAACTCGAACCTGCCGATTAAGCATCCTCTCACTTTTATTTAATCAACAGAAAAGACTACTACTAATAACATATGTCTTTTCATACATGACAAGTAGAAGTCAACAATCTAATTCTAAGCATTCAATATCACACTTCGGCCTACCATTTCAGTTAACTCAGATAAGATATACTCAATTATCATGCTTCTTACGTGATCCCTATTCCCGAACTACAAATCTATAACCTCTCATTCACTCGGCAAATAGACGAGTCTTTCTCACATTCGCAATTCACGTCAATTAATATCAGAATACTACATGTTTTCAACACACAATCATATACAACAAATAGTACATAGAAATGATAAGACTCTACTCCAAGGATTCTCATGCCAATGACAATAGCTTCTTACAAAATTTCATGCAACTGATGCGGCCCACTCATCAACTCCGCTAATCACTAGTATGATCACCAACACATCGTATCGACTATCCTTCTCTAGATTGCCCATCGACTCTCCCATATGTAGACTGTTCGCTCTCTACACACTCACACTCTTCCCATCATCAACTCTGGTTGTAGCCCCTTCTTTCCTCCACCTCCCATCTTTTCTATTATTTTCCCTTCTCACTTGCCATCGAGTTTCTTGGTTGTCACTTTCTACAACCGAATATTGTTGAACTTTCCACTAACAGGTCACATCCAACTAACTCTTACATAACTAACTATTCTTTTCTCAACTCATGGTCTTACACAACAAGATGCTATGGTTGGGTTCACAAGTACAAGTCTAGCTACTGTAGTTCTTGGATCGACCGACACCAAAAATATTCCTTCGACTGATTTTGATATTGGTAGAGGATCTACCAACAATTGGCAAGATGCTAGATGATGGTCTCCAAGTTGATTTTAGAAAAGATGCTTTCTTGGTTAAGAGAGATGATGATGTCATGGTAGCAAGTGGGACTAGATGTGGTAATCTTTTCAAGATTGATGCTAATCCTTGTGGAAGTGTGGCCAAGAGGAGCTTGGATCATCACAAGGAGGATAAGGCAAGTGATGTGACTCAACCTATGGCTGCTGCTTAATCATTTATTCGTGAGAAATGTTTGCAACTTCGTACATATGTTTATTTGAATCTAGGAATTTGTATGGAATTTCTGTTTTTTTTCCTATATAGGAATTGATCAACAGCTTCATGTGGTGAAACTAATCTGGAAGTTGATCATCATCATCAATTGTGGCCTATAGGGTGCTGCTTGTTTTCAAAATCATGTAGCTAGTAGCTGAGGTAGCTAGTAGTTGTGGAAGACTGCTTTATATGCCACAAGTTAGTCATGTGCTCGATGATCTCTCTAGCTTTAGTGATGCTTAATTTAATGCTCTCGTGCCTTTGATGAGCCTTCCGTACATTTTTTTGAGGTAGCTAGTAGTTGTGGAAGACTGCTTATATGCCACAGGTTAATCATGTGCTCGATGATCTCTTTAGCTTTAGTGATGCTTAATTTAATGCTCTCGTGCCTTTGATGAGCTTTCCGTACATTTTTTTGAGGTAGCTAGTAGTTGTAGAAGACTACTTTATATGCCACATGTTAATCATGTACTCGATGATCGCACAAGAACATATCACGCAAATTTTGACGTTCGCGTCCAACGTATAATCAAAAATTTCGTAATTCGTCACACTCCGACACGTCAAGGTCCGACGTCCCAGTAAAAAATCCGAAATTCACAGTCCGACGATCGGGAAATATGGGCGGCAACCAATTTCTCAAAGGCACGTCGGAAGCGACATGTCGGTTTCCGACTTGCAGACATGGATATGACCTATCACACATTTTTTTTAAACAAAAATACGTGTAATCCGACGTGGACATCAGAATCCGACGTGCGTCAGATTCCAACGTCCATGTCAGCATGGCAAAAGCCTGTCCACGAAATTTGTTCGGGCTTAAATGGGCAAAGACGTCAAATTCCAACGTGTTTGGAGGCTGTCGGATTTCGATGTCTGTTTCAATCTTCCAATTCGTGCGATCCAGCACCTTCTCTTTCACTTTGTCTTTTGCAAATTTGAGCATCTTTGGAGCGATTGAGAGGGATCAGTGCTTGAGGACTTGAAGGTGCTTGAAGATCAGTGCTTGAAGATCATTGTTTGAGGTTGGTGCTTGATTTTTGTTTGTTTGTTTGAGGTTGATGTTTGTTTGTTTGTTTGAAGAGGAGATAGAGAGTTTGAAAGAACAAAAGAGATGGAGAGAGAGAGAGTGTGTGTGTGTGTGTTTTTAAATTTTGCATTGATTTAAAATGGTTTTGAATGGTCTTGTAATAGATTGTTAGTATTATTTAGGATGGTAGATTTATGATTATTAAATTTGTAATTTGTGAGAGAGAAAGAGAGAGAGGAGGTGAAGTGTACATGTATGGTTAAAGATATTGAAAGATTTTGGAGTTTTAAGGGAGAGAGAGAGAGACAGAGAGAGAGAGAGAGAGAGAGAGAGAGAGAGAGAGAGAGAGAGAGAGAGAGAGAGAGAGAGAGAGAGAAGAGAGAAAAGGGAAGAAGTGTGTATGTATGTATTGTGTCTTGCATTTTAAGATAATGAAGAAAGAGAGAGAGTGTGTGTGTGATTTGATTAAGATTTAGGTAGTCGATGAATAGATTGTGTGTGTGTGTGTGTGTGTGTGTTTTGTATTATGCATTAGTTTAGGGTATTTAAGAGTGATAGATAAATAAATAGTGTTTGATATAAAATTATAAATATTGTTATTAAGAGATTGTTAGAATTATTTAAGATAGTGTATGTGTGTTTGAGAGGATGTGTATGTGTTTTGAAATTTGCATTGATCTATAATTTAAGTTAATAGACAAATAGATATAGATAGTGTTGGGTAGTAATAGATTGTTAAATTTATAATGTGTGTGAGAGAGAGAGAAAAAAAAAAAGATGTTTGTGTGTGTTTAACATTTTGCATTAATTTAAAATTTAAGATTATAGATAAATACATAGTCTATGGTAGTAATAGATTGTTGGATTTATATTTATTTTGGACTAAGAATAATAGATGAGAGAGAGAGAGAGAGAGAGAGAGAGAGAGAGAGAGAGAGAGAGAGAGAGAGAGAGAGAGAGAGAGAGAGAGAGTTTGTGAACATGTTTAGCATTTTACATCGATTTAAGATTTAAGATTATAGAGAGAGAGAGAGAGAGAGAGAGAAAGAGAGAGAGAGAGAGAGAGAGAGAGAGAGAGAGAGAGAGAGAGAGAGAGAGAGAGAGAGAGAGAGAGAGGACGTGTGTATGTGTTGTGTTTTGCATTTTGAATTTAAGATGAGAGAGAGAGAGAGAGAGAGAGAGAGAGAGAGAGAGAGAGAGAGAGAGAGAGAGAGAGAGAGAGAGAATGTGTGTGTGTGTGTGTGTGTGTGTGTGTTTTGTATTATGCATTAGTTTAGGGTATTTAAGAGCGATAGATAAATAAATAGTGTTTGATTGAATTTATATTGGATTTTTAGAGAGAGAGAGAGAGAGAGTATGTGTGTGTGTGTTTTGATTAAGATTTATAGTAGTAGATGACTAGATAATGTTTGATGGTAATTGTATGTTTGAATTTGCTTATAATAATGGTTCAATTGTGTAATATAATGTTATTTTTTAATTGGTTGTGCATGTGACAAAAATATTCAAAAAAAAAAGAGCAAGTGTTTAAAGAGCGAGCAATTGCACGTTTGCACTTAAGCTTCGAGTGAGTTTACTGGTGAGTTTGTGTTGTTTCAATTTGTTTTATTATCAAAATATGTTATCTAACATAGTAAGAAATAAAATGTAATTCAGAATTTTTCTTTTGTTCAAAGCAATATCGTATTTTATCGCATACACTAGCAATTAATTAATATGCAAAGGTGAAATGTAGATAATTAAAATCCCCAATCCTAGGAAGGTGTGTAGCCCTTACTTTTCTCCCATTAAAGACGAGGTTCTAATAATTCCTACTTGCATGGAAAAATCTACATGCCGTAGGGAGGGAATATGTGGTGACATTCTGAAATAGGACATAACCGCAAGGCTCAAGTATTATAATTATCACATTCAACTCTATCTATAAAAATATACATAAAAAATATTGCGATGAATATAAAAGCAAGAAAGATAGATAATCATAGATCATTCTCATCATTTACATCATTTTCGTCAACACACAAGTCTTGACACTCATCTGAATCTAGGTCTAGGTATAATCGTAAATTTTCGATCGTCTCTCTTTCATGATCTGAGTTACCCTCATATTCAATCTCCTCTTCTTCTAATTCTATCTCATCCAAATGTGGGGGCCTCAAATTATCCCCAATTTGGTCTTGTACGATCGTAGGAATCTCATCATTTTCATTTGTACTTTCTTCACCCATCATTTCGACATCATTTCGAGTTTGGATGAGTGGTTTAGGTTCTTCCTAAACGTCGCCAAAATTGGGTGGTGGTTCGTCGTGTGTATCCAATTCAACAATATCTTCTCCTTCAAACATGCGTCGTTTTCTTGCATTAAGTTGGATCACATACCAGCATCTTGGTTCTATTCGATCTGGATGGAATATAATCTGCCAAAGAATTAAAAAAAATTAAGTTGGTATTATAAGATTGATACATAAATAATTGGATTGCGAATATTAATGACATTGAAATTTTAGAGTCTCACTTGTTTGCAATGTCGTGGCAATACTAAAGTGTCATGAGAGTCCATCGATATACATTTTGTTGAGTCGATTTGAAGAAACTCTAAGTTATCATTTCTAATCGTGGCATTGCTTCCACGATAGATGACCTTAAACCATTTTATGTTAAAAATAAAGTATTTGCCGTTAGTCTCGTAATCGACTTCATAAATATGTTGCAATGTGCCGACATAGTCTAGGTCACCCGAAATGATGTTAGGTTCTCTCGCACTAGAACGACTCTCTTGTTGAAAGTTGGCCATTATACCACAATCATATGTACGTCGCTTGTTGTCAACTCTCTCAACATGGTAATGGTGTCCATATGCCCACATGGCAGTGTATGATGTATACTAAAACACAAAAAAAAAAAAATTAAATGTGTGTAATTAGAAATACTATTCATATATCTAATTTGGTCACTTCTTCTCCATTTTCGATGCTTTTAGCATTGTATCAAAAACTCATTCACAAGAGCATTTTGAAGGTAAAGGCTCCAAAGGTTCGTCATTCTCCAACGTCCTTCTTCTTCTTCGATTGATATTTCTTCTTCATTTCAATGTTATGTTTCTTTCCTTTTTGGCTTCTTCATACCTTGAAATCCACTTTTCCATTTGTCCACAATTATATAATATGAATGTGTCAATTTTTTCTTTTAATTGAGGTGAAAGTCTTTTTTGCACACCATTTCCTTGTGGTACTTCACCCTTAACACGTTCATCTTCTTCTTCACGCCACATTTTTGGACTTGTAGGATGCAATTGTGAGATTATTTCGGTGATATAAAACAAAGATTCCTGTACAAGCCAACTTTCTGCAGTGCTACCTTTTGGCCTTGCCTTTTGTCTCACAAAGCCCTTCAAAACTTTCATAAAGCGCTCAAGGTAGAACATCCATCTTGTGTGCACAGGTCCTGCAATTGATACTTATTCGACCAAATGCACTAGAAGATGAACTTGTATATCCAAAAAGGAAGTTGGAAAATCTCTTTCCAACAAACATATCATTTCAATCATTTGGATTTTCATGGAATCCAATTCACTATTTTTTATTTCTTTTGAGGAAATCCACCTGCAAGATTGATAGTACATTAGGTTGTTTAACACATAAAAAAATTAAAATATCACATATTTATACAAGTGCTTAAAAAAATATACAAACCTAATTATCAATGACAAATTATAAAGCGTATTTCGTATGTCATCATTGAAGAGACCTCAAATAGAAAGTGGAAGTATGAATTGCAACATCTTATGCCAATCATGTGATTTCAATCCACTTAATTTACCATCTTTGGTAAATGACTTGCATAAAAAATGTGCATAGCCTACTGGAGTTCTCATTTGTTTTATGACATGTTTAACATATAAGAGTTGCTCTTTTGTAAGAATCCACGGCACACTAGGTAGAATCTCATCTCCACCTTCAGTGTATTGAATCCAATAGGGTCTTTTCACATCGGCCACTTGTAGATTTTTACGAGCTGCAAAGTTGTCTTTTATGCCAATGATGTGGTTCCATAAGGATTCACCGACGTTTTTGAATATGTGCATAGGATCCAATAGATGGTTTATCAATAAATTCCTCCAATAGGGTAATCTATGAAAAATAGACAACCGTTTCATACCATCAATGGATTCATTTCATGAAGAATTAACGTCGTGATGTTTAAGCCATTCACCATGCCATTCTGCTACTCCCATGCATGGGGGTGGTGGTGTAGTTAGAGGATTATCTCCTCGCCCTCCAAAAAATCGCCTATTCAACCTTCGAAAAGGATATTCAGGCGGCAAGTATTTGCGATGATTTTCGTACACCACTTTTTTTAACATATTTGTGGTATGTCGACCCTCCAAAAGTGGTCCACAAATATAACATGCGTTGTAACCCGATGTGGTTAAACCTGCATAGTTCATAAACCAAATTAAACATAAGCTTAGTTAAATATACTCAAACGTTAAATCCTAAAATGGATTAAACCTAAAATGTTAGATAGTTGAACATTCGCTTAAACCGGGGTAGTCATGCATCGTCCATATTAAAATTCCACGAACAACAAAGTTTCGTTGCAAGATACACATCCATGTTCTTGGCCTTGTACTTTCCTGGAATCAATAAAGCCAATAACAAGTGTCCCATTTTAATACTCAACCATGGAGGTATGTTGTAATTAACGAGCACAACTGGCCATGTGGACCAAGTTGACACTTGAACGCTAAAAGGATTTACGCCATCCATAGCAAGGCCAAATCTCAAATTACGAGGTTCGTTTTTAAACTCAGGCCATTGGTCTTCAATATGTTTCCATGCAGGTGAATCACTTGGTACTTGCATCACATCATCCGTACATAGATTTTTGACATGCCAATCCATTAGTTGTGCCAAAGATTTACATCGAAATAAACGTTGCAATCGTGGGATAATTGGAAAATGTCGTAACACTTTTCGTGGCACTTTATCCCCTTGTACGTCATCTCGAAAACGTGAAGCGTTACACACTAGACATTGAAGCTTTTCTGAATGCTCACCTCTATATAGAACATGGTCTTCTAGACATGCATGTATTGTGTCGTAATCCATTCCAATCATGATCATCATCTTTCGTACTTCTTTTCATGTTTTAGGTATCACATTTTCTTTCGGAAGTATTTGATGCAACAACCTAAAAAAAGAGCAATGTGAGTTGTTATAAAAAAAAAATTAACTTAATGTAAATATGCTATAAAGTATAATAGTTGTGTTATGTGTTAAGTACCCGAATAAAGATGTCACGCTACGATCACTCCATTTGTATGTTGCTTAAAGGTTTACAATAAGAATTGACGTAGCTAGTCTTGAAATGGATGCTCCAGGATATAGAGGAGTGTCTGCCTCCTTGCGCAATAGAATCTCGTCTTCATCCATCTCAAATTGTTCGCGATCTCCGTTTTCATTAGAAGATGCATGCATATCATCATTCTCATTTGTTTTAAAGTAAGATTCAAACATGTTGTGCATTGCTTCATCATGTTGCACCTCATCATCATTATCACTAGAATCAAGTTGATTATTCTTTTTTCCAATTGTGTTTGCCTCTTCAATTTGTTTCATTCTTTGGTTTCTCATGTCTATCAAAACTTGACGTTGATTGTAACTAAACACGGATGGATCAACTCTTTGGAATGGCATTCGATGTACTGGCTACACACATGAAACAAATTTCATAAGTGACACATATAGATTGACGAAGATTATAGTAAAAAATAATCATATAAAATTAACAAACCTCAACGTCTTCCAAATTCGATAGTTGACCTTCTTCTTTTCGTCCAAACTTCCACAAATGATTTTCAGCATTGCGTCTTTCATGCATCTTTTGTCTATCACACTTGAGGCATGTGCACCATATTTTATTTTGAAAATAATTTCTCTACGAGAAACAAAAATCAAGTACATGTCACTTTAGCACAATATTTTAACTTATTATAACAAAGTTTTTATGAACAAGAACACATGCATGTTTATTACTTACCCTGTTAACTTGAGTATTGTCTTCATCGCTAGACTGATTAGAATGTAATTCATCTCGTTGTGATAAACTGCATATATGCACAAGTACAAAATACAAATAACATAAAATTATTGTAGGATTCTAATGTTTTAAGTTTTAGATATACCTATTCTAATACATTGTCGCTTACATGATTCTTATGCCAATCTTGGTGCAGGTTCGAGCTCTACACGCATATCTCTCTCTTTTTGTTAACACAGGTCCAATATGCATTAAAGTTCTATAATCGATTTTCTTTTCTACTTAATTTCAATATATTAGGGTTTATTCTAATGTATTGTATGTTTATGAATGTAATAATCATGTCGGGGTCAAACGGTGGTGAAAGCTCAGGAGACTTTGTAAAAAATTTATATGAATCATTTACTCCCGAGCAAAGAACACAACTGCAAAATATGCTTAGCCAAAATGAGGGTGGTCCCTCACAAGGGGCCGCGGCTCCCGCCCCCACCGAAGAGTCATCCACAAATCCTTATTATGACGTGGATCCTTAAGGCAATATAATTGCCAATAGAAAAGGAAGGGTGGTTTTGGACCAACTCTATTCTTTATGCCAACGTCATTTTGGCTACAGATTATTTAGTAAATGGTCCGAACAACCTACCGCCGATAAACGACAGGTTATTGGTACCCTTCGTAACGAATTCCAACAAGAAGAGGAATTCGAGGAGAAGGAAATTCATAAGCATATGAGCTTATGGATTAGGCATCATCGTAATATGGCACGACAAGCTTATAGGGACGGGCAATCCAAGCCTTTCTAATGTTCAAGAAGTGATTGGAACCGTGTAAAAGCATGAACAAACACCAGATAAATACAAGATTCAAAAAGATGTTGCGGCCGCTAGGATGTATGGGATAGGCAATCCTAGGTTGGGTCGAGCGAAAAGGCAGGAGTCGAGCGGAAACGCAGGATTGCAAGCAAGCATGGTAAGTGAACTTACATTACTCTTATAGTTTATCTTTGATTTTGTATGCTTTTATTATCTAATATGCATTATGACTAGCTGCTTCAACGTAGCCCTAAATTAATTTCAACTTCAATTGAATGCATGGATAGTTGGCGGACTATGGACGTCTGTCAACTAAGGAGGAGTACGAATTTGCCTTTAGGGAATCGTACGACGCATTAGTCGACAAACTAAAGAGCGAGGGTCATCCTCCAAATGTAACTACTAGTTTTTGTATTTATACTAATGTGGTTTGTATTTCGACGTCAATTTTATTTAATTTAATATGATTAAGCATTAAATATTAATATAGTTTGTTTGCTTGTGTTCATGCAGACTGGACGTCACGACGACGACAAGTAGATTAGGTTTATAAGTTTTAGTTGATGTTAGATCTAGAAAGACTCGTGCGACATTAAAGCACAAATTTTGTAATACATTAATTCATATTATGAAAAATATTATTATTGCAAATGATCGTGCTATATTGCCATTGCTTTTATATGTGCAATGTTTGTTTTTTCAAATATTGCAATGTTAAATTTAGGGATGTGGATTGACGTAATAATCAACTAAGAAATGTCGGATCTCAAAACAACAATCAATATTATATCTAAAAACCTAAATGAAATTTATGATGTGCACAAAGCATATTGAACATGAAGTAATGCAATAAAATATTGCCATGAAGTATTGTCATTCATAATGAACATGAAGTAATGCATGAAATAATGAACATGAAATATAAAATGAAAAGTACCTCATGCTTAGTTTGTTGTTCGATCCAGATATTGAATGCAACTCAAAAATATTGTTTTAAAAACAATTCATGAACATCGCTTCTCCAAGAACTTAACTCTAAGAACAGCTCGAAAAAAATGCGTGCGCTGTTTTTTACGCACTTTTTATTTATTTTTTACCTAATTTGGGACGTCGGAATCCAACGTCCTAAAACGTCGGATAGACATCGGATAGATGTCGGACACACGTCGGACATATTTTTTGATCATTTTGTTAACAGACGTTGCATTCTGACAACTTTATGGGATGTCGAATTCCGACGTCCAAGGATACGTCAGATGGACGCCAGATGGGCGTCGGACATCCGTCTGTGAAATTTTGGGATCATTCTGTGTTTACAAACGTCGAAATCCGACTGAATTTTAGCACGTCGCACTACGACAACCATGTCAAAGAGTTTGCGACGTCATTGTAAACCTAAATCCGACGTCCACATAGGACGTCACATTGTGACGTCCAGGTCAGCACCTATTCATGTCACCGCAATTTGGTTCTGTAGTGTCCGGCACGTCGTGTCTATCGAACTGCGACGTATTTTAAAGTTGTCAAATTCCGATGACCTTATAGCGACGTGTTTTTCCGATGTCCGCGATGAATTAAAAAAAAATTAAACACACGATTCACGTCGCAAAACACATCTCAAATCGCGACGGGTGTTCTGGCTAATAGTATTCTCTTCGCGGTACTGTCAAATGAGAAGTGTCCTCCTCCTTCACCTTCATGCGATAGGAAAATTATTTGTTCTACCTCATCCTCATTAATGCATCTCCTAATTAATACATATACATCTTTATTATACATTTGTAAGGTAAGGTCTAGATTCCAAAATCACTTTGCGTTGATCGACTTTAGACATAGTTGGATCCATTACTTTGGATGATAAGAATGATACTATCTCTTCAGCCCATGTAGGAGTAGCGTCTATTTGGATTAGATAGGCATCAGGTTAATCATCATTTATCAGTTCTGTGACCTTCTCGGCTGATGGTATACTAGATAAATCATCGGCAAGAATATGTTGCTTACCTTTTCTTACAATAATCTTAAAGTCAAACTCTAGAAAGATAAGTAGCCATCTTGCTATACAACCAGTGTTGCATGGTCTATTCAACAGAATAGCAACACTTGATGATCGGTATAGAATCTAAACTGATTTCCTAGCAGACTATGGCATAATTTTTGTACAACATATATCATTGTTAAAGCTTCTCTTTCAGCTGTGGAATAATTTACTTGATTAGAAACTAATTGTGTACTGAGGAATTGAATCGCGTAATCTTTCCCAAATTCTCCCGCTTGTTTTGTTATGACTCCAATAAAATAGTTACTAGCGTCAGTATGAACATGGAATTTCAATTGGGAGTTCGGTGCTCAGAGAATGGGTGTAGGGACAAGTGTGTGCTCCAAATCCTCGACTTCTTGTATTCTTTCTTTTGTCCATTTTGGATCTATGACAACTTCATAAATTAATTTGGCTTCTCCTACAAAATTAAAAATCAATATGCGGTAATAATTACAATGGCCTACAAAGATATAGATTAAATTTTCCTTTACCATGGCCGGTAGTGGCATTTCTTGAATAACTTTCACCTTAGCTGGATCCGTCGAGATACAATCTTTGGATATGATATGTCCTAAGACATCACTATGTGTTATCCAAATCTGATATTTCTCCGGATTCAGCGAAATTCCATACTTCCTGCATTGGATAATTTGTTTTCCAAGAGCATCAAGATGTTCACAATTTTTAGATTTAACACCAATGTCATCTAGATAATGTTGGATTATTCTCCTTCTTACTAATTGACCAATCAGTTTAAATCTTCATCCATTGTTTATCCAGTTCTACGGATTTTCCCGTGTTCTTACATAGTTTGTAAATTTACAAGTGTTTTTACACAGTCTACAGAAATACACGAAATTTGACAACAGTGTCGCATTTTTAGCCTGTCAAGATTTACGAGTAAAAGTACAATGTCGTCATTTTCGCATTTTAGCGACACTGTCGCATGTCAAAAATTACAAGTAGATATGCAGAGTCACATTTGTTTGTTTTTTTCAAAGTGCCTCAAATGTTATGGAAATGACAGTGGCAAAGTGTAGGGATACCCTAAATGGGACTTATGGACATTGTCGTCTAGTTTGCAAAATCTCGACATTGTCGCCTTTTTCACCTATGGCAGTTTTAGTTCATTCTGCAGAGTGACTGTAGTGGGATTCTTTCCTTGCCTAATCTCAAATCAAGATCTAGTCAATAGAGCATCAAAGAGACAAAGTTAGTTGTCACGCATAGATTTGTTTCCATGAGAGCGATAGTATAGCTTAGATTTCAGCATAAATGAAGATCCACATCTAATTCTAACATCCATTAACCCTAAACATCAACACTACATCCATTAACACTAGATCCACAACAAAGATAACTTACTCTTTCTCTCTCTCCCTATCTACCTCATAAAAAGTATAATAACATGCAATCCCAATAACAATCAGATCCAACAATTAACAAAATCCAAAAAAACATGAGAGATGGAGGAAAAGTGATAGAGAGCAAGGACATTCATCAATCCATTTCACAAGAGAACCAATCTGCTTAATTAAAATGAGGAAATGAACATGTGTGTGGTCTCTTTTTATAGTAGACAGGAAGACCCTGGCCGCTGAATCCTATTAGTCCATTTTTGCCTCCCTAATTACTCAAATTTAAAAAAGATCAAGAGCCATCCAAAATTGGAGGGAAACCCAACTTTATTCACTAACTTGACATTTAGGCCTTGTGACATTAAAAGTCTCACAAAAAGGCCTAAAGTCCTTTTATTGACTTGTAATTAATCAAATCTCTATGTGATCATCGGGTTGGACTTACACATGCACGGTGCCAAATCCCTCTGATTAACTAGGGTTAGGGTTGCCTTGGGATCTGCAAACCCTCCAATAGTATCCCGCACCAAAACTGGTGGCAGTCCCACGACACCTGCGAGATGCAGTTATTGGGGACTTTTATTGGCTTCGCGATGAATCTTTATTAAATGGTACTGCACCTTCTCCATAAAGTCAAGGCGGGTAGTATTAAAATCCAAATTGTGTGGTAGATAACAACGATGGGCTCCTACAATCCACTTTGAGGTTGTACATGACATGAAGTGAGATTCCCAAGAGCCTCCCATCATTGCTGCACGAAAATATAAACGAGCAACCAACAGCTGATCTTTGATATTCTTTGAGGCCATTGGTTTATTTGGATCGAATGCCAGAGGAGGAAGGCAATCATCCCATCTGGTTGCCACTGATGCCAACAGAGTTAAATCTTTTGCAAACATTGCCGATTGTTGCACTGTCAGATTGGGAGAGTGTAGATACTCCCGTTGGTACGCTTGTAAGCCCGGTGGAAATCCAATGATATTGTCCAGTTATAGGGCTGATGGATGATTGGCCAATTGGATGTATGGATTGTAATCTTGTCCATAGCCAATCCCAAATCTTTCCATTTATTTCTTCTCGACATTGGCACATAATAGGGATCTACCGCAATTGGCGAGTGCTGGCCACATAGCTCCTGATAGATTCCAAAGTTTTTTCAAAAACGGTAATTCTCCATGCCGGCTGCTCTCCCAATGCAGCTATTTTGTCCACTTCCTTTCCGCCCTCTATTTTGGAGGTCTTGACTTAAGGACCCATCCACCACGCTAGACTACATCTACTTGTTCTTTTTCGAAAGGACTTGTCTTGGATCTTCGCTTAGCCTTCTTAGCAGGAATTGATCGTGGAGGTGATGACTTTTGAGTAGATAAACTCTTCTTCAAAGGTGAAGGCTTCCTAGACGATGATGTCTTGCTAGAATTTTGACTTGTAGAATCATCCTCGACTTTTCCTTTGTTTTTATCCAGTAAGGGTGGCACATTTTTTGAATCAATCTTTTGAGTGGGATTTCCCCATTTCAAGACCGTATTATGATGTTCCTTGGCTTGTTTCTTCGTCATTGATCCTGTGATCCTATCTTCCTTTAATATAACTGCTTTGGGCAGTTTTATTGTCGGTCCATTAGGAATATTACGCACTCCAAATCTGGTCGGATCCATATGATTTAGAATCTGCTCATCCGTAAGTCCTACATTGTCATCATAAGTCAAGGCATGACTCATAGGTATGAGGTCATCTTCAATCGGATCTGGTATAGGTTCCGTTGATATCCAAGCTACATTCAGCACATTCAATGGAAAAGTAATCGGTGTATCCAAAGTTCGATCTAATAATGAAATCTCGCTCAAATCTGATTGATTATCTTGTTGACACATATATCCTGCTATACAATCAATGGTTGCAAGAGTTTCATTCAGTTAACAGTATCCATTTGAGAATCGTAATGAACTCCCAAATTTTATTTGGATGGTCACAAGTATGATCTGTTGTTGATGAATCATCATCCTCTTTTTGAACCACTCGTTTGATAGTCCAAGTTGCAGGATCAACTTTGACTGCACGTTTACGATTTTCAAAAGTGATTTTCCTGGTACCTCAATTAAGAATTATTGCGCAACTCGTAACCATGGACGTCCCAATAGGACTCGGTAAACATTTGTTGCTTCTAGTAAGTCCATTACTACAAAAGTAATGATGAACTATACTCCCACTATTCTGAGAGGTATATCTTCAACCAGTCCTTACAGACGAACTGTTGTTTGATCAGCTAGATTAATGGCAAAAGTCACATGCTTTATCTTTGTAAGGCCCCATTTTGCACATAGCTTTGTAGAAATCAGGTTAACTCCTGAACCGCCATCTATCACAGTTGCTTTTTTAGAAAATTGTCTATGCTGTATTGACAGAGTGATATCTTTTTGTTCACTTTCCCAAGTGGCTCTGACATGGAGTACTTCATTAGATTCTTCAAATCCAACATAGAAAAGTGGCTCTTGATGGACTTCTGATTCTGCTTGAGCTAACTTTTGCGTTAAGATTTCTTTTGCTTTTGGCACCAACTTCAGGAACTCTCCCAATGAAATATTGATCTTGCTAGATAAAATATTCATGAGGAGTTCTGTTTGTGACGCTTCTAGTTCAATCATCCTGAAGGGCTCTTCATGATGATGCAACTCATCATTCATATCCGTACGTGAATTTCTTGGTGGCTGCAATGGTGAAGAACGAACTTCGGCTGTTGCTTTAGCTGCTTCAAGCTCCTCTTCTTCTTGCAGATGTTTATTCCACTGCCTCATATCCTGATATCTTCTTTTTTCTACATGAAGATTGGAATAGACTCCAGATGCTATTGGTATACGGTTATGCTTCTATGCTCTGGTGACCACCATCAAGGGTACATTTGATTTATTCTGAGCTACTGGTCTTTGCTTGATAGTTATCAAATTTACAGGTGCTATAGCTGGTGGTGGCTTTGGTCTTGCTGGATAGTCTTTATAGCAATGCCCATAACCACAGTCATGACAGAATGGTACAAATTTTCCTTTATTTGAAAATTCTGCAACTCTGTGATTTTCTCTATATGCAAAGCATCCAAGTGGTGCTCTAGTCCACTTTCTAGATGCTTGTTGTTGCACGGCAGCATAAATAGCATACTGTTCTGAAGATCCACCCTCTTGATCATTACCATAGTTCCATTGCTCAGCACTTCTGTATGATTCTAGTTCCATTATATTGGCAGGAGGAGCGGGGTGCTTTGGTGGGGTAGGTAACGCTAAACGCTCCGGGTATCCAAGAGCAAATTGTCAAGGTCTAGCTGCTGGATTTCCTCCATATTGTGGTTCTCGATATCCCATTTGGGCATACCGTTGCTGAATTATCCAAGGATGGAAATTGCAAAAAGCAGTCTCATGGTCAAGCGAATTACACAAATGGCATACACAAATTTCCATTCATTTTTCAATTGAGGACACTCATTCACTGTGTGATTTCTTGTACAAAGAGAACACCAGACATTTTCTCCGGTAGGAAAAGTCTTTGCAAACTTCTCAGGTTCCTTGTTCGCTTGTCCATGGAAATCTTCCAATGCTTTGATCTTCTCATCAAATTGCGACTGCAACTTTTCCATCTGTTTCTGCTGGTTCTTCCCAAATTTCTCGAACTCGTTGAGCATCATTTCTGTAGTAGCGTTGACATTCATAGATGCAATAGTGGTGGATGTCATAGTAGTCTGCCCTACTATATAAGGCAACATACTGATATTCGGCTCATCATCTGAATCTTCATCCTCCTCCCAAATTGCATCATTCATAGCATTCTGCAAGAGTGCATAGTCATTATGGCTTTTCAGCTCACGTCTGATCCGTTTAGGTAGACCTGACAAAAACCACATAATCATGGCATTTTCGTTAATCAGCTCAGGTTCGCACTCAGATCTGAGGCGTTTCACCCTTTCAATGTAATCTCGAACCATTTCCCACTTTCCCGTTTTAATTTTACTTAAAAGTAGGAAAGGGTCTTCCATAAACTTCCGAGGTTTGAATTGTGTGATAAGGGCTCTTTTAAAAACCTCCCAATCTGTACGCTCAGTTTCATCTTGATTGCAGTACCAATCTCGTGTTGCGCCTGTTAAGGCCATAGGAAACGGCTTAAGTTTATCTTGGGAAAAAATCTCGCCATAGACTTCACAAGATTCAGCATAGATCTGAAGAAATCTAACTGGATCTGTTAATCCATTATATTTGTGTAGATCCAAATGGGGTGCTCTTCTAAAAATAATTGGATTGACAACCTGAGGAGCACCTCCAGAAGTAGCCATCTTAATAGTTTCAAATCAAGCAGACAGTGAGATTAGATCTAGATTTTTCAGTCAAAACTATCTCAGATCTGCTAGATCTAATCCACTTTCAAGAATCTGATTCTATATCGTGAAAAAGATTTCGAAATTCAATCAATCGATACTTCTCAAAAAATGAAAAAATTTCTCAGAATCCAAATCAGAATGTATCAGATTTGACCCAAATTTTGGCAGAGACTTGATCTAAAAAATCAAAACAGTGATGGTTCTCTAGGCGAAGATTGACTCGATGAAAGTTCAACAGTGCCATTTTGAGAAAAAACTCTCTGATCAATTTTTCTAACAATTTCTATGCAAATAACCTTCGTCGAACTCTCAGATGCAAAATCTGACACAGATAAAGCTATGGTAAACCCGATGAAGGTTTCCAAAACAAGAAAATACAGTTCTTGTAATTTAGCGAGGGAAAAAATCAATATTTTCTATGATCTGCACAAGAAGAATCTTTGCCGAACTCAAAAAAAGTTTTTTACTATGAATAGAATGTTTTGAAAACTCGGCGAAGGTTTTGACAATGGATCAAGAGTAATACTGGTATTTTTGCGAAAAAGAAAATTTTTTGACAAAAATATGGCAATATGACAACTGATGTTCTGAAAACCCTTCTATTTTTGGTATTATTCTTCATCGACCTGGCAGTAGATAGATCTAAATCACACCTATGCACAATGAATCGGACGAAGATTCTTTTTCTGTATTTTTAGGGTTTTGGTGATTTTTCGGTATTTTTGGACGGATTTCTAATGTTTCTGAAAATATGTTGGGAATTAATCTTTTCCGTTCAAATTGAACGTTCTGTGATCAAAACTAAAGGTGTTTGCAACTCGGCGAAGGTTTCCTGAAAGAGAAAAAAAAGTTACCAACTCTGATGACAATTTTTGCCTCCTTTTGACCAAAATCTGGCATATTTGATCAATTTTTGTTGTTTTTTCTGATATCTCAAATCCAAATGGATCTTGAGATTGGTGACCTAAATAGCTTTCCCTATTTAACAATCAAATTAGCTTTTAAACAAGCAAATCCACTCAAATCGAGCAAAATCACTCCTAAATGTAGATCTAACATTATCCATGCAACAACAATATGCCTAATGCAAGCTAACCATCCAACAAACATGTTGCAAATTGAAAAATTGGCATAGCGTCCCGACAACGGCGCCAAAATTGTAGTGGGTTTTTCTCCTTGCCTAACCTCAAACCAAGATCTAGTCAATCTAGTATCAAAGAGACAAAGTTAGTTATCACGCGTAGATTCGTTCCCATGAGAGCGATAGTATAGTTCAGATTTCAGCATGAATGAAGATCCACATCTAACTCTAACATCCATTAACCCTAAACATTAACACTACATCCATTAACACTAGATCCACAACAAAGATAGCTTAATCTTTCTCTCTCTCCCTTTCTCCCTCATAAAAAGTATAATGACATGCAATCCCAATAACAATCAGATCCAACAATTAGCAAAATCCAAATAAAGCATGAGAGATGGAGGAAAAGTGATAGAGAGAAAGATCATTCATCAATCCATTTCACAAGAGAACCAATCTGCTTTATTGAAATGAGGAAATGAACATGTGTAGAAACTCGAGTTGGTCTCTTTCTATAGTAGAGAGGAGGACCCTGGCCTCTGAATCCTATTGGTCCATTTCGGCCTCTCTAATTATTCAAATTCAAAAAAGAGTGGGAACCATCCAAAATTGGAGGGAAACCCAACTTTATTCACTAATTTGACATTTAGGCCCTGCGACATCTAAAGTCCCACAAAAAGAACTAAAGTCCTTTTATTGACTTGTAATTAATCAAATCTCTATGTGATCATTGGGTTGGACTTACACACGCAGGGTGCCAAATCCCTCTCACTTATTAACTAGGGTTAGGGTTGCCTTGGTTAGAATTAATGTAGAATCATTGTGCTACTGTACTGTGGGTCCTATCAGTTGATAAGGATTAGTTGGCCTCGCCACAAGGCAAGTCGATGGGACACGCATCCCGCGAATGACAACTTGGGTCATGCATGGGTTGCCTGAGTGAACAACTATATAAACAGTGTAATTTCATTTTAAGAAATACAGTTGCTATGTGCGCTTGTTGTGGAGAGTGTTTTCTCTCTGTGTTACTGTGTAGCATGATCTGTGCTCCTGTTTGAAGCAAATTCTAAGTTGGTATCAAAGCCGTACAGGGAGTGTACACAGTACAACATCGTCGTTGAAGAGAGTTTCAAGAAAACTGTCTTCTGAGAGTTCGGGGTTTACGGCGGGTTGAAGACGGAAGGAGAAACACTAGTGCAGAGAGTTTAGCACAAAGAAGCTTGGTGAGCTTGAGACTGTGTGAGGATTCAGAGACAAGGGTTGTCGGCTGAATCATAACCTCAGCAAACGAAATTTTGAAATTCTGAAGCAGGCTATTTGGTGTTTGCAGTCAGTGTGCATTCAATCGGACACCGTTTGACAAACGAATTGAAGAATGAGCTTTCCAGTGGTAGGACGACCTCAAAGCAGTTGATCTGGCCAGCCAGAGAGCTGTGAAAAACAAGCCAAGATCAAAGTTGTGAGAAAAATCATGGCCTAGGGTTTGAAAACAGAAAATCAAAGTTTTCTCTCTATATTGATCCGTTTTTTAAGTTGTAAAAGCCTGTAGGAGGGCGCCCTGGCAGTGCGAACCAGATCAGAAGAGGCTGTTGACATCCGCGACCCAGAGAGAGAGAGATGGTTGAGGATTCTTGAGGGAAGCCATAGCTGGGAAGAGAGAGAGTAGGTGGCCACGAGCAGGAGGTCGTGGACAGATCGCACGACATGAAGGTAAGCGGCGACTCCTTGTATAAAAGTGTGTCACGGCTCCAGAGATGTGGTTCAATGCCCAAAAGAAATCTAGATCGTTGGATCCAGATAGAAGATAGTCAATGGAAGAGATGAGCTTCCAATGGGCCGTTGGATTGCTATAAGCCATTAAATGTTGTTGAAGAGGGCCCTGAAGAAGTGAAGTGTATTTTGGCCTTCAACTTCATTAAACATTTTCATACTAAAATTGGAGTTGGGTCCCTTCACAAGTGAAGAGTGAAGTTTCTTCGAGGTGAAGAAACAGTTCAAAAACAAAGAAAATCCCTATTTTTGGGTCCTTTGCCCGTTTTGACCCAAACGAAAGGCGATAATCTCCAAACGACGGGCACCTGGACTGTACCTACAAGTACGGTACATCAAAACAGAGTGATTGTAGTAGAGGAAGTGTTCGGAGTGCGCCAAAAGTGATTTCACCATTCCACTGGGCATGTTGTTGGGAGTTGACGACTGAGTGCATTTCGGAAGGTGATGCCGATTTGGCTTTCAAATTGGTGGCATCTATTTACAATAGGTAGGAATCAGCTAAATCATCATTTATCAGTTCTGTGACTTTCTCGGCAGTAATTCCTTCAACATGATGTTCTCTTCTTCTTTCCCTTAAATTATCCTCGCAGTTAACAAAATGATGATCCTCATCATCTGATTTTTTGTCTTCTTCTCTTATACCTTCTAACATGGCTTGCTTTAGTTGAAGATAGCTAATTGACAAAGTATTGCATAGGTAGAAACAATGTTATGGTATGTTTCAATAGAAATTCATAAAACATGAAGTAAATTAGAACATGTATATTGAATCTATTAAGCAATAAAATATTGAAAAAGAAACGAGAAAAAAGTGGACGCAATCAAAATTGTCATTGTAATTTGGTCGTATCATGCACTAATCTAAGTGAGTTGTCAATGTCACCAATGTTTGGTAAAACTCCTCGATTTATAACTCACTGGCAATGCTGAATTCTCTTGATTTACACAAACACATGCTTAAAACTCGAACCTGCCAATTAAGCATCCTATCACTTTTATTTAATCAACCGAAAAGACTACTACTCATAACATATCTCTTTTCATACATGGCAAGTATGGTTTAATAATGCTTCCTAGGGTGAGAACTCGACCAGGACATGGTATCAATGCAAGTTAAACCACACTTTCCCATTGCCAGGCTGAGTGGGAGTAGGCTACTGGCATTCCAAGAGGTCTAGATACCTATAATTACACTTTTGTGGAGCTTCAACAAGAAGAAGGTGCACGAGAAGAGGAGATGCTCTAGTGGTGGGATTTGGAGGTGAATGATTCAATAGCTGGTCGGAGGAGTGTCTAATGGGATCTCGTCTCAACATTCCAGTTGAACGGATCCATTGGTGTGAATCTTTGTGATCACATAAGGTCCTTGGCCTTGGAATTTGAGTTTTCCTGGTTTAATCTTCCGAGTTCTATATAATAGAACTTTATCTCCTTCATTCAATTCCTTTAATTGAATATGATTATCATGCCAGGCCTTTTGTCTGCCTTTGTTTACTAACTATGCATGCTAACTTAATAACCGAGATTCACATAGTTTCTGAAGATTAAGTAGTCTGTGCTTAATGGTTGCTTCTTCACCAAGTTGTTCAGAATATGCAACTCTTAAAGATGGAATAATAAATTTGACCGATACTACAACCTCTTGTCCGTAGACCAATTGAAATTGTGC
This sequence comes from Diphasiastrum complanatum, assembly GCA_029204225.1. Classification (NCBI taxonomy): domain Eukaryota; kingdom Viridiplantae; phylum Streptophyta; class Lycopodiopsida; order Lycopodiales; family Lycopodiaceae; genus Diphasiastrum; species Diphasiastrum complanatum. The sequence continues at coordinate 3,419,940 of CM055103.1, forward strand.
CATCCCCATTGATCTCCGTGGTGTGGTCCTGAAAGCCCAAATAGTTGAATATACAACTCTGTTTCGAAATCATTTCAGTTGGCTTCAACTATTTTCGTCACAATTGGGCAGATGATCTTGTTTGAGAATTCGGCTAACCCATTGGATCGAGGATAGTATGGGGTACTTTTGCGATGCTTCACAAAGTAATGGGTTAGGAGGTTATGTACAACGTCATTGAGAAAGTGAGTACCTCTATCACTTACTAACTCTATTGGACAGCCGAATCGAGTAATAATGATTTCATACAAAAATTTGGCTGTAACTTTTGCAGTAGCTTGTCTACTTGCTCTAGCCTCTATCCAATTTGTAGCATAGTCAGTGGCCACTAAGATGTATCTTGATTGATTACCATGGGCGGCTGGGCTAATTGTTCCTATAAAATCAATTTCCCCCTTATGAAATGCTTCTCCTTCGATTAGTGAAGTTAAAGGTATGAATTCAGCTCATTAAGGAGTCTTGATTCTTTGACAGACATCACATGTTTTGATTTGTGCATATGTATCCTTAAATAACGGCCACCAGTATCCGGCGAATAGTATTTTCTTCGCGGTACTATCAAATGAGAAGTGTCTTCCTTTTTCACCTTCATGCGATAGGAAAATTATTTGTTCTATCTCATCCTCATTAATGCATATTCTAATTAATCCATATACAACTTTTTTTATACAGTTGTAAGATAAGGTCTAGATTTCAAAATTAGTTTGTGTTGATCGACTTTAGACATAGTTGGACAGACATAACCTTAAAGTCAAACTCTAGAAGGATAAGTAGCCATCTTGTTGTACGACCAGTGTTGTATGGTTTATTCAACAGATATAGCAACACTTGATGATCGGTATAGAATCTAAATTGATTTCCTAGCAGATAATGGCATAATTTTTGTACAGCATATATCATTGTTAAAGCTTCTCTTTCGGTTGTGGAATAATTTACTTCATTAGAAACTGATTGTTTACTGAGAAATCGAATCACGTAATCTTTTCCAAATTCTCCCGCTTGTGTTAGGATGACTCCAATAGAATAGTTACTAGCGTCAATATGAACATGGAATTCCAATTGGGAGTTCGGTGCTCGGAGAATGGGTGCAGTGACAAGTGCGTGCTTGAAGTCCTCAATTGCTTCATAAATTAATTTGGCTTTTCCTAGAAAATCAAGAATAAATATGCAATAATAACTACAATGGCCTACAATATAGATTAAATTTTGCTTTACCATGGCCGGTAGTGGCATTTCTTGAATAACTTTCACCTTAGCCGGATCCGTCGAGATACCATCTTTGGATATAATATGTCCTAAGACATCACTATGTGTTACCCAAATCTGACATTTCTCCGGATTCAGCGAAATTCCATACTTTCTGCATTGGATAATTTTTTATCCAAGAGCATCAAGATGTTCAAAATGTTCAAAATAAACAAGGGGTGCATACACCAGGTGGTAATTACAAGAAGAGATCCCCATTGATATTCGTGGTGTGGTCGTGAAAGCCCGAATAGTTGAATTTGCATCAAGGATAGTATGTGGTACTTTTGCGATGCTTCACAAAGTAATGGGTCAGGAGGTTATGTACAACGTCATTGAGAAAGTGAGTGCCTCTATCACTTACTAGCCCTATTGGACAACCGAATCGGGTAATAATGTTTTCATATAGAATTTTGGCTGTAACTCTTGCAATAGCTTGTCTAGTAGCTCTAGCCTCTACCCAATTTGTAGCATAGTCAGTGGCCACTAAGATGTATCTTGATTGAGTACCACAGGCGGCTGGGCTGATTGTTCCTATAAGATCAATTCCCCCCTTATGAAATGCTTCTCCTATGATTATTGAAGTTAAAGGTATAAAATCAGCTCATTGAGGAGTCTTGATTCTTTGATACACATCACATGTTTTGATTTGTGCATATGTATCCTTAAATAATGGCCACCAGTATCCGGCTAATAGTATTTTCTTCGCGGGACTGTCAAATGAGAAGTGTCCTCCTCCTTCACCTTCATGCGATAGGAAAATTATTTGTTCTACCTCATCCTCATTAATGCATCTCCTAATTAATCCATAGACACCTTTTTTATACAGTTGTAAGATAAGGTCTAGATTCCAAAATTAGTTTGCGTTGATCGACTTTAGACATAGTTGCATCCATTACTCCGGATGATAAGAATGATACTATCTCTTTAGCCCATCTAGGAGTAGCGTTTATTTGGAATACGCAGGCATCAGGTAAATCATCATTTATCAATTTTGTGACTTTCTTGGCTGATGGTATCCTAGATAAATGATTGGCAAGAAAATGTTGCTTACCTTTTCTTACAATAATATTAAAGTCGAACTCTTGAAGGATAAGTAGCCATCTTACTATATGACCAGTGTTGCATGGTTTATTGAACAGATATATCAACGCTTGATGATTGGTATAGAATCTAAATTGATATCCTAGCAGATAATGGCATAATTTATGTACAACATATATCATTGTTAAAGCTTCTCTTCCGATTGTGGAATAACTTACTTCAATAGAAACTGATCGTCTACTGAGGAATCAAATCATGTAATCTTTCCCAAATTCTCCCGCATGTGTTAGGATGACTCCAATAGAAGAGTTACTAGTGTCAGTATAAACATGGAACTCCAATTGGGAGTTCGGTGCTCGTAGAATGGGTGCAGTGACAAGTGTGTGCTTCAAAACCTCAACTGCTTGTATTCTTTCTTTTGTCCATTTTGGATCTGTAACAACATAAATTAATCTGGCTTTTCCTAAAAAATCAAGAACAAATATGTGGTAATAATTACAATTGCCTACAAAGATATAGATTAAATTTTTCTTTACCATGGCTGGTAGTGGCATTTTCCGGATTCACAGGTTTTGTTTTACCAATAGTGTAATCATTTGATATCATGTGATCTCAATTACAGAAAATGATTTGTTGCCTTTTCCAATCTTGAATAACTTTGGCATTGGTTAACCATGTGGTTCCCAATAAAAATTTATATGTAGACTTTTCATGTGGAAGATCTAGCACTACACAATCAACTACAAACTTCAGATCTGTGATCTTAATGGGTACGACATTGATGTTTCCATATGGCTCGGTCAAAGGTTGATCAACTTATCTCAGCTGATACTTGGGTGGAACAATAGGTCCTATGCCCCATTGTTTAGCGAGAGTTAGCGATATGATATTTACTCCTGACCCACTATCGATAATAAAGGTACAATAGCATGATCTTTATGGATTACAAATGTGATGCAGCCTCTAGCTCTTCCTGTCTGGATTAATGGAATAGGTTCATATTCATATTCCTGTAGCAACTCATCTTGAATTTGCTTATACCTCTCGTGTTCTATTATAGGACTACGATAAGATCTAGGCATCATTGAAGTAGCAAAACACCCTCCTTCTTCAATGTTCTTACTACTCGATTTAGGATCGTTTATTTTTGCAATTGAGCACTTGTCATCACCCGAATTGCTTGTTCTTTGACATGCCTAGTTGGCATAGTCTCTTTTTCTTGAGTGGGGCAATCCTTGTAACAATGGATTGTTCCACAATTTTCATGGAATGCTTGATAGAATTCCTCCAATTCACAAAAAAAAAAAAAAAAATAAATAAATAAACCTATGGCCTTGTTGACCACAGACCCAACAACCAATAAGTTTTTCTACTGATCTCGCAGCGTAACCACATTGGTTAGGTGATTCAGGGTCTACATAACAATCAAAGATGGAAGCCCCCTTTGGGTAACACGGGGAATCGTAGGAATAAGATGCTTCCTCATCAATGTAGTTTATATGTGCAAGAATCTTATTTCTAGACAACAATTGGTTGTTATTACCAGGCGATCTTTGTAGGACTGCTAATTTCTTTTGATTTTGTGTTGTACCAGATACTTCTTGTACTTGCACTTGGGATGGAAAGTGTGGTTGTTGCACATGTGGTTGATACATAGGATTCAGTGGTCTCTGTTGTTGTCTGGCTTGATTAATCGGATTGAAGGTGCACTTAAACGACTCATGACCAGATCTATTACAGAACACACATCTAGATTGATACTGTGTTTGAAAAGGACCCTTATTTGAACATTCATTCCTAGTGTGGTTTCCCCAATAGATAGAACACCACACGCCCTCTCTTCTCGGGTATGTATTCTGGTTAAAGTCTTTTGGATCTCATTCAACTAACTCTTATGGATTTTGTTTTTTTTTTCAAGCTCATCCCACATATCTGTAGTGCGTGACCTTTCGGTAATTCTTTGTTCAGTAATTCCTTCAACATGTTGTTTTTCTTTTTTTTTCCTTAAGTTATCCTCGTGGTTAATGAAATGATGATCCTCATCATTTGATTCTTCGTATTCTTCTCTTATACCTTCTAGCATGCCTTGCTTTATTTGACGATAGTCATCAACAGGTTTAAGCTCACGCCGAATTCGTTTTGGAAGGCCGACTATAAACCAAGTTATTAGCATCTTTTTGGTTAACCATTCTTGGCATTGTCCACAAAGACATTTGAATCTTTCAATGTAGTCCCTTACTTTTTCTTTTCTTTTTTTCATTTTGATTTGGCTTAATCATACAAAAGGACTCTCTGATAATCTATCTGGTTTTAATTGTTTGATAAAAGCTTCTTTCAACACTTCTGAATCATTATGTTCATCTCGGTCAAGGTTAAAGAACCAATCTTGAGCGACTCCTAGCAAGGTCATAGAGAAGAGTTGAGCCATGCTTTCATGTGAAGAATCTCCATATACTTCATAGGCATTCTCAAAGATTTGAATGAAATCTATGAGGATCCATTCTTCCATCAAATTTCGGTAAATCTAATTTTGGAGTTCTACGTTCACATTCAGGTGATCTTCATCTAGGAGATAATCTAACAGGTAGATTATCACATCTCCCTTTGTGATGATTAGATCTAATTCGTGGATCATGTATGACAAATCTTAATTGTGGTCTTGTCCGTGGGCTTGATTCAAGCTGTTCATTTGGAAGATTCGGTTCTGGAAGGTACCTCTCATCATAATTTTCAGTATCCATGATCTCTACAAAGTAGTATTATAATACTACTTGTTTATTCGCCCCCCATGGAGTGGTTGGGAATAGGAATGAAGTGGTATCGAAATGGTGTAGTAAATAAGAGTTCGGATAATTGTAGCGTGAAAACAAGTGGATGTGAAAAAGTACTGCATAGGTAGAAACAATGTTATGGTACATTTTAATAGAAATTGATAAAACATGAAGTAATTTAGAACATGTATATTGAATCTATTAAGCAATAAAATGTTGAAAAAGAAACGAGAAAAAAGTGGATGCAACCGAAATTGCCATTGTAATTTGGTCATATCATGCACTAATCTAAGTGAGTTGTCAATGTCACCAATGTTTGGTAAAACTCCTCGATTTATAAAACTGCCAATGCTGAATGCTCTTGATTTACCCAAACACATGCTTAAAACTTGAACCTGCCCATTAAGCATCCTATCACTTTTATCTAATCAACCGAAAAGACTACTACTCATAACATATCTCTTCTCATACATGACAAGTAGAAGTCAACAATCTAATTCTAAGCATTCAACATCACAACTCTGGCCTGTCATTTCGGTTAACTCAAATAAGATCTACTCAATTATCGTACTTCTTACGTGATCCCTATTCACGAACTATGGATCCATAATCTCTCATTCACTCGACAAATAAACGAGTCTTTCTCACATTCACAATTCACATCAATTCATATCAGAATACTACAAGTTTTCAACACACAATCATATACAACAAACAGTACATGGAAATGGTAAGAAGTACTCCAAGGATTCTCATTCCAATGACAATAGCTTCTTACAAAACTTCATGCAACAGGTGCAGCCCACTCATCAACTCCGCTAATCACTAGTCTGATCACCAACACATCGTATCGACTATCCTTCTCTAGATTTCCCATAGGCGCTCCCATCTCTAGACTTTTCGATCTCTACACACTCACACTCTTCCCATCATCAACTCTGGTTGCATCCCCCTCTTTCCTCCACCTCTCTTATGTTCTATTAATTTCTTATTCCTACTTGCCATCGAGTTTCTTGGCTGTGTCACTTTCTACAACCGAATATTGTTGAACTTCCCACTAACAGGTCACATCCAAGTAACTCTTACGTAACTAACTATTCTTTCCTCAACTCATGGTCTTACACAACAAGATGCTATGGTTGGGTTCACAAGTACAAGTCTAGCTACTGTAGTTCTTGGATCAACCGACATCAGAAATATTCCTACGACTTATTGTGATATTGGTAGAGAATCCACCAACAATTGGCAAGATGCTAGATGATGGTCTCCAAGTTGATTTTGGAAAAGATGCTTGCTTGGTTAAGAGGGATGGTGATGTCATGGTAGCAAGTGGGACTAGTTGTGGTAATCTTTTCAAGATTGATGCTAATCCTTGTGGAAATGTGGCCAAGAGGAGCTTGGATCATCTCAAGGAGAATAAGGCAAGTGATGTACCTCAACCTCTGTTCCAAGATGGTTCTTTGGCAAAAGCACATTGAGATGGTTATTGCCAAGGAGGTCTACTCCTCATCAAATATCTTATCTTGTTCATTTGGATGATCTCATTTCATCATGTAGAAGCAAAGATGGTGCCATTTCATGTGACTTCTTATTTAAAAACTTCAATTGGAAGTATCTTTTATCAATGGTGCTTGATAAGAAGATTGCAATAGTTGATAATTTGGGGATCTTTAGAACGATATGCTTTGCCAAAATTCCTTGGCATATAAGGATTAAGGAGGATCTCATCTCAATCAAGAGGATGATGGTAGGATTTTCAAATCTACCAAAAATCCAAGTGCGTGATGGAGATTTGCCAAGGCTTGAGGAGGAGTCTTCTCAACACATGGTTTCATGGAGATCTTCAAGAGGCAAGGCCGAGTCTATGAGGCTCACAATACATGGCAAAGAGGGGCAAATTTCAGGTTGTATCTACTTCAACACATTCACATTTGCTTCTCTTCCATTATTTGATGTAACTTCTTGCTTTATTGAGATTTCTACATCTCAAAGTTCAAGTAAGGCAATACTAGTTTTGTATAATGCCTATTGTAAGAACATTTTATTTCTTCTCATTGATGGCTTAGATATGTTTTCAAATCATTTTGAAAGCAAGTGGTTGTGTCATCAAATGTATGCTTTTGGACTAAAAATGACAGTATTAGCCTTTTTATTGCTCTCTAGTAGGAACGATACCCGTTTATACTACAAATATCAATCATTTTGTTGTTGGTATGCCATGACATAGGGCTACCCTAAATAGGATTTAAGGACTTTGTCATCTTTTTTGCAAAATCTTGACATTGTCGCCTTTTTTGCCTGTGGCAAATTTAATTCATTTCTGCAGAGTGACTGTAGTGGGATTCTTTCCTTGCCTAATCTCAAATCAAGATCTAGTCAATCTAGCATCAAAGAGACAAAGTTAGTTGTCACTGTAAAAATTAAAGCAAATAAGGATCCTAAAACAATTGAAATGATGAGGGAAACAATAGATTATGATTTCATAAGATTAGCACAAGTCGAACCATCAAAATCCATCAAAAATCTATGCTTGAACCTCACTAAATGGCCCAAATCCTTTAAGAAGGCTTCACACGTTTGAAAGTACGGCCTCCCACAGTCTGAGTACTGTACACCAGACCTACATTCAATCCTATAATCATTAGTAATCACAAGTACTCAAACAATTATGAACATAGAGAGCAATTGCACCATTATGAGAGAAAAAACATGAAATTGCTTGATTGATTTTGGTGAGATATCATCACCTATATATACATGATCCATCATGGTTTTGGGCAGGTATGAGTAGCCCTAAACCTATCCCTAATTCTAATTTTGGTGGATCTTTCATCCCTACCAAGTTAGGGTTGGAATCTTGGAGATCCCTCAACAATGCAAAAATTACCAAAATAGCTCCTATTTTTTCTCCCTTGTATCTAAGCATAATTTGGACTCATTCCAAAGGTTCTAACACTTAGGTCTACTTGAGAACATCCTTATGAATGGAATCCTATGCTATTTGACACGTGTGACAAGCCACATCATGACCATCTAACTATTTACAAGTCATATGACCAAAAACTAGTCAAGCTAGAATTGTGAGTTTTTAGCACTCCTCCTCACTATCTAGCTTGGTTCAATCATTGCTTTACTAATCACTCCAAGTGATGATCTGAACTTCATAAAAGGTGTCTTTTGAAGTGGTTTAGTAAGTAGATCAGCTACACATTCATTGCTTGGAACATGCTCCAAAGCAATCTCCTTGGCTTGCACCATTTCTCTCACAAAGTGATGGCATATCTCAATGTGCTTAGATCTTGCATGGAAGATTGGGTTAAATGCAAAGTGTTGGGCTGATATATTGTCATTGTAGATGATTGGTGCCTCCTCTGAATCCATGATCTTTAGTTCCACCAATAATCTCTTGATCCAAAGTACCTCCTTTGTAGTGGTTGTCAAAGCTTTGTACTCGGCCTCGGTTGAAGATAGAGATATAGTTTCTTGCTTTTTTGAAAGCCATGAAACCACACCTTCTCCTATGAAAGTTGAATAGGCACTTGTTGATTTCCTATCCCTCTTCTCCCCTGCAAAATCTGAATCACTAAATGCATGAAGGCTAATCACATCTCCTCTATATAGAATCCCAAAATCCAATGTACCCGAGATGTATCTTAGAATCGTCTTAGTCTTTTTCCAATGGATATTCAATGGCTTTTGCATGGATTGGCTCAACCTACATACACTAAAGCTAAGATCTGGTCTAGTTATAGTGATCCACATTAAGGAACCTATAAGTTGCCTAAACAAAGTGATGTCCATGAAGGATCTTTCATCATCTTCATTTGGCACTTTTACATCTTGCTCCATTGGTGTGTCAACACTTTTGCATACTTCCATCTTAAACTTCTTCAAAAGACTTTGAGCATAGTTTACTTGACTTATAAAGATAAAATCAGACCCTCTAAGTACTTCTATGCCTAAGATGAAGTGAAGACACCCTAGATCTACCATCTTGAACTCTAAGGATAGATCTATCTTGATTTTTTCAATACCATCAACACTATTTCCACTAATGATGATGTCATCTACATAAATGAATAAAAGTACAATACCCACATCATCAAATTAATGTAAAGAGTGGGATCATATTCACTTTGAACAAAAGAAAGTGAAATAAGATAGCAATGTAGTCTTGAATTCCAAGATCTCGAGGTTGCTTCAAGCCATAGATGCTTCTTTGGAGATGGCATACTTTGTTCTCCATTCCATGCTTGATGAACCCTTGTGGCTGCTCCATATAGATATCCTCTTCCAAAAAAACATTCAAGAAAGCATTAGAGACATCCATTTGACATAGAATCCATCCAAAATGTGATGCAAGTGCAATGATTAGCCTTATTGTGACCATCTTGGCCACGGGTGCAAAAGTTTCCTCATAGTCTATCCCTCTCTCTTGAGCATATCCTTTTGCAACTAATTTTGCTTTATGTTTGTTAACACTCCCATTTGCATTCAACTTAAGCTTGAAGACCCACTTGCATCCTATTACATTCCTTTGAGGTCTCTCAACAAGCAACCAAGTTTCATTCTCAATCAAGGCATCATACTCATCCAACATAGCATTATACCATTCTTTGGAGTTCAATGTATCTTCAACATTAGATGGTTCTTCAAAACTAGATAAAGCATAAGAAGTGGATGAGATACCCTCAACTTGCTGTCCTTTGCCTTGATATGTGAGCCTTGATGGCTCCACTTTTGCCCTTGAAGATCTCCTTGGTGTGATAGGTGGGTTTGGTGCTTGCTCCTCCACGAGCTCCTCCTCAAAACCAAGATCTTGCTCCTCAGCCATCTTCTTCTTGATTGTTGGAGCACTTGAGACTTCTTCAAGCATATGCATATGATGTTCATCAAAGATGACATCCCTTGAAACCACAAATTTGTTCAAGGATGGGAGATAGACTTTATAGCCCTTGCTTGAGCTTGCATATGCAAGCATGATCCCTCTTGTGGAAGATGGATCCTCCTTGGTTCTTGTTTCCAATGGCACATGCACATAACATATACACCCAAAAACTTTCAAGTGATTAAGATTGGGTTTCTTTCCATACAACATCTCATAATGAGTTTTGCCTTCAATTGCTTTGCAAGACACCCTATTCATCAAGTAGTTTGCACATACAAGAGACTCACCCCAAAAGGATTTGGGCAAACAAGCATCTAATCTTAAAGCCTTAGAACATTCACATAATGTTCTATTCATTCTTTCAGCAACTCCATTTTGTTGAGGAGTGTAAGGACAAGAAGTCTCTTTCTTGATCCCTTCCTCCTCACAAAAGGCCTTGAACTCATTGGAGATGAATTCTCCACCATTGTCACTTCTAAGAATCTTGATGCTATGATTATGATGTTTTTCCACAGACAACTTGAACTTTACGAAAGTATCAAATACTTGAGACTTGAAGGAAAGTAATAACACCCAATATTATCTTGAGTAGTCATCAATGAAGGTTAAAAACATGGATGAACCTCCATTAGATTTGGTGCTAGCAATGTGCACATCCGAGTGTATGAGTTCAAGAGGATGAGATGACTTTGTGATGGAGTTAGGAAACACCTTCTTATGTGCCTTGGATAAGGCACAAGCTTCACAAACCTTGTCTTCCTTCCCAATAGACCTTGGCAGGCCTAAAGCATACATCCTTGATCATAGCCTCCATGGAACCCGAGTTGACATGTCCAAGTCTTTTGTGCCATAAAGTAAAGGTAGATATCTTGCTCTTCTCGGCCAACATGACAACATTAGTATCCACAAATGCATCCAACTTATAAAGTTTTCCAAGCTTAGTGCCCTTAGCCACTATCTTACCCTTCTTCTTGATGAAACATTCATTTGAAGCAAAGTCAACATTGAAACCATTGTCTACCATTTGGCCAACACTTATGTACAAAACACCTTCTATGTTGATCTTTTTGGAAGATCCTAAGCAAAGGGGAATGCTACCAACTCCTTCAATCTTACAAGCTTCATCATTTGCTGTATAGATAGACTTTATAGGTCCATCATAAGATAAGAGAGAAGAAAAAAACTCCCTTTTACTAGTCATGTGTGAACCAGCACCCGAGTCAATCCACCAAGGATCTTCTCCTTTGAGGCTTGTTGAAGAAAATATGGACATCATGAGAGAGTCCTCATGTGAACTCTCCTCCTCCTCCTCTTTGCTCATGTTGGCTTGGCTTTGATCTTGCTTCACCTTTGATTTGTCCTTCTTGACTTTGATGGTTGATGGAGATGCCTTTGAGGGTCCTTCTTGATCCTCAAGCTTTGTAGACTTCTTGAATGTTGATCCTTTGCCTTTGGACTTGCCTTTGCCTTTGGTGAAGAGAGCTTGGTCATCTCCACCTTGGATGGAAAGCCTATCCATCCTCTCTTGCATTTGGCTCCTTCTTGATTCCTCGGCCATGAGTGTGCCTTGGAGTTCTTCAAGCCCATAACTGCATATTCTTGAACCAAATTGTCAAATTGAAAGTTTAGTCCATTCAATATGAGTTGGACAAGCTCTTAATCCTTGATAGGATCACCTATAAAGGCTAGCTCTTTGTTCAATTCCTTTACTCTTAGGACAAAAGTATGTGCACTCTCTCCTTTCTTTTGATAGCTTCTATAGATTTGATTTTTCAAAGCTACCATTCTACTTTGGTTCTTGGATTCATAGACCTTTTGCAAAGTCTCTCAAGCATCTTGAGCTGAAGTGCAATCTCCTACCTCTCTTAAGAGTTCATTTGCAACATTCATTTTTATGCAATGTAGTGCAACATTGCACCTCTTGATGTATTTGGCTTTTTCTTGAGGATGAATAGGTTCACCCTCCTTACCATTTACAATTTCCATCAGATCTTGCATGATCATGATGGATTCCATTCTAACTTTCCATATGGAATAGTTAGTTTTGTTGAGCCTTTCATTAGTATCCAAAAGATATGCATTTATAGATGCCATCTAGTCTCCTAATCAAGGACTTGACACAAATGAAGGTTTCTTCTATTGATTTGATTGAAAGTCTACCTTATCCCACTTCTTAGGGACCTGAAAAGATCAGTAATATACTTCCTATAAAGATCTAAGAATGATCTCTAACAAAATTAAATCATAGAATACTAGAAACAATGCACTTGCTTGATTGAAGTAGACAATACTAGTACAATTGCCTCTCTTTCTATAAAGAACATTAAAGCTTCCAAATGATCTGATCAAGAGTGAATTTCAGCAACCTAATATACTTTCAAAATCACTTGTAAAAGATCTAAATGGAACTTAATGAGGATGCAACACAATCCACTATCCAATCACAAGCAAAAAATGTTCAAAATTGATGAAAAATTGATCTAATTTGGTGCATAAGTCAAGCAATGGTTGGACTGAACCTAAATCACTTTAGGAGGTGTCTACTACACCTTAGAACAGCCTTGAATAGTCCCCAAAACTCTGATCTTCCCTCTCCTTGAATGCTAGAAAGCCTCCTCTATGAAATCACCTCCAAAACTCGCTTAGAAATCAATGCTTGGAGCAAGCAAAACTTGCTATCTTGGTAATGTGAATTGAATTCAAATTTGCCTCTGGTTTTAGACACCTAAACACCTGCAAATGAAGTCACACAACACCAATCTCCAATTTATTTGGCTCACTTTGAGTTCTAGAATCAATACTAGATGCTAAGATCCAATCTACACAAGATTTAGATCAAAAATTGTGATCAAATCGAATGAAAACCAAGGATTTAGCTTATTTCAGCCTTTAGGCTCTGATACCATGTAAAAATTACAGCAAATAAGGATCCTAAAACACTTGAAATGATGAGGGAAACAATAGATTATGATTTCATAAGATTAGCACAAGTTGAACCATCAAAATCCATCAAAAATCTATGCTTGAACCTCACTAAATGGCCCAAATCCTTGAAGAAGGCTTCACACGTGTGAAAGTACGGCCTCCCACAGTCTGAGTACTGTACACCAGACCTACATTCAATCCTATAATCATTAGTAATCACAAGTACTCAAACAATTATGAACATAGAGAGCAATTGCACCATTATGAGAGAAAAATCATGAAATTGCTTGATTGATTTTGGTGAGATATCATCACCTATATATACATGATCCATCACGGTTTTGGGCAGGTATGAGTAGCCCTAAACCTATCCCTAATGCTAATTTTGGTGGATCTTTCATCCCTACCAAGTTAGGATTGGAATCTTGGAGATCCCTCAACAATGCAAAAATTACCAAAAATAGCTCCTATTTTTTCTCCCTTGTATCTAAGCATAATTTGGACTCATTCCAAAGGTTCTAACACTTAGGTCTACTTGAGAACATCCTTATGAATGGAATCCTATGCTATTTGGCACGTGTGACAAGCCACATCATGACCATCTAACTATTTACAAGTCATATGACCAAATTGAATGAAGGAATTGAATGAAGGAGATAAAGTTCTATTATATATAGTGTGAAAATTGTCAACATTTCCTAGCTAGTTTGAGGCCTAAATTGGCTAAAATTGTAAATAGTTTTGGTTCTGGAGTTTCACACGTGTGAACCAGGCCACAATGTTTTTATTTACTATATTTTTTCAGTATGATGAAGTGTCAAACTTCATACCCTTCAAAATGAGACCATTTTGATGTATTTTGGTCATATAAGCCATTTTTAGCTATTTTTCCTATATAGGGAATATCTAGGGTCAAGTACCTTCTAGAGAGAGGAGAGAGAGTCATCTTCCTCATCCATAAATAGTAGGGAAGTCATGGAAAACAGGTTGGAGAAACCTTTTGTATGCTTCATTGAGATCAATAGATCATTGTCATTGTTTCTTCCTCCATTGAGAGCATTGTTGTGTGTATTGTCTTCAAGCTATTGTGTATGATCTTAGGTGCTTTCCAAAAGTGATAGGCTGATGTATTATGGACTGTATAATGCTATTTTGGGCCTCACTTGATGTTTATGGAAGTTTCCATTTGTGATAAATGTTTTTTGATCAAGTTCTTTGCATTCTAGGTAGCATAGAATGTGTTGCCAATTCCTAGCTTATGTAGTTTGGAGTGCAAGCATTCAAGCCAATGATCTTGGAGTTTAGATCCACTTAGGATCTGTATTTTTCACATGGTATCAGAGCTGGTTGGCTTCTATTTACAGTAAGTATTCCATTTTTGGTGATATTTGGATGTTTGATCAAGTTCTAGCATGATTTTGCATTGCTTTGTTGATCAAATCTTACTAACCTTTGTTTTGTGAGTTGAACTTGTGGATCAAAAGCATATTTCAGGTCTATTGAAGATCAGAGGCTGAAAAGAAACTATTTTGGATCAGATCATAACACCTAATCATTTGTGATTGTGAGGCTTGTGCATATTCAATACTAACAATGTTATTTTCAATCCTATTGTTGACAATCTCCATTCTTGGATGAACACTCTCCTTAAGTGGATGAAACTTCTCCTTAAGTGGATGACAAATGCTCTTTTGAGTGAGTTGTAATTCTCCTAAAGGCTGAGCAAAGCTCCCATTTGGATGAAAGATCCCCTTTTTTGGGTGAACATATTGTAAGCTCCATTGTGAAGAGCATATTGTAAAGATTGTCATCAATTTTGGCATAAATTTTGGTGTACTTTGTTGAGCATGTAAGTAACTCTCCTTATGTAATTTGATTGGAGCATTTGCTGGAAGGTGTTAACCATTATGCAAGTGTGTTTTCAGGTTCTTAACAGGTTGAGGAACATTCTCATGTGAAGTGATCTTAGATCTACATCTAAACACCAAGATTTGACAAGATAGTGAAGCTAGTCTTGTGATTCACTAAGTGTGCTCATTTATTCACCTCTAAATCTTGTATTTATCACTTGCTGGAGTTTATAAACTTTTAGAAGTGTGGTTTACATGTGGTTTTACAGGTTGAATCAATATCTTAGTGTGTTGATCATATGTTGATCAAGTTTGTTCATTACTAGGTAATCTTGGCATCCTAGTTTTGGGTATTTTCTAAGAATGCAAGTAACTCTTCACACCATAACTTGATTTGGTCACTTGCTGGAAAGTTTGAGAGCTTAAGCAAGAGTGTGTTCAGGTTGGTTTGATTTTGTAATCCATTCTTAGTGTGTGCAAAGTGTTGCATGTGTTTCAATCTTCCTTTCTATGCTTGGAAACCATCTAGGTTCAAGATAGAAGTGTTTTAGGGTCCTAAATCTTCATAGATCTCTTTATCTATCATTTGTTGAGAGAAAAGTGAGTGCTAAGTGCTTTAGGACAGAACCTAAAAGTTGAAGAAACATTAGAATCATGGCTTCCAATGGTGGGATCATGCTAGAGTCTAGTGAAAGGTTGATTTCATCAAACTACTCTACTTGGAAAGTGAGGATGGAGTCCTTACTTGAGTTGAATGAACTCATGGACATAGTTGCAGAAATTGAAGAGAGACCTCTCACACTTCAAGAGCAACAAAAGTTTGATAAGAAGGCCAAAAGGGCTCTTCATATCATTAAAATGAATGTTACAAATGAACTTCTCAAGGAAGTTGGAAAGTGTCAAAGTGCAAGTGAGGCATGGAATGCCTTAAAGAAGCTCTTTGAATCAAAGTCCACATCTAGGGTATTGACCCTAAGGAGACAAATATTTTCTAGTAGGCAAAGAGAGGGTGAAAGTGCTCATGCATTTATCTTGAGAGTTAAGTCCCTAAGTGATGATTTAGCATGCATTGATGAGAACATAAAAGATGGTGAAATAGTCCAAGTTATGTTGAATGGTTTGCTAAATGAACATGCTAACCTTGTGCAAAGTTTTGCCATTCAAAGAGTCTTGCCAAGTGTGGTTGACTTGCAAGAAATCTTATTGGCTGAAGAACATAGGTTGCAATCAAAGCTTGATGGTGCATCCTTGCAAGGTGGAGGTGAAGAGGCTTTCTTCACAAAAGGCAAATTCAAGGGCAAAGGTAAAGGCAAAGGGAAATGGTCCAAAGGTGGTAACTTTGATCATGATGATCACTCTTCCTCTTCCTCTTCTACTAAGAACAATAAGTCAAAGTTCAAGTGCTTTTATTGTGGGATAAAAGGTCATTTTGCAAATGAATGTTATAAGAAGAAAAGAGAGCAAGGAGAGAGGCAAGGAAATCTTACAATAGATGAGGAAGAACATAACACATGTGAATCACTTGTTATGACTTCAAGTTTGTTAGCCAACATAGATGATAATGATCCTTGGTGGATTGATAGTGGAGCCTCATCTCACATGACAAGACATAAGGAATACTTTACATCCTTATTGTCTTATGAGGGAGAAGGTAACATCATCTACACTGCAAATGATGGTCAATGTGACATCAAAGGCATAGGCACTATTCCTATTTCCCTTTCAACAAATAGGAAAGCAAATCTTGAAAATGTTTTGTACATTCCTTCAATCACTAAGAATTTGCTTAGTGTAAGTCAAATGATTGACAAAGGACTTGATGTGGAGTTCATTGGAGATGCATGTTTGATAAGTAAATGTGGATCCTTGATTGCTCAAGGTAGGAGGCATGGTAAACTTTTCAAGCTTGATGCATGTGTGATCTCTAATCATGAAGGATGTATGGCTAGGGAGCAATTGACAAACCAAGAAGTTTGGCACAAGAGGTTGGGCCATCCCAACTTCAAATCTTTGGAGGTAATGGCAAAGAAAGAGCTTGTTCTTGGTCTCCCTAAAAGTCTTGTTGCAAACAATAGTGTTTGTGAACATTGTGCCTTGTCCAAATCTCATAGACTTGCTTATTCTAGATCTACTTCTAGATCTAAAGAAGCTTTTCAACTTGTGCATTCTGATATTCATTCTTCTAGTACAACTAGCAATGGTGGGGCAAAGATGTATGCAACTTTCATTGATGACTTTAGTAGGTATACTTGGATCTATCTTCTTAAAAGTAAGGATGAAGTGTTTGCTGCATTTGTCAAGTTCAAGAATGAAATGGAAAACCAATTCAATACAAAGATCAAATGCTTAAGATCTGATAATGGAGGGGAATACACCTCAAATAGGTTCAAAGACTTTTGTATAGCACATGGGATTAAGAGGGAGATGTCTAGTCCTAGGACTCCACAACAGAATGGAGTGGCCGAGAGGAAGAATAGAACCCTTTGTGAATGTGCCAAGGCAATGAGACTACATGCTAATCTTGCTAAGTCTTTTTGGGGGGAAGCTTTAGCATGTGCTAACTATCTATGTAATAGATGGACAAGTGCTTCCTTGGATGGTAAAACTCCTCATGAGGTTCTTTATGGTAGAAGGCCGAGTGTCAAGCATTGTAGGATCTTTGGATGTACATGTTTTGTCAATATCACACTTGATGATAGAACTAAAGAAGATCCTTCATCAAAGAAGGGTGTGTTTGTTGGCTATAGTGAAGTAAGCAAGGCTTACAAAGTGTACATTCCTTCTACAAAGAAACTTGTCATAAGTAGGGATGTCATCTTTCATGAAGAGAATGTTTCCAATGTTGTTGATGTTGATGTTGATGTGCCTACTAATCATCATGATGTGCAAGATGTCTTGGATGAAGATGGAGATGCCACTCCAAAGCAAACTTCAAGGAAGACTCAAAGGCAAAGGGCTAAGCCATCAAGGCTAACCTATGATGAAAAAGGAAAGCAAGTGGTGGACAACTCTAACTTTGCTTTTCTTACCTCTTTTGATGAACCAACTTGTGTAGGTGAAGCAATTCAAAAGAAGGAATGGATCCAAGCCATGGATCATGAGCATCAAGCACTCATCAAAAGCAACACATGGAGGTTGGTAAAGCTTCCAAAGGACAAGAAGGCAATTGGTTGTAAGTGGATCTTCAAGATCAAGACAAATCAAGATGGATCAATCAACAAGTACAAGGCAAGGTTGGTGGCAAAGGGGTATGCTCAAGAATATGGTATTGACTATGATGAGACCTTTGCACCCGTGGCAAAGATGGTAACTATTCGAATCCTAATCTCTCTTGCAACTCTTTATGATTGGGATATGTGGCAAATGGATGTTACTAATGCCTTCTTGAATGGTGATCTTGAAGAAGATATTTACATGGAGCAACCCGAGGGCTATGTTTCACATGATGAGCCTAATCATGTGTGCTATCTCCAAAAGAGTTTGTATGGGCTAAAGCAAGCACCAAGGAGTTGGTATGCTAAGCTCAATTCCTTCTTACTTTCTCAAAACTTTGTTATGAGTGAGTATGATCATTCTCTCTACTTTAGATTGAATGAAAATGATATCACTTTACTTTTGATCTATGTTGATGACATTATCTTAAGTGGTGGTAACAATCTAGATATAGATGAAATCAAGATGGCACTCAAAAGAGAGTTTGAAATTCAAGATCTTGGTAAACTTCATTATATCTTAGGAATAGAGATTATTAGAACTTCTAAATCTACATTCATATGTCAAGAAAAGTATGTTAACTCTATTCTAAAAAGGTTTCATATGGAAGATTGTAAAGTTGTTTCTACTCCTATGGAATCAAATGTAAAGCTAACTACAAGAAGTAATGAAAGATCCTTCAAGGACATTACTCTCTATAGAAAGCTAATAGGATCTCTTATATGGTTAACCATCACAAGACCTGATCTAAGCTTTGTGGTTGGTAAACTAAGTCAATTTATGCAAGATCCTAGTGAGGCTCATTGGAAGCTAGGAAAGAGAGTACTTAGATACATCTCGGGATCTAGAGATTTTGGCATCTTGTATGGAGGTACTACACCTAACCTTTGTGGATTTTCAGATTCAGATTTTGCAGGTGATCAAATGGATAGGAAGTCAACAAGTGCCTTTGCAATCTATCTTGGAGATGGAGTAGTCTCATGGCTATCAAAGAAGCAACCAACTATCTCTCTATCTTCCACCGAAGCCGAGTACAAGGCATTAACAACATGCACCAAGGAGATTCTTTGGATCAAGAGGATGTTATTGGATCTTCACTTGCTGGAACCAGAGAAGACTCCAATCATACTTTGTGATAACCTTTCAGCCCAAAGCTTGGCAAGCAATCCTGTTTTTCATGCAAGGAGCAAGCACATTGAGATTGCTCACCATTTTGTGAGAGATCAAGTCATTGCCAAAGAGGTGGAGCTTCAACATGTCTCTTCAAAGGAGTGTGTGGCTGATATCTTCACCAAACCATTGGGAAAGGACCTATATTTAATGCATAGATCTAATCTTGGAATGTGCTCAAAGACTATGTTGAAACTAGCATCCAATGTTGAAGAGGGAGTGTGAAAATTGTCAACATTTCCTAGCTAGTTTGAGGCCTAAATTGGCTAAAATTGTAAATAGTTTTGGTTCTGGAGTTTCACACGTGTGAACCAGGCCACAATGTTTTTATTTACTGTATTTTTTCAGTATGATGAAGTGTCAAACTTCATACCCTTCAAAATGAGACCATTTTGATGTATTTTGGTCATATAAGCCATTTTTAGCTATTTTTCCTATATAGGGAATATCTAGGGTCAAGTACCTTCTAGAGAGAGGAGAGAGAGTCATCTTCCTCATCCATAAATAGTAGGGAAGTCGTGGAAAACAGGTTGGAGAAACCTTTTGTATGCTTCATTGAGATCAATAGATCATTGTCATTGTTTCTTCCTCCATTGAGAGCATTGTTGTGTGTATTGTCTTCAAGCTATTGTGTATGATCTTAGGTGCTTTCCAAAAGTGATAGGCTGATGTATTATGGACTGTATAATGCTATTTTGGGCCGCACTTGATGTTTATGGAAGTTTCCATTTGTGATAAATGTTTTTTGATCAAGTTCTTTGCATTCTAGGTAGCATAGAATGTGTTGCCAATTCCTAGCTTATGTAGTTTGGAGTGCAAGCATTCAAGCCAATGATCTTGGAGTTTAGATCCACTTAGGATCTGTATTTTTCACAGTTTCCAAGCATAGAAAGGAAGATTGAAACACATGCAACACTTTGCACACACTAAGAATGGATTACAAAATCAAACCAACCTGAACACACTCTTGCTTAAGCTCTCAAACTTTCCAGCAAGTGACCAAATCAAGTTATGGTGTGAAGAGTTACTTGCATTCTTAGAAAATACCCAAAACTAGGATGCCAAGATTACCTAGTAATGAACAAACTTGATCAACATATGATCAACACACTAAGATATTGATTCAACCTGTAAAACCACATGTAAACCACACTTCTAAAAGTTTATAAACTCCAGCAAGTGATAAATACAAGATTTAGAGGTGAATGAATGAGCACACTTAGTGAATCACAAGACTAGCTTCACTATCTTGTCAAATCTTGGTGTTTAGATGTAGATCTAAGATCACTTCACATGAGAATGTTCCTCAACCTGTTAAGAACCTGAAAACACACTTGCATAATGGTTAACACCTTCCAGCAAATGCTCCAATCAAATTACATAAGGAGAGTTACTTACATGCTCAACAAAGTACACCAAAATTTATGCCAAAATTGATGACAATCTTTACAATATGCTCTTCACAATGGAGCTTACAATATGTTCACCCAAAAAAGGGGATCTTTCATCCAAATGGGAGCTTTGCTCAGCCTTTAGGAGAATTACAACTCACTCAAAAGAGCATTTGTCATCCACTTAAGGAGAAGTTTCATCCACTTAAGGAGAGTGTTCATCCAAGAATGGAGATTGTCAACAATAGGATTGAAAAGAACATTGTTAGTATTGAATATGCACAAGCCTCACAATCACAAATGATTAGGTGTTATGATCTGATCCAAAATAGTTTCTTTTCAGCCTCTGATCTTCAATAGACCTGAAATATGCTTTTGGTCCACAAGTTCAACTCACAAAACAAAGGTTAGTAAGATTTGATCAACAAAGCAATGCAAAATCATGCTAGAACTTGATCAAACATCCAAATATCACCAAAAATGGAATACTTACTGTAAATAGAAGCCAACCAGCTCTGATACCATGTGAAAAATATAGATCCTAAGTGGATCTAAACTCCAAGATCATTGGCTTGAATGCTTGCACTCCAAACTACATAAGCTAGGAATTGGCAACACATTCTATGCTACCTAGAATGCAAAGAACTTGATCAAAAAGCATTTATCACAAATGGAAACTTCCATAAACATCAAGTGCGGCCCAAAATAGCATTATACAGTCCATCATACATCAGCCTATCACTTTTGGAAAGCACCTAAGATCATACACAATAGCTTGAAGACAATACACACAACAATGCTCTCAATGGAGGAAGAAACAATGACAATGATCTATTGATCTCAATGAAGCATACAAAAGGTTTCTCCAACCTGTTCTCCACGACTTCCCTACTATTTATGGATGAGGAAGATGACTCTCTCTCCTCTCTCTAGAAGGTACTTGACCCTAGATATTCCCTATATAGGAAAAATAGCTAAAAATGGCTTATATGACCAAAATACATCAAAATGGTCTCATTTTGAAGGGTATGAAGTTTGACACTTCATCATACTAAAAAAATACAGTAAATAAAAACATTGTGGCCTGGTTCACACGTGTGAAACTCCAGAACCAAAACTATTTACAATTTTAGCCAATTTAGGCCTCAAACTAGCTAGGAAATGTTGACAATTTTCACACTATATATAATAGAACTTTATCTCCTTCATTCAATTGCTTTAATTGAATATTATTATCATGCCAGGCCTTCTGTCTGCGTTTGTTTACCAACTATGCATATGCTAACTTAATAATCGAGTTTCACATAGTATGTGAAGATGTGCTTGATGGTTGCTTTTTCACCAAGTTGTTCGGAATATGCAACTCTTAAGGATGGAATGATAAATTCGACCGACATTACAGCCTCTTGTCCGTAAACCAACTGAAATTGTGTCATCCCCGTTGATCTTAGTGGTGTGGTCCTGAAAGCCCAAATAGTTGAATATACAACTCTGTTTCCCAATCATTTCAGCTAGCTTCAACTATTTTGGTCCGAATTGGGCAGATGATCTTGTTTGAGAATTCGGTTAACCCATTGCATCGAGGATAGTATGGGGTACTTTGCGATGCTTCACAAAGTAATGGGTTAGGATTATTTACAACGTCATTGACAAAGTGAGTGCCTTTATCACTTACTAACTCTATTGGACAACCAAATCGGGTAATAGTGTTTTCATACAGAAATTTGGTTGTAACTTTTGTCGTATCTTGTCTAGTTGCTCTAGCCTCACATGTTTTGATTTGGGCATATGTATCCTTAAATAACGGCCACCAGTATCCGACTAGTAGTATTTTATTCGCGGGACTGTCAAATGAGATGTGTCCTCCTCCACCTTCATGCGATAGGAAAATTATTTGTTCTACCTCATGCTCATTAATGAATGATACTATCTCTTCAGCCCATCTAGGAGTAGCATCTATTTCGAATAGGTAGGCATCAGGTAAATCATCACTTATCAGTTCTGTGACTTTCTCGGCTGATGGTATCCTAAATAAATGATCGACAAGAAAACTTACAATAATCTTAAAGTCAAACTCTAGAAGGATAAGTAGCCATCTTGCTATATGACTAGTGTTGCATGGTTTATTCAATAGATATAGCAATGCTTCATGATCGGTATAGAATCTAAATTGATTTCTTAGCAGATAATGGCATAATCTTTGTACAACATGTTCATTGTTAAAGCTTCTCTTCTAGTTGTGGAATAATTTACTTCAGCAGAAACTGATTGTATATTGAGAAATCGAATCGTGTTATCTTTCCCAAATTCTCCTGCCTGTGTTAGAATGACTCCAATAGAAGAGTTACCGGAGTCAGTATGAACATGGAATTTCAATTGGGAGTTCGGTGCTCGGAGAATGGGTGTAGTGACAAGTGTGTGCTTGAAGTCCTCAATTGCTTGTATTCTTTCTTTGGTCCATTTTGGATCTGTAACAACTTCATAAAATTAATCTGGCTTTTCCTACAAAATTAAGAATAAATACGCGGTAATAGTTACAATGGCATACGAAGATATAGATGGCCGGTAGTGGCATTTCTTTGGGTTCAGCGAAATTCCATACTTCCTGCATTGGATAAAAAAAATTTCAAGAGCATCAAGATGTTCACATTTTTTAGATTTAACACCAATGTCATCTAGATATATCTCTAAAATATTATGCCATAAATCTTCAAATGCAAACTGCATCACACTTTGAAAGGTCGATGGAGCGTTATAGAGTTCGAATGGCATGACCTAATATGCATAGGTACCAAACTTTTGGCAAATGCAGTCTTATGGATGTCTTTAGGATCTAATCGAATAAGAAAATAGCCTCTAAAGCCATCCAAAAAACCTCATTGCCTCTGCTCCTGCCATTTCTTCCAGTATGGCATCGGTTATGGTAAAGGGAAGTGATCTTTTTTTGTGACTTTATTCAATTATTTTAAATCCACACATATCATTAGTTTAACATTTTTCTTGGGAACCACCACGATGGGTGATAACCATGTCGAATGTTCAATCTCTTTAATGAGACCCGCAACTAATAATCTTTGTGTATCTTCTTTAATTTGTTTTCTATAGAGCATATTACAACCGTAGGGCTTCGCTTGGACTGGCTTTGCATTTTTTTCTAATAAGATGGAGTGCACGGCGATATCCCCTTCATCTCTTTATAGTTCCATCACGATACTTCCTTAAAAAAATTTATAAATTTTTTCACTGTCGTCTTATATCAAGATGGGCTCCTATATGTATGAATCTATCTCCTTTTTCATCTAAATCTTTCAAGTTTAAAGGAATTGTTTTAGTTGGTCCATCAAACGAAGATGATTCACTCGTTGGTTCCCATTTCGGTTGTGGCAACTCAATAGAAACATCACCCATTGTGAAATCTGTGAACTTCTTAGGTACATCAAGTTCAGGATTCTCTTTATGTACAAGGATCTTTTTATGTAAAGATGGGGCTCTAATGAGGCGTGGCTTCGAACAAGAAGCGTCGTTAGACAAGTCAATTGTTTGTTGCTCATTAAGAGGAACAATCAGCTATTTCAGTTTTTGTCGGATCTGCTTATGTTTCTCAATTAATCTTCTTCAAGGCATTGGAAGTGTATTATTCTATGAGAATGATTTGACAATCTAAAAATTATTAGTCAATTTCAGATGAGAGCTCTGAGTATTCGTTATGATTGTAAGGCTCTCATCAATAGTAGTAATAATTTTGTTTCTTGGATTATCCCATTTGTATACCTTATCGTTCAGATGACAATCGGCTAGGTTGGGCTAAATATTTCCAAGAGGATTCATCTATATGTGCAAAAGGTGATGGTAGGTTAATCTCTTTTGGTATTCTCGTAAGATTGGATGATTGTGAATCTAAATAATGAAGTACTTGCTCGTTGGTTGGTCCTTCGTCAATCATCGTTCATGATACCTTCATCTATAATTTCCACAATAAACGACATATTGGTAGCCATTCTGTTTGAATAAGCTGAGCATCTTTAAAAGAAATATAAAATGCATCCATAATTGGTTGATCTATGCTTGTAGATGTTATCCTTATCGATCTCTAAAATTTGGATAATACTTCATTACTGCATCATTGAGCATCTACACAGTCAATGGTCGCTAAGACATGGCTCCAATTAATGATATCTGTAGATTGTGCATAATGTCATCAAATGGTTGGAGAAACATTGGTTTCATCACACGTTAAACATTCATCTTCTTCCCATACAAGTTTTGTTTTACCAATAGTGTAATCAACTGATATAATGTGATCTCGATTACAAAAAATGATTTGTTGTCTTTTCCAATCTTGAATCACTTCGGCATTGGTTAACCATGTGGTTCCCAATAAAAATTTATATGCGGACTTTTCATGTGGAAGATCTAGCACTACACAATCAACTACAAACTTCAGATCTGCGATCTTAATGGGTACGACATTGATGTGTCCATATGGTTCGTCGGTCAAAGGTTGATCAACTAAGTTCAGCCGGTACTTGGGTGGAACAATAGGTTCTACGCTTGATAGAATTTCTTCAATTCACAAATGCCGATAGAATTCGCGGAATGCTTGATAGAATTTTATCAATTCACAAATAAAAACCTATGGCCTTGTTGCCCACAGACCCAACAACTGATAAGTTTTGCTACTGGTGTCACAGCGTAACCACAGATCTATAATGTCTCATTCACAATTCACATCAATTCATATCAGAATACTACAAGTTTTCAACACACAATCATATACAACAAACAGTACATGGAAATGGTAAGAAGTACTCCAAGGATTCTCATTCCAATGACAATAGCTTCTTACAAAACTTCATGCAACAAGTGCAGCCCACTCATCAACTCCGCTAATCACTAGTCTGATCACCAACACATCGTATCGACTATCCTTCTCTAGATTGCCCATAGGCGCTCCCATCTCTAGACTTTTCGATCTCTACACACTCACACTCTTCCCATCATCAACTCTGGTTGCATCCCCCTCTTTCCTCCATCTCTCTTCTGTTCTATTATTTTCTTATTCCTACTTGCCATCGAGTTTCTTGGCTGTGTCACTTTCTACAACCGAATATTGTTGAACTTCCCACTAACAGGTCACATCCAAGTAACTCTTACGTAACTAACTATTCTTTCCTCAACTCATGATCTTACACAACAAGATGCTATGGTTGGGTTCACAAGTACAAGTCTAGCTACTGTAGTTCTTGGATCAACCGACATCAGAAATATTCCTTCGACTGATTGTGATATTGGTAGAGAATCTACCAACAATTGGCAAGATGCTAGATGATCGTCTCCAAGTTGATTTTGGAAAAGATGCTTGCTTGGTTAAGAGGGATGGTGATGTCATGGTAGCAAGTGGGACTAGATGTGGTAATCATTTCAAGATTGCTGCTAATCCTTGTGGAAATGTGGCCAAGAGGAGCTTGGATCATCTCAAGGAGGATAAGGCAAGTGATGTACCTCAACCTCTGTTCCAAGATGGTTCTTTGGCAAAAGCACATGGAGATGGTTATTGCCAAGGAGGTCTACTCCTCATCAAATATCTTATTTTGTTCATTTGGATGATCTCATTTCATCATGTAGAAGCAAAGATGGTGCCATTTCATGTGACTTCTTATTTAAAAACTTCAATTGGAAGTATCTTTTATTAATGGTGCTTGATAAGAAGATTGCAATACTTGATAATTTGGGGATCTTTAGAATGATATGCTTTGCCAAAATTCCTTGGCATATAAGGATTAAGGAGGATCTCATCTTAATCAAGAGAATGATGGTAGGATTTTCAAATCTACCAAAAATCCAAGTGCATGATGGAGATTTGCCAAGGCTTGAGGAGGAGTCTTCTCAACACATGGTTTCATGGAGATCTTCAAGAGGCAAGGCCGAGTCTATGAGGCTCACAATACATGGCAAAGAGGGGCAATTTTCAGGTTGTATCTACTTCAACACATTCACATTTGCTTCTCTTCCATTATTTGATGTAACATCCTGCCTTATTGAGATTTCTACATCTCAAAGTTCAAGTAAGGCAATAGTAGTTTTGTATGATGCCTATTGTATGGACATTTTATTTCTTCTCATTGATGGCTTAGATATGTTTCCAAATAATTTTGAAAGCAAGTGGTTGTGTCATCAGATGTATGCTCTTGGATCTAGTAAGAGCAAGAATGAGTTTGTTACTCATAGTGTGAAAAATCATGTTTTTACATGTTGTGAGGCAATTTGTAAACTTCTCTTGAGATAAAGTGAATCATCCATGAAGGACACTAAGTACATCCATGATCATTTTTTGTGACTTTAGTCAATTCTTTTAAATCCACCCATATCTTTAGTTTAACATTTTTCTTGGGAACCAGCACGATGGGTGATAACCATGTCGAATGTTCAATCTCTTTAATGAGACTCGCAACTAATAATCATTGTGTATCTTCTTTAATTTGTTTTCTATAGAGCGGATTACAACGGTAGGGCTTCGCTTGGACTGACTTTGCATCTTTTTTCTAATAAGATGGAGTGCACGACGATATCCCCTTCATCTCTTTATAGTTCCATCACGATACTTCCTTAAAAAAAATTATAAATTTTTTCACTGTTGTCTTATATCGAGATGGGATCCTATATGTACGAATCTATCTCCTTTTTCATTTAGAACTTTCAAGTTTAAAAGAACTGTTTTAGTTGATCCATCAAACGAAGATGATTCACTCGTTGGTTACCATTTCGGTTGTGGCAACTCAATAGAATCATCACCCATTGTGAACTCTGTGAACTTCTTAGGTACATCAAGTTTAGGATTCTCTTTATGTAGAAGGATCTTTTTATGTAAAGATGGGGCTCTAATGAGGCGTGACTTCGAACAAGAAGCGTCAATTGTTTGTTGCTCATTAAGAGGAACAATCAGCTATTTCAGTTTCCGTCGGAACTACTTGTGTTTCTCAATTAATCTTCTACAGAGCATTGGAAGTGTATTATTCTGTGAGGATGATCTGACAATATGAAACTTATTAATAGCTTTCAGATGAAAGCTCTGAGTATTCGGTATGATTGTAAGGCTCTCATCAATAGTACTAATAATTTCGTTTCTTGGATTATCCCATTTGTATACCTTATCGTTCAGATGACAATTGACTAGGCTGTGCTAGATATTTCAAAGAGGATTCATCTATATGTGCAATAGGTGATGGTAGCATAATCTCTTTTGGTATTCTCGTAAGATTGGATGATTGTGGATCTAAACAATGAAGTACTTGCTCGTTGGTTGGTCCTTCATCAATCATTGTTCAAGATACCTTCATCTGTAATTTCCACAAGCACATTAACCGATGGATTTGGTAGCCATTTTGTTTAAATAAGCTGAGCATTGATATAAGAAACATAAAATACATCCATAATTGGTTGATACATGCTTGTAAATGTTATCCTTATCGATCTCTAAAATTCGGATAATACTTCGTTTCTACATCTTTGAGCATCTACATAGTCAATGGTCGCTAAGACATGGCCCCAATTAATGATATCTGTAGATTGTGCATAATGTCATCGAATGGTTGGAGAAACATTGGTTTCATCACATGTTAAACATGCATCTTCTACTTGCACAGGTTTTGTTTTACCAATAGTGTAATCATTTGATATCATGTGATCTCGATTATGGAAAACGATTCATTGCCTTTTCCAATCTTGAATCACTTCGGCATTGGTTATCCATGTGGTTCCCAATAAAAATTTATATGCAGACTTTTCATGTGGAAGATCTAGCACTACACAATCAACTACAAAATTCAGATCTGTGATCTTAATGGGTACGACATTGATGTTTCCATATAGTTCGGTCAAAGGTTGATCAACTTAGTTCAGCTGATACTTGGGTGGAACAATAGATCCTACGCCCCATTGTTTAGCGAGAGTTAGCGATATGATATTTACTCCTGACCCACTATCGATAATAGCAGGTACAATAGCATGATCTTTATGGACTACAAATGTGATGCAGCCTCTAGCTTTTCCTGTCTGGAACAAGGTAGCATCAACATGTTGGGCTTGCATTGGAATCTCTGGTTCATGAGGTATTTCAATATCCTCATATGGCTGTAGTTCTCGGGCTATGATCTTGTGTAAGGGTCCAGATAACTTAGAAACAACATGGAAAGGCAACATGATTTGAGAGTACAGAAGTTCGGATATGATCTCTATTATCGAGGGTTGGGGTAAGTGTTTTTGTTGATTTGTCTCGGTTAATGGAATAGGTTCATATTCACATTCCCGTAGCAACTCATCTTGAATTTGCTTATACCTCTCCTGTTCTATTATAGGATTACGATAAGATCTAGGCATCATTGAAGTAGCAAAACACCCTCCTTCTTCAATGTTCTTACAACTCGATTTAGGATCGTTTATTTTTTTGTTGCAATTGAGCACTTGTCATCACCCGAATCGCTTGTTCTTGGACATGCCTAGTTGGCATAGTCTCTTTTTCTTGAGTGGGGCCATCCTTGTAACAATGGATTGTTCCACAATTTTCATGGAATGCTTGATAGAATTTTTTCAATTCACAAAAAGAAATAAATAAATAAATAAATAAACCTATGGCCTTGTTGCCCACAGACCCAACAACCGATAAGTTTTTCTACTGATGTCACAGCGTAACCACATTGGGTACGTGATTCAGGGTCTGCATAACAATCAAAGATGGAAGCCTCCTCTCGGTAACACGGGGAATCATAGGAATAAGATGCTTCCTCATCAATGTAGTTTATATGTGCAGGAATCTTATTTCTAGACAACAATTGGTTGTTATCACCAGGCGGTCTTTGTAGGACTGCTAATTTCTTTTGATTTTGTGTTGTACCAGATACTTCTTGTACTTGCACTTGGGATGGAAAGTGTGGTTGTTGCACATGTGGTTGATACATAGGATTCAGTGGTCTCTATTGTTGTCTGGCTTGATTAATCGGATTGAAGGTGCACTTAAACAACTCATGACCAGATCTATTACAGAACACACATCTAGATTGATAGTGTGTTTGAAAAGGACCCTTATTTGAACATTCATTCCTAGTGTGGTTTCCCCTATAGATAGAACACCACACGCCCTCTCTTCTCGGGTATGTATTCTGGTTAACGTCTTCTGGATCTCTTTCCACTGACTCTTATGGATTTTGTTTATTTTTTCAAGCTCATCCCACATATCTGTAGTGCGTGATTCTTTGTTCAGTAATTCCTTCAACATGTTGATCTCTTCTTCTTTCCCTTAAATTATCCTCGTGGTTAATGAAATGATGATCCTCATCATCTGATTCTTCGTCTTCTTCTCTTATACCTTCTAGCATGCCTTGCTTTATTTGACGATAGTCATCAACAGGTTTAAGCTCACGCCGAATTCGTTTTGGAAGGCCGACTATAAACCAAGCTATTAGCATCTTTTTGGTTAACCCTTCTTGGCATTGTCCACAAAGACATTTGAATCTTTCAATGTAGTCCCTTACTTTTTCTTTTTCTTTTTTCATTTTGATTTGGCTTAATCATACAAAAGGACTCTTTGATAATCTATCTGGTTTTAATTGTTTGATAAAAGCTTCTTTCAACACTTCTGAATCATTATGTTCATCTCGGTCAAGGTTAAAGAACCAATCTCGAGCGACTCCTAGCAAGGTCATAGAGAAGAGTTGAGCCATGCTTTCATGTGAAGAACCTTCATATACTTCATAGGCATTCTCAAAGATTTGAAAGAAATCTATGAGGATCCATTCTTCCATCAAATTTCGGTAAATCTAATTTTGGAGTTCTAGTGTGTGACCTTTCGGTAATTCTTTGTTCAGTAATTCCTTCAACATGTTGTTCTCTTCTTCTTTCCCTTAGATTATCCTCGTGGTTAATGAAATGATGATCCTCATCATCTGATTCTTCGTCTTCTTCTCTTATACCTTCTAACATGCCTTGCTTTATTTGACGATAGACGATAGTCATCAACAAGTTTAAGCTCATGCTGAATTCGTTTTGGAAGGCCGACTATAAACAAAGTTATTAGCATCTTTTTGGTTAACCCTTCTTGGCATTGTCCATGAAGACATTTGAATCTTTCAATGTAGTCCCTTACTTTTTCTTTTTCTTTCATTTTGATTTGGCTTAATCATACAAACGGACTCTCTGATAATCTATCTGGTTTGAATTGTATGATAAAAGCTTCTTTCAACACTTCTGAATCATTATGTTCATCTCGGTCAAGGTTAAAGAACCAATCTCGAGCGACTCCTAGCAAGGTCATAGAGAAGAGTTGAGCCATGCTTTCATGTGAAGAACCTTCATGTACTTCATGGGCATTCTCAAAGATTTGAAAGAAATCTATGAGAATCCATTCTTCCATCAAATTTCGGTAAATCTAATTTTGGAGTTCTACATTCATATGCAGGTGATCTTCATCTAGGAGATAATCTAACAGGTAGATGATCACATCTCCCTTTTGTAATGATTAGCTGTAATTCGTGGATCATGTATGACAAATCTTAATTGTGGTCTTGTCCGTGGGCTTGATTCAGGCTGTTCATTTGGAAGATTCGGTTCTGGAAGGTACCTCATCATAATTTTCAGTATCCATGATCTCTACAAAGTAGTACTATAATACTACTTGTTTATTCTCCACCCACGGAGTGGTTGGGAATAGGAATGCAGTGGTATGGAAATGGTGCGGTAAATAAGGAAAATGAAAAATTCGGATAATTGGAGCGCGAAAACAAGTGGATGAGAAAAACTAGTCAGCTAACTGAAAAAGTATTGCACAGGTAGAAACAATGTTATGGTATGTTTTAATAGAAATTAATAAAACATGAAGTAATTTAGAACATGTATATTGAATCTTTTAAGCAATAAAATATTCAAAAAGAAATGAGAAAAAAGTGGATGCAACCGAAATTGCTATTGTAATCTGGTCGTATCATGCACTAATCTAAGTGAGTTGTCAATGTCACCAATGTTTGGTAAAACTCCTCGATTTATAACTCACTGCCAATGCTGAATTCTTTTGATTTGCCCAAACACATGCTTAAACTTGAACCTGCCAATTAAGCATCCTATCACTTTTATCTAATCAACCGAAAAGACTACTACTCATAACATATCTCTTTTCATACATGACAAGTAGAAGTCAACAATCTAATTCTAAGCATTCAACATCACAACTCTGACCTGTCATTTCTGTTAACTCAAATAAGATCTACTCAATTATCGTACTTCTTACGTGATCCCTATTCACGAACTATGGATCTATAATCTCTCATTCACTCGACAAATAGACGAGTCTTTCTCACATTCACAATTCACGTCAATTCATATCAGAATACTACATGTTTTCAACACACAATCATATACAACAAACTATACATGGAAATGGTAAGAAGTACGCCAAGGATTCTCATTCCAATGACAATAGCTTCTTACAAAACTTCATGCAACAGATGCAGCCCACTCATCAACTCTGCTAATCACTAGTCTGATCACCAACACATCGTATTGACTATCCTTCTCTAGATTGCCCATCGGCTCTCCAATCTCTAAACTGTTCGATCTCTACACACTGACACTCTTCCCATCATCAACTCTAGTTGCATCCCCCTCTTTTCTCCACCTCTCTTCTTTTCTATTATTTTCTTATTCTTACTTGCCATCGAGTTTCTTGGCTGTGTCACTTTCTACAACCGAATATTGTTAAACTTCCCACTAACAGGTCACATCCAAGTAACTCTTACGTAACTAACTATTCTTTCCTCACCACATGGTCTTACACAACAAGATGCTATGGTTGGGTTCACAAGTACAAGTCTAGCTACTGTAGTTCTTGGATCAACCGACATCAGAATTATTCCTTCGACTGATTGTGATATTGGTAGAGAATCTACCAACAATTGGCAAGATGCTAGATGATGGTCTCCAAGTTGATTTTCAAAAAGATGCTTGCTTGGTTAAGAGGGATGGTGATGTCATGGTAGCAAGTGGGACTAGATGTGGTAATCTTTTCAAGATTGATGCTAATCCTTGTGGAAATGTGGCCAAGAGGAGCTTGGATCATCTCAAGGAGGATAAGGCAAGTGATGTACCTCAACCTCTGTTCCAAGATGGTTCTTTGGCAAAAGCACATGGAGATGGTTATTGCCAAGGAGGTCTACTCCTCATCAAATATCTTATCTTGTTCATTTGGATGATCTCATTTCATCATGTAGAATGCCATTTCATGTGATGTCATTTATCAATGGAAGTATCTTTTATCAATGGTGCTTGATAAGAAGATTGCAATAGTTGATAATTTGGGGATCTTTAGAACGATATGCTTTGCCAAAATTCCTTGGCATATAAGGATTAAGGAGGATCTCATCTCAATCAAGAGGATGATGGTAGGATTTTCAAATCTACCAAAAATCCAAGTGCGTGATGCAGATTTGCCAAGGCTTGAGGAGGAGTCTTCTCAACACATGGTTTCATGGAGATCTTCAAGAGGCAAGGCCGAGTCTATGAGGCTCACAATACATGGCAAAGAGGGGCAATTTTCAGGTTGTATCTACTTCAACACATTCACATTTGCTTCTCTTCCATTATTTGATGTAACATCTTGCTTTATTGAGATTTCTACATCTCAAAGTTCAAGTAAGGCAATACTAGTTTTGTATGATGCCTATTGTATGGACATTTTATTTCTTCTCATTGATGGCTTAGATATGTTTCCAAATCATTTTGAAAGCAAGTGGTTGTGTCATCAAATGTATGCTCTTGGATCTAGAAAGAGCAAGAATGAGTTTGTTACTCATAGTGTGAAAAACCATGTTTTTACATGTTGTGAGGCAATTTGTAAACTTCTCTTGAGATTAAGTGAATCATCCATGAAGGACACTACGTACATCCTTGAGCAAGATCAATATACTGTTTGGTTTCAAGATTAGATTCATCATGGAAAAAGTTCATAGTATGTGGATCTATGTTGGCTCTAAGTGCAGGCCCACAAACTCACAACCAGATCCTAATTCATCTATTGGGAGCTAACCTTTGTGATAGGAACGTATGCCTTCCAAACTTGTAAAATTGATATATCAATCCCTCCAACTCCGCCATGCCTATTTTGCAAGGGTATTAAAAGTGGCGGTTTAAGAATGCTTCCTAGGGTGAGAACTCAACTAGGACGTGGTATCGATGCGTTAAACCACACTTTCCCATTGCCAGGCTGAGTGGGAGTAGGCTAGTGGCATTCCAAGAGGTCTAGATACTTATAATTACAGTTTTGAGGAGTTTCAACAAGAAGAAGGTGCATGAGAAGAGGAGATGCGCTAGTGGTGGGTTTGGAGGCGAATGATTCAATAGCTGGTCGGAGGAACTAATTAAAGTTGGAAGCTCAAATTTTGGCCTCCTCCATCAAAAGGTTGGAAGCACACAAAGCCTCATGCATGATTCAACTATTTACCGGGTCTAAATCTCTAGTTCACAATAAGAGAATTGTATTTGAATTGTATTTGTTCTCTAAACCCTAAACCCAAAAGGGGCCTTAGCACAATGGTAAAGCGTTGGGGTCTTGTTATGAGGTGCTCGCGTAGCCTTCCATCTCCCCAAGATGTGGGTTCGACTCCCCCAGGCTCCAACAGCACTTTTAAATCCCTTCTTCTTTTTTATCGAATCCATGCATCCGACAAGGGAGCGAGGAGAGCGAGAACAACGATTACATACGCACAGATTACAAGGTAGCGTCAGCAGCAATAATCGCTATTAAATTCTTCCAATCATAATAGCATCCAACGATTCCTTCTTCTTCTTCTTCTTCTTCTACACTCACAACAGTACTCAGGTTTGATAGCAAAACAGATCAATGCATGTACTAACTCAAAGATATTGTGCTGATCAGCTTTCTCACCATGTATAATCATTCATGAATTGTTCATATGATTGTCAAGGAATTAATCATTTGAGCAGAAATTTGTATTGATCAGACAAACAAACCATATGCACGAATTTCAATTAATAAGCTTCGCATTACGAAGTTCAGCCTTATGACCCAATGCATACATGCCTGCAGTCCGAGCCAGCCAAGCGCAAACAAACTCGCTTCAAACAAATCTAGCTAAAACTCATGTGCACCAAGTTGGGAATAAGAAGCGAGATATCTACAGCCACTGCATGCATGCCTGCAGTTGTTTCGCATCATGCATGCATCGTAACGAGAATGAAAATTAATTGCCCCTTAATTATGATGGATGTGGCTTAATTCCTTATATTCTTCATGTCTTTCCAAGCTGGCTCGAAAGGATCAGAAACAAATCTGCCAGGAAACGCAGGAGAAGAGTTCGGGAGCCCTGATATATATATATATATATATATATATATATATATATATATATATATATATATATATGCAATTTATTAAACAAGAAGCGATCATAAAGACGATAAAGGCGTTTTGGAGGATGGGTACAAGTGGAGAAAGGATAGTCAGAAGGCTGTAAAGAACAGTCCTCACCCGAGGTGCCTATGCATACCTTCTCGAGCAGCAATGTGGGCTACTGCTTAATCATTTATTCCTGGGGAATGTTTGCAATTTCCCACATATGTTTATTTGAATCTAGGAAATTGTATGGAATTTCCCTTTTTTTTCCTATATAGGAATTGAACAACAGCTTCTTGTGGTGAAACTATTCTGGAAGCTGATCATCATCATCAATTGTGGCCTATAGGATGCTGCTCGATGATCTCACTAGCTTTAGTGACGCTTAATTTCATGCTCTCGTGCCTTTGATGACACTTCCGTACATTGTTTTGAGGGAGCTAGTAGTTGTGGAAGACTACTTTATATGCCACAAGTTAATCATGTCCTCGATGATCTCTCTAGCTTTAGTCATGCTTAATTTAATGCTCTCATGTCTTTGATGACCTTTTTGTACATCTTTTTGAGGTAGCCAGTAGTTGTGGAAGACTACTTTATATGCCGCAAGTTAATCATGTGCTCGATGATCTCTCTAGCCTTCGTGATGCTTAATTTAATGCTCTCGTGCCATTGATGACCTTTCCGTACGTTGTTTTTAGCACACAAGTTAATCATGTGCTCGATGATCTCTCTAGCTTTAGTGATCCTTAATTTAATGCTCTCGTGCCTTTGATGACCTTTCCGAACATTTTTTTGAGGTAGCTAGTAGTTGTGGAAGACTGCTTTATATGCCACAAGTTAATCAATCATGTGCTCAATGATCTCTCTAGCATTAGTGATGCTTGATTTCATGCTCTCGTGCCTTTGATGACCTTTCCGTACATTTTTTTGAGGTAGCTAGTAGTTGTGGAAGACTGTTTTATATGCCACAAGTTAATCAATCATGTGCTCGATGATCTCTCTAGCTTTAGTGATGCTTAATTTAATGCTCTCGTGCCTTTGATGACCTTTCCGTACATTTTTTTGAGGTAGCTAGTAGTTGTGGAAGACTGTTTTATATGCCACAAGATAATCAATCATGTGCTCGATGATCTCTCTAGCTTTAGTGATGTTTAATTTAATTCTCTCGTGCCTTTGATGACCTTTCCATACATTTTTTTTAGGTAGCTAGTAGTTGTGGAAGACTGCCTTCTATGCCACAAGTTAATCAATCATGTGCTCGATGATCTCTCTAGCTTTAGTAATGCTTAATTTCATCCTCTCGTGGGTTTGATAACCTTTCCGTACATTTTTTTGAGGTAGCTCGTAGTTGTGGAAGACTGCTTTATATGCCACAAGTTAATCAATCATGTGCTCGATGATCTCTCTAGCTTTAGTGATGCTTAATTTAATGCTCTCGTGCCTTTGATGACCTTTTCGTACATTTTTTTGAGGTAACTAGTAGTTGTGGAAGACTGCTTTATATGCCACAAGTTAATCAATCATGTGATCGATGATCTCTCTAGCTTTAGTGATGCTTAATTTCATGCTCTTGTGCCTTTTATGACCTTTCCGTACATTTTTTTGAGGTAGCTAGTAGTCGTGGAAGACTATTTTATATGCCACAAGTTAATCATGTGCTCGATGATCTCTCTAGCTTTAGTGATGTTTAATTTAATGCTCTTGTGCCTTTGATTACCTTTTCGAACATTTTTTTGGGGTAGCTAGTAGTTGTGGAAGACTACTTTATATGCCACAAGTTAATCATGTGTGCGATGTCGATCTCTCTAGCTTTAGTGGTGCTTAATTTAATGCTCTTGTGCCTTTGATGACCTTTCCATACATTTTTTTGAGGTAGCTAGTAGTTGTGGAAGACTACTTTATATGCCACAAGTTAATCATGTCCTCGATGATCTCTCTAGCTTTAGTCATGCTTAATTTAATGCTCTCGTGCCTTTGATGACCTTTCCGTAAGTTTTTTTGAGAACACAAGTTAATCATGTGCTCGATGATCTCTCTAGCTTTAGTGATGCTTAATTTCATGCTCTCATGCCTTTGATGACCTTTCCGTACATTTTTTAGAGGTAGCTAGTAGTTGTGGAAGACTGCTTTATATGCCACAAGTTAATCATTTATGTGCTCGATGATCTCTCTAGCATTAGTGATGCTTAATTTAATGCTCTCGTGCTTTGATGACCTTTCCGTACATTTTTTGAGGTAGCTAGTAGTTGTGGAAGACTGCTTTATATGCCACAAGTTAATCAATCATGTGCTCGATGATCTCTCTAGCTTAAGTGATGCTTAATTTCATGCTCTCGTGGCTTTGATGACCTTTCCGTACATTTTTTTGAGGTAGCTAGCAGTTGTGGAAGACTATTTTATATACAAGTTAATCATGTCTCGATGATCTCTCTAGCTTTAGTGATGCTTAATCTAATGCTCTCGTGCCTTTGATGTCCTTTCCGTACATTTTTTTGAGGTAGCTAGTAGTTGTGGAAGACTACTTTATATGCCACAAGTTAATCATGTGCTCGATGTCGATCTCTCTAGCTTTAGTGATGCTTAATTTAATGCTCTCATGCCTTTGATGACCTTTCGGTACATTGTTTTGAGGTAGCTAGTAGTTGTGGAAGACTACTTTATGTCCCACAAGTTAATCATGTGCTCCATGATCTCTCTAGCTTTCGTGATGCTTAATTTAGTGTTGTTGTGCCTTTGATGACCTTTCCATATATTTTTTTGAGCACACAAGTTAATCATGTGCTCGATGATCTCTCTAGCTTTAGTGATGCTTAATTTCATGCTCTCGTTCCTTTGATGACCTTTTTGTACTTTTTTTGAGGTAGCTAGTAGTTGTGGATGACTACTTTATATGCCACAAGTTAAAATCATGTGAAGGACAAAAGGGACATCGGGCAACTAAAGTATGTCATGTGTCCCAAGGCTAGGATATAGTAGGGGAGGAGAGAGGTTGAGGTAATCTCATGCAGGCTGCACAATACACACCGACTAGTTGTATAGCCTACCTAGCTACTAATATCTAGAGTACTATGTTAGTACACCCGGTAGCCCATGGAGGTGAACAAGATGTAGGTTACCCATGGGTGCATGGCCCAACAACGAGCTACTAAATGGACAAGCCTCAAAAGGCTGGAATTCATGGCCAAAATGTATGAGGACATTTTTTGCTCTAATCATGACACCCACCTAGGTTTTGAATTCTCAGTGTTTATGTCACGAAATTGAACCTAGTAGAAACTTGTAGTCGTAGTACATTTGACATGGCACATCCAATGATCTAAACTAAATTCACATAATCTAACTCACCCATTACTATGGACAACTTCATCTACATTTTCTTTGTAGATAGCATAGGACAATGAGAGAAAGACGAACACCTGCAATGGATGATGATCACCCAAGCTAAATTGGAAAGGAATGAGCAGGATCATCATGCGATGATAGAGCTCTATGAGGTGAGCACGATGGTGGACAAGAGGCAGAGGAGGAGAATAGCATACAAAATGCTACCCAGGTGCGTTGAATCATTGGTGCATCTCGCTATGAAGGCCCCATGCCCCAAGGCCAGAATTCCTGGATTGCAAACTGCCCATCCACACATTCGGCTCCCCATAATTTCAACACCCACTTAGCGTGCTACAATGTTGCAGACACCTACTTGCCAACCAACTCTGTTTCCTAATCATTTCTGCTGGATTCACAAATGAATGAGAATTGGGCAGATGATCTTGTTTGAAAATTCGGCTAACCCATTTAGTATGGGTTACTTTTGCGATGCTTCACAAAGTAATGGGTTAGGAGTTTATGGACAACGTCATTGAGAAAGTGAGTGCCTCTATCACTTACTAACTCTATTGGACAACCAAATCGGATAATAATGTTTTCATACATAAATTTTGCTATAACTTTTATGGTAGCTTGTCTAGTTGGTCTAGCCTCTACCCAATTTGTAGCATAGTCAGTGGCCACTAAGATGTATCTTGATTGAGTACCACGAGCAGCTGGGCTGATTGTTCCTATAAAGTCAATTCCTATATTCACAAATCAAAACATGTGATGTATGTCAAAGAATCAAGACTCCTCAATGAGCTGATTTTATACCTTTAACTTTCAATAATTGCAGGAGAATGAATATGGAATTCCAATTGGGAGTTCAGTGCTCGGAGAATGGGTGCAGTGACAAGTGCATGCTTTAAATCCTCGACTGCTTGTATTCTTTCTTTGGTCCATTTTGGATCTATAACATTTTCATAAATTAATATGGCTTCTCCTACAAAATCAAGAATAAATATGTTGTAATAATTACAATGACCTACAAAGATATAGATTAAATTTTCTTTTACCATGGCCAGTAGTGGCATTTCTTGAATAACTTTCACCTTAGCCGGATCCGCCGAGATACCATCTTTGGATATGATATGTCCTAAGACATCACTATGTGTTATCCAAATCTGATATTTCTCTGGATTCAGCGAAATTCCATACTTCTAACATTGGATAAATTTTTTTCCAAGAGCATCAAGATGTTCACAATTTTTAGATTTGACACCAACGTCATTTAGATATTGTTGGATTATTCTCCTTCTTACTATTTGACTAATCGATTTAAATCTTCATCCATTGTTTATCCAGTTCTGTGGATTTTTCCGTGTTCTTACACAGTCTGTAGATTTACAAGTGTTATTACACAGTCTACAAAAATACTCGGAAATTGACAACAATGTCACATTTTTAGCCTGTCAAGATTTACGAGTAAATATGCAGTGTCGCCATTTTCGCATTTTAGCGACATTGTCGCCTGTCAGGAATTACAAGTAAATATGCAGAGTCACATTTTTTGCTTTTTCCAAAGTGCCTCAAATGTTATGGAAATGACACTGGCAAAGTGTAGGGTGTGGAGCCCTGGCTATGGCTCTTTACTCCATTTTTCAGCTTTTTGTTGCTAAATCTTAAGCCTTTGCCTTTGCCATTATGTATAGCCTATTCATGAGTCAAATCTATTCTATGGAACTAAAAACCATATTACTACTTATGAATTTGGCATATGGCTATGGCTAGCCTTTACTTTTTAAAGTGATATCTGAACGACATAGTCTATACAAAGACCATTTGTAATTTAATACTGAGGTAATGCTCATGTAAGACAAAAGTTTATTCGAAAAATCATTGGTTAAAGAAGGCATGAAACCAGTCGGCATTCTTGCATTATTCGGCTTTGTGAGAGAGTTAAGTTTCAATGGCAGCCATCTTCGCATTTTCTAAGGGCAACTCACTATTTTCAAAGACAAGGCACTATAGATCTGAAGGGCCATTGTCGCACATTTCGCAATATTCGGAATTTTTGGAGCCTCGTTCATTCTTTAGTTCCTACCTCGGAGCACCTCCACGCAGCCAGAGCCTCCCACCTTCACAGTTCTTGAGGCAACTATCGCACTTCTCTCTCTCTCTCTCTCTCTCTCTCTCTCTCTCTCTCTCTCTCTCTCTCTCTCTCTCTCTCTCTCTCTCTCTCTCTCTCTCTCTCTCTCTCTCTCTCTCTCTCTCTCTCTCTCTCTCTCTCTCTCTCTCTCTTTTCAGATTTTTTAGGGAAGTATGACTTCTTGGCAGCCCACCTTTGCATTTCTTTTGTCTCAGGGTAGCGAAGAGAGGTTGTTCTACACGCAGGTCACACTTCATTTAGCCTTCATTCACCTCTTCTTATATGCAGGGCATCGTTCTAATTAGTGGCCATCTATCATATTCGTGGCAGCCTCCTGTGCACTCCAAAGTTGGTTGCAAATTCAAGGCAGTTTGCAGACGGCCAACGACCCTCATTCATCTTTCACCTGGCTGTTTTTCCTTACTTGAGACATCAACCCTACTTTCTAACTATTGATCCTACTATGGCAGTATGCTATTGGCTTGTGAAAGCCCTGTTCCAGATGTCAAATACTCATTTTCTCTCATTCTTGAAGCAGTTGCAGAGCCCTCTTCCCTCTAGCACGGATCTCTCTGGCTATATTATGCCAATCTTATGCCATTGTAATTCATTCAGACACAATGTAGAACAGAGGCTCAGAATCTCTGTTGGTGCTTTAATGTAGATTTACTGCTTTTTCTATTCATCTACAGTTCAGTTCTCAGATTCTTTAAAAGAGGTATAGCAAGCCCTCTTCTTTGCAGTGTCTAGACTGTAATGAATATATCTTTGTACTCAGCAAATGGTGAATACAAATTATGTAAATTTGAGTGTTCTGAATCACACACAACTTGTTTCTACTATGAATACCTTCTGTGCTTTTCATGGTGATTCATTTTGGTAATAGAAAGTTTATAGCACTGTATTGTTTGTGCCTATACACAACGTTTGGACTGGAATTGATTAGTGAAGTGTCTCTAGCCTTCAATCTTGTGATTTGCGTAGATCATAGGAGATGGATTCATGATAAGCTACTGTCAAGATAACAAAAACACTGTGTGGTCTTCCCTTTTGCCGAAGTATTTGCTTTCTTGAGTTCACTCCCATTTGAATCTGAAAACCATAATGAAGTATTCAGTATTTTTC
Organism: Diphasiastrum complanatum; assembly: GCA_029204225.1. Lineage (NCBI taxonomy): Eukaryota > Viridiplantae > Streptophyta > Lycopodiopsida > Lycopodiales > Lycopodiaceae > Diphasiastrum > Diphasiastrum complanatum. Next base: position 3,461,451 of record CM055103.1, read on the forward strand.
TCTTGGGTGTTTGTTTTCTTTATACGGTTGTACTGGCAACCCCTTGTGGAAACATCTGTTGATGACCAGTTTGCAATCACTTCTCCTCTCCACTCCATTCATTCTTAGTTATTTCTGGTTTTGCACAAAAAATGACAGTATTAGCCTTTTTATTGCTCTCTAGTAGGAACGATACCCGTTTATACTACAAATATCAATCATTTTGTTGTTGGTATGTCATGACATAGGGCTACCCTAAATAGGATTTAAGGACATTGTCGTCTTTTTTGCAAAATCCCGACATTGTCGTCTTTTTTGCCTGTGGCATAGTTCATTTCTGCAGAGTGACTGTAGTCGAATTCTTTCCTTGCCTAATCTCAAATCAAGATCTAGTCAATCTAGCATCAAAGAGACAAAGTTAGTTGTCACGCGTAGATTTGTTTCCATGAGAGCGATAGTATAGTTCAGATTTCAACATGAATGAAGATCCACATCTAACTCTAACATCCATTAACCCTAAACATTAACACTACATCCATTAACACTAGATACACAACAAAGATAGCTTACTCTTTCTCTCTCTCCCTGTCTCCCTGATAAAAAGTATAATAACATGCAATCCCAATAACGATCAGATCCAACAATTAGCAAAATCCAAAAACCGCATGAGAGATGGAGGAAAAGTGATAGAGAGCAAGGACATTCATCAATCCATTTCACAAGAGAACCAATATGCTTTATTGAAATGAGGAAATGAACATGTGTAGGAACTCGAGTTGGTCCCTTTTTATAGTAGAGAGGAGAACCCAAGCCTCTGAATCCTATTTGTCCATTTCTGCCTCCCTAATTACTCAAATTTTAAAAAGAGCAAGAACCATCCAAAATTGGAGGGAAACCCAACTTTATTCACTAACTCGACATTAGGCCCTACGACATTAAAAGTCCCGCAAAAAGGCCTAAATTCCTTTTATTGACTTGTAATTAATCAAATCTCTATGTGATCATTGGGTTGGACTTACACATGCAGGGCCCTTAACCGCCTCACTTATTAACTAGAGTTAGGGTTGCCTTGGGATCCACAAACCCTCCAACAGTATCCCCCACCAAAACTGGTAGTGGTCCCACGACACCTGCAAGATGCAGTTATTGGGTACTTTTATTGGCTTTGCGATGAATCTTTATTAAATGGTACTGCACTTTCTCCATGAAGTCAAGGCGGGCAGTATTAAAATCCAAATTGTGTGGCAGATAACAACGATGGGCTCCTGCAATCCATTTTGAGGTTGTCCATGATGTGAAGCGAGATTCCCAGGAGCCTCCCATCATTGCCGCAAGAAAATATAAACGAGCAGCCGACAGCTGATCTTTGATATTCTCTGAGGCCATTGGCTTATTTGGATCGAATGCCAGAGGAGGAAGGCAATCATCCCATCTGGTTGCCACTGATGCCAACATAGTTAAATCTTTTGCAAACATTGCCGATTGTTGCACTGTCGGATCAGGAGAGTGTAGATACTCCTGCTGGTACGCTTGTAAGCCCGGTGGAAATCCACTGATATTGCCCAGCTGTAGGGCTGATGGATGATTGGCCAATTGGACGTATGGATTGTAATCTTGTCCATAGCCAATCCCAAATCTTTCCATTTATTTCTTCTCGGCATTGGCACATAATTGGGATCTACCCGCAATTGGCGAGGGCTGGCCACATAACTCCTGATAGATTTCGGAGTTTTCTCAAAAATGGTAATTGTCCATGTCGGCTGCTCTCCCAATGCAGGTATTTTGTCCACTTCCTTGTCGACCTCTATTTCAGAGGGCTTGAACTTAAGGAACCATCCACCACGCTGGACTGCATCTGCTTGTTCCTTTTTTAAAGGACTTGTCTTGGATCTTCGCTTAGCCTTCTTAGCAGGAATTGATCATGGAGGTGATGACTTCTGAGAAGATAAACTCTTCTTTAAAGGTGAAGGTTTCCTAGATGATGATGTCTTATTAGAATTTTGACTTGTAGAATCATCCTCGACTTTCCCTTTGTTTTTATCCAGTAAGGGTGGCACATTTTTTGAATTAATCTTTTGAGGAAGATTTTCCCATTTCAGGACCGTATTATGATGTTGCTTGGCTTGTTTCTTCGTCATTGATCCTGTGATCCTATCTTCCTTCAATATAACTTCTTTGGACGGTTTTATTGTTGGTTCATCAGGAACATTACACATTCCAAATCTGGTCAGATCCATATGATTTAGAATCTGCTCATCCGTAAGTTCTGCATTGTCATCATAAGTCAAGGCATGACTCACAAGTATGAGGTCATCTTCAATCGGATCTGGTATAGGTTCCGTTGATATCCAAGATACATTCAGCACATCCAATGGAAAAGTAATCGGTGTATCCAAAGTTCGATCTAATTATGAAATCTCGCTCAAATCTGATTGATTATCTTATTGATACAAATACAACACCAGACATTTTCCCTGGTAGGAATAGTCTTCGCAAACTTCTCAGGTTCCTTGTTTGCTCGTCTGTGGAAATCTTCCAATGCTTTGATCTTCTTGGACTATATATATGTGCGCATCCCATTTGTATAAGACACTTTTGTAAGCAATAGTGACTATTCTTCTTGGTTGTCCACAAGTTTCTACAAGAGGGTTTCTAGCCATCTCTCTCCTTCTTTTGAGAATGCTTTGTGTGATTGAATAGTTAAGATCCTGGATCCTTAGGCTTCTATTTCCTTTGTGACTGCAACTTTTCCATCTGTTTCTGCTGGTTCTTCCCAAGTTTCTCGAACTCATTGAGCATCATTTCTGTAGTAGTGTTGACATTCGTAGATGCAATAGTGGTGGATGTCATAGTAGTCTGCTCTACTGTATAAGGCAACATACTGATAGTCGGCTCATCAGCTGAGTCTTCATCCTCCTCCCAAATTGCGCATTCTGCAAGATTGCATAGTCATTATGGCATTTCAGCTCACGTTTGATCCGTCTAGATAGACCTGACAAAAACCACATAATCATGGCATTTTCGTTAATCAGCTCAGGTTTGCACTCAGATTTGAGGCGTTTCACCCTTTCAATGTAATCTTGAACCATTTCCCATTTTAATTTTACTTAAAAGTAGATAAAGTTTCTTCCATAAACTTCCGAGGTCTGAATCGTGTGATAAGGGCTCTTTTAACAACCTCCCAATCTGTACACTCAATTTCATCTTTATTATAGTACCAATCTTGTGCTACGCCTGTTAAGGCCATAAGAAACAGCTTAAGTTTATCTTGGAAAAAAAACTCGCCATAGACTTCACAGGATTCAGCATAAATCTGAAGAAATCTAACTGGATCTGTTAATCCATTATATTTGGGTAGATCCAAATGAGGTGCTCTTCTAACAATAATTCGATTGACTTCCTGAGGAGCACCTCCAAGAGTAGCCATCTTAATAGTTTCAAATCAAGTAGACAGTGAGATTGGATCTAGATTTTTCAATCAAAACTATTTCAGATCAGATCTGCTAGATCTATTTCACTTTCAAGAATCTAATTCTATATCGTGAAAAAGATTTCAAAATTCAATCAATCAATACTTCTCAAAAAATGAAAAAAATTCTCAGAATCTAAATCAGAATGTATCAAATTTGACCCAAAGTGTGGCAGAGACTTGATCTGAAAAATCAGAACCTAAAAATAGTACCGGCGAAGGTTCTCTAGACGAAGATTGACTTGGCCAACGTTCAACAGTGCTATTTTGAGAAAAAAACTCTCTGATCAACTTTTTTGACAATTTCTATGGAAATAACCTTTGCCAAACTCTCAGATGCAAAATCCAACACAGATAAAGCTATGGTAAGTCCGACGAAGGTTTTCGAAACAAGAAAATAAAGTTTTTGTAATTTAGCGAGGGAAAAATCAATATTTTCTATGATCTAGACAAGAAGAATCTTTGCGGAACTCAAAAGTAGTTTTCTACTATAAATATAATGTTCTAAAAACTCGGCGAAGGTTTTGACGAAGGGTCAAGAGTAATACTGGTATATTTGCAAAAAAGTGACTTTTTTGACAAGAATATGGCAATATGACAACTGATTTTTTGAAAACCCTTATATTTTTGGTATTATCGACCTGGCAGTAGATAGATCTAAATCACACCTATGCACAATGAATCTGGCAAAGGTTATTTTTCTGTACTTTTAGAGTTTTGGTGATGTTTCAGTATTTTTTGACGGTTTTTTTGATGTTTCTGAAAATCTGCTGGGAATTAATCTTCCCCCTTCAAGCTGAAGGTGTCTGCAACTCCGCAAAGGTTTCCTGAAAGAGGGGAAAAAGTTACCAACTTTGATGACGATTTTTGCCTCCTTTTGACCAAAATATAACAGATTTGACCGATTTTTGTTGTTTTTTCTAATATCTCAGATCCAAATGGATCTTGAGATTGGTGATCTAAATAGCTTTCCCTGTTTAACAATCAAATTAGCTTTCAAACAAGCAAATCCACTAAAATCAAGCGAAATCACTCCCAAACTAATCCTAAATGTAGATCTAACACTATTCATGCAACAACAAGATGTCTAATGCAAGCTAACCATCCAACAAACATGCTGCAAACTAAAAAATTGGCATAGCTCCCCGGCAACGGCGCCAAAATTGTAGTGGGTTTCTTTCCTTGCCTAAACTCAAACCAAGATCTAGTCAATCTAGCATCAAAGAGACGAAGTTGGTTGTCACGCGTAGATTCGTTCCCATGAGAGCGATAGTATAGTTCAGATTTCAACATGAATGAAGATCCACATCTAATTCTAACATCCATTAAACCTAAAAATTAACACTACATCCATTAACACTAGATCCACAACAAAGATAGCTTACTCTTTCTCTCTCTCCCTTTCTCCCTCATAAGAAGTATAATAACATGCAATCCCAATACGAATCAGATCCAACAATTAGCAAAATCTAAATAAAGCATGAGAGATGGAGGAAAAGTGATAGAGAGAAAGGACATTCATCAATTCCTTTCACAAGAGAAACAATCTGTTTTATTGAAATGAGAAAATGAACATGTGTAGGAACTCGAGTTGGTCCCTTTTTATATTAAAGAGGTGGACCCTGGCCTCTGAATCCTATTGGTCCCTTTCTGCCTCCCTAATTTTTCAAACTCAAAAAAGAGTGGGAACCATCCAAAATTGGAGGGAAACCCAACTTTATTCACTAACTTGACATTTAGGCCCTGCAACATTAAAAGTCCCACAAAAAGACGTAAAGTTGTTTTAGAGATTGTTATTGCGCTACTGCTTATCAACATTGCGCTTAATTCAAACTTTCATTCTAGCTGCTTAGAGATAGCATAGAGTACTCGGCTTCGATCCGCAACTTATTGTAATCATTTTACTTCTGTTTTGTTTTCATACTGAATCAATACTATCTTTTATTGCGTTCAGCTTTGTCTCAGAATGTAAGCGTTTTTAGTACTTCTTCGTGACTAATTATTTGTCTAGCAATTCGTGAATGATTCGCAAATTGGTCTGATAATTCAATGCATTATTGTTTGGCTACGTAATCACTGTAGTACTGATGATTTCAAAGTTAGTTACTATTTGATCAAAGAGAAAGATAGTTGATTCTGGCATGCACGAAAATTTTTCTTTCCAGATAGTTGAACTATTTTCATTGGTTTCTTTTCGAATTTGACCTATCTTCTACATACCTCTTTCCGACATGGTATCAGAGCAAAATCTCTTATACGATGCATGTGGTTGTGAAAAAAAAATGTCGCAAAAGAAGAGGGTATGACTTTATATTCTTGGAAAAGCATGGATATGAATTGCTTACGTAAAACCAAACTTATTATCTTTTTCTAAGGATATATATATATATATATATATATATATAAATCAAATCCATGTTTCATGATGTATGGAATTTTTTCAATTGAGATCCATTGAGAAGAGTGTCTAATGGGATCCCTTCTCAAGTTTCCAGTTGTATGGATCCATTGGTGTGAATCTTTGTGATCACATAAGGTCCTTGGCCTTGGGATTTGAGATTCCCTGGTTTAATCTTTCGAGTTCTATATATAATAGAACTTTATCTCCTTCATTCAATTGCTTTAATTGAATATTATTATCATGCCAGGCCTTCTGTCTGCGTTTGTTTACCAACTATGCATATGCTAACTTAATAATCGAGTTTCACATAGTATGTGAAGATGTGCTTGATGTTTGCTTTTTCACCAAGTTGTTCGGAATATGCAACTCTTAAGGATGGAATGATAAATTTGACCGACATTACAGCCTCTTGTCCGTAAACCAATTGAAATTGTGTCATCCCCGTTGATCTTAGTGGTGTGGTCCTGAAAGCCCAAATAGTTGAATATACAACTCTGTTTCCCAATCATTTCAGCTGGCTTCAACTATTTTGGTCAGAATTGGGCAGATGATCTTGTTGAGAATTCGGCTAACCCATTGCATCGAGGATAGTATTGGGTACTTTTGCGATGCTTCACAAAGTAATGGGTTAGGATTATTTACAACGTCATTGAGAAAGTGAGCGCCTCTATCACTTACTAACTCTATTGGACAACCAAATCGGGTAATAGTGTTTTCATACAGAAATTTGGTTGTAACTTTTGCTGTATCTTGTCTAGTTGCTCTAGCTTCTACCCAATTTGTAGGATAGTCAGTGGACACTAAGATGTATCTTGATTGAGTACCACGGGTGGCTAGGCTTATTTTTCATTTAAACTGAATTCGCCCCTTATGAAATGCTTCTCATTCGATTATTGAAGTTAAAGGTATAGAATCAGCTCATTGAGGAGTCTTGATTCTTTGACAGACATCACATGTTTTGATTTGTGCATATGTATCCTTAAATAACGGCCACCAGTATCCGGCTAATAGTACTTTCTTCGCGGGACTGTCAAATGAGAAGTGTCCTCCTCCTTCACCTTCATGCGATAGGAAAATTATTTGTTCTACCTCATCCTCATTAATGCAACTCCTAATTAATCCATATACAACTTTTTTTCTGTAAGGTAAGGTCTAGATTCCAAAATCAGTTTGCGTTAATCGACTTTTGACATAGATGGATCCATTACTCCGGATGATAAGAATGATACTATCTCTTAAGCCCATCTAGGAGTAGCATCTATTTCAAATAGGTAGGCATCAGGTCAATCATCACTTATCAGTTCTGTGACTTTCTTGGCTGATGGTATCCTAGATAAATGATTGACAAGAAAACTTACAATAATCTTAAAGTCGAACTCTAGAAGGATAAGTAGCCATCTTGCTATATGACCAATGTTGCATGTTAATTCAATAGATATAGCAATGCTTCATGATTGGTATAGAATCTAAATTGATTTCTTAGCAGATAATGGCATCATCTTTGTACAACATATTCATTGTTAAAGCTTGTCTTTTAGTTGTGGAATAATTTACTTTAGCGGAAACTGATTGTATATTGAGGAATCGAATCGCATTATCTTTCCCAAATTCTCCCGCCTGTGTTAGGATGACTCCAATAGAAGAGCTACCAACATCAGTATGAACATGGAATTCCAATTGGGAGTTCGGTGCTCGGAGAATGGGTGTAGTGACAAGTGTGTGCTTCAAATCCTCAATTGCTTGTATTCTTTATTTTGTCCATTTTGGATCTGTAACAACTTCATAAAATTAATCTGGCTTTTCCTACAAAATTAAGAATAAATATGCGGTAATAGTTACAATGGCCTACGAAGATATAGATTAAATTTTCCTTTACCATGGCCGGTAGTGGCGTTTCTCCGGGTTCAGTGAAATTCCATACTTCTTGCATTGGATAAAAAAAATTTCAAGAGCATCAAGATGTTCACAATTTTTAGATTAACACCAATGTCATCTAGATATATGTCTAAAATATTATGCCATAAATCTATAAATGCAAATTGCATCACACTTTGAAAGGTCGATGGAGCATTACAGAGTCCAAATGGCATGACCTAATATGCATAGGTACCAAACTTTGTGGCAAATGCAGTCTTATGGATGTCTTTAGGATCCAATCGAATAAGAAAATAGCCTTTAAAGCCATCCAAAAAACTCATTGCCTCTGCTCCTGCCATTTCTTCCAGTATGGCGTCAGTTAATGGTAAAGGGAAGTGATCTTTTTTTGTGACTTTATTCAATTCTTTTAAATCCACATATATCGTTAGTTTAACATTTTTCTTGGGAACCACCACGATGGTTGATAACCATGTCAAATGTTCAATCTCTTTAATGAGACCCGCAATTAATAATCTTTGTGTATCTTCTTTAATTTGATTTCTATAGAGCAGATTACAACCGTAGGGCTTCGCTTGGACTAGCTTTGCATCTTATTCTAATAAGATGGAGTGCACGGCGATATCCCCTTCATCTCTTTATAGTTCCATCACGATACTTTCTTAAAAAAATTTATAAATTTTTTCACTGTCGTCTTATATCAAGATGGGCTCCTATATGTACGAATCTATCTCCTTTTTCATCTAGATCTTTCAAGTTTAAAGGAACTGTTTTAGTTGGTCCATCAAACGAAGATGATTCACTCGTTGGTTCCCATTTCGGTTGTGGCAACTCAATAGAAACATCACCCATTGTGAAATCTGTGAACTTCTTAGGTACATCAAGTTCAGGATTCTCTTTATGTACAAGGATCTTTTTATGTAAAGATGGGGCTCTAATGAGGCGTGGCTTCGAACAAGAAGCGTCGTTAGACAAGTCAATTGTTTGTTGCTCATTAAGAGGAACAATCGGCTATTTTAGTTTTTGTCGGATCTGCTTGTGTTTCTCAATTAATCTTCTTCAAGGCATTGGAAGTGTAATATTCTATGAGGATGATCTAAAAATTATTAATAACTTTCAGATGAGAGCTCTGAGTATTCGTTATGATTGTAAGGCTCTCATCAATAGTAGTAATAATTTTGTTTCTTGGATTATCCCATTTTTATACCTTATCATTCAGATGACAATCGACTAGGTTGCGCTAAATATTTCCAAGAGGATTCATCTATATGTGCAAAAGGTGATGGTAGGTTAATCTCTTTTGGTATTCTCATAAGATTGGATGATTGTGAATCTAAATAATGAAGTACTTGCTCGTTGGTTGGTCCTTCATCAATCATCGTTCATGATACCTTCGTCTGTAATTTCCACAATAAACGACACATTGGTAGCCATTCTGTCTGAATAAGCTGAGCATCTATAAAAGAAACATAAAATGCATCCATAATTGCTTGATCTATGCTGGTACATGTTATCCTTATCGATCTCTAAAATTTGGATAATACTTCATTACTGCATCTTTGAGCATCTACACAATCAATGGTCGCTAAGACATGGCCCCAATTAATGATATTTGTAGATTGTGCATAATGTCATCAAATGGTTGGAGAAACATTGGTTTCATCACACATTAAACATTCATCTTCTTCTTGTACAAGTTTTGTTTTACCAATAGTGTAATCAACTGATATAATGTGATCTCGATTACAAAAGATGATTTGTTGTTTTTTCCAATCTTGAATCACTTCGACATTAGTTAACCATGTGGTTCCCAATACAAATTTATATGCGGACTTTTCATGTGGAAGATCTAGCACTACACAATCAACAACAAACTTCAGATCTGCGATCTTAATGGGTACGACATTGATGTGTCCATATGGTTCGTCGGTCGAAGGTTGATCAACTAAGTTCAGCCGGTACTTGGGTGGAACAATAGGTCCTACGCTTGATAGAATTTTTTCAATTCACAATTGCCCATAGAATTCGCGGAACGCTTGATAGAATTTTATCAATTCACAAATAAAAACCTATGGCCTTGTTGCCCACAGACCCAACAACTGATAAGTTTTGCTACTGGTGTCACAACATAACCACATATCTATATTGTCTCATTCACTCAACAACTAGACGAGTCTTTCTCACATTCACAATTCACGTCAATTAATATCAGAATACTACAAGTTTTCAACACACAATCATATACAACAAACAGTACATAGAAATGATAAGAAGTACTCCAAGGATTCTCATTCCGATGACAATAACTTCTTACAAAACTTCATGCAATATATGCGGCCCACTCATCAACTCTACTAATCACTAGTCTGATCACCAACACATCGTATCGACTATCCTTCTCTAGATTTCCCATCGGCTCTCCCATCTCTAGACTATTCAATCTCTAAACACTCACACTCTTCCCATCATCAACTCTTGTTGCAGCCCACTCTTTCGTCCACTTCCCTTCTTTTCTATTAGTTTCTTCTTCTTACCTGCCATCGAGTTTCTTGGCTCTTTCTTTCTACAGCCGAATATTGTTGAACTTCCCACTAAGAGATCACATCCAACTAACTCTTATGTAACTAACTATTCTTTCCTCAACTCATGGTCTTACACAACAAGATGCTATGGTTGGATTCACAAGTACAAGTCTAGCTACTGTAGTTCTTGGATCGACCGACACCAAAAATATTGCTTCGACTGATTGTGATATTGGTAGAGAATCTACCAACAATTGGCAATGTTTAGCGAGAGTTAGCGATATGATATTTACTCCTGATCCACTATCGATAATAGCAGGTACAATAGCATGATCTTTATGGATTACAAAAGTGATGCAGCCTCTAGCTTTTCCTTTCTGGAACAAGGTAGCATCAACCTGTTGTGTTTGCATTGGAATCTCCAGTTCATGAGGTATTTCAATATCCTCATCTGGCTGTAGTTCTCGGGTTATGATCTTGTGTAAGGGTCCAGATATCTTAAAAACAACATGGAAAGGCAACGTGATTTGAGAGTACAGAAGTTCGGATATGATCTCTATTATTGAGGGTTGGGGTAAGTGTTTTTGTTGAGTTGTCTCGGTTAATGGAATAGGTTCATATTCATACTCCCGTAGCAACTCATCTTGAATTTTGCTTATACCTCTCCTGTTCTATTATAGGATTACGATAAGATCTAAGCATCATTGAAGTAGCAAAACACCCTCCTTCTTCAATGTTCTTACCACTCGATTTAGCATCGTTTATTTTTTTGTTGCAATTGAGCACTTGTCATCACCCTAATTGCTTGCTCTTGGACATGCCTAGATGGCATAGTCTATTTTTCTTGAGTGGGGCAATCCTTGTAACAATGGATTGTTCCACAATCTTCACGGAATGCTTTATAGAATTTTTTCAATTCACAAAATGAAATAAATAAATAAATAAATAAACCTATGGCCTTGTTGCCCACAGACCCAACAACCGATAAGTTTTTCTACTGATGTCACAGTGTAACCACATTGGGTAGGTGATTCAGGGTCTGCATAACAATCAAAGATGGAAGCCTCCTCTGGGTAACACGGGGAATTGTAGGAATAAGCTGCTTTCTCATCAATGTAGTTTATATGTGTAGGAATCTTATTTCTAGACAACAATTGGTTGTTATCACCAGGCGGTCTTTGTAGGACTGCTAATTTCTTTTGATTTTGTGTTGTACCAGATACTTCTTGTACTTGCACTTCGGATGGAAAGTGTGGTTGTTGCACATGTGGTTGATACATAGGATTCAGTGGTCTCTGTTGTTGTCTGGCTTGATTAATCGGATTGAAGGTGCACTTAAACGACTCATGACCAGATCTATTACAGAACACACTTCTAGATTGATAGTGTGTTTGAAAAGGACCCTTATTCGAACATTCATTCCTAGTGTGGTTTCCCCTATAGATAAAACACCACACGCCCTCTCTTCTCGGGTATGTATTCTGGTTAAAGTCTTTTAAATCTCTTTCAACTGACTCTTATGGATTTTGTTTATTCTTTCAAGCTCATCCCGCATATCTGTAGTGCGTGACCTTTCGGTAATTCTTTGTTCAGTAATTCCTTCAACATGTTGTTCTCTTCTTCTTTCCCTTAAATTATCCTCGTGGTTAATGAAATGATGATCCTCATCATCTGATTCTTCGTCATCTTCTCTTATACCTTCTAACATGCCTTGCTTTATTTGACGATAGTCAACAACAGGTTTAAGCTCACACCGAATTCGTTTTGGAAGGCCGACTATAAACCAAGTTATTAGCATCTTTTTGGTTAACCCTTCTTGGCATTGTCCACGAAGACATTTGAATCTTTCAATGTAGTCCCTTACTTTTTCTTTTTCTTTCATTTTGATTTGGCTTAATCATACAAAAGGACTCTCTGATAATCTATCTGGTTTGAATTGTTTGATAAAAGCTTCTTTCAACACTTCTGAATCATTATGTTCATCTCGGTCAAGGTTAAAGAACCAATCTCGAGCGACTCCTAGGAAGGTCATAGAGAAGAGTTGAGCCATGCTTTCATGTGAAGAATCTCCATATACTTCATAGGCATTCTCAAAGATTTGAATGAAATCTATGAGGATCCATTCTTCCATCAAATTTCGGTAAATCTAATTTTGGAGTTCTACGTTCATATGCAGGTGATCTTCATCTAGGAGATAATCTAACAAGCAGATTATCACATCTCCCTTTATAATGATTAGCTCTAATTTGTGAATCATGTATGACAAATCTTAATTGTGGTCTTGTCCGTGGGCTTGATTCAGGCTGTTCATTTGGAAGATTCGGTTATGGAAGGTACCTCTCATCATAATTTTCAGTATCCATGATCTCTACAAAGTAGTACTATAATACTACTTGTTTTTTCTCCCCCCACGGAGTGGTTGGGAATAGGAATGAAGTGGTATGAAAATGGTGCAGTAAATAAGGAAAATGAAAAATTCGGATAATTGGAGCATGAAAACAAGTGGATGAGAAAAAACTAGTCAGCTAACTGAAAAAGTACTGCACAGGTAGAAACAATGTTATGGTACATTTTAATAGAAATTAATAAAACATGAAGTAATTTAGAACATGTATATTGAATCTATTAAGCAATAAAATGTTGAAAAAGAAACGAGAAAAAAGTGGATGCAACAGAAATTGCCATTGTAATTTGGTCATATCATGCACTAATCTAAGTGAGTTGTCAATGTCACCAATGTTTGGTAAAACTCCTCGATTTATAAAACTGCCAATGTTGAATGCTCTTGATTTACCCAAAGACATGCTTAAAACTTGAACCTGCCCATTAAGCATCCTATCACTTTTATCTAATCAACCGAAAAGACTACTACTCATAACATATCTCTTTTCATACATGACAAGTATAAGTCAACAATCTAATTCTAAGCATTCAACATCACAACTCTGGCCTGTCATTTTGGTTAACTCAAATAAGATCTACTCAATTATCGTACTTCTTACGTGATCCCTATTCACGAACTATGGATCCATAATCTCTCATTCACTTGACAAATAGACGAGTCTTTCTCACATTCACAATTCACATCAATTCATATCAGAATACTACAAGTTTTCAACACACAATCATATACAACAAACAGTACATGGAAATGGTAAGAAGTACTCCAAGGATTCTCATTCCAATGACAATAGCTTCTTACAAAACTTCATGCAACAGGTGCAGCCCACTCATCAACTCCGCTAATCACTAGTCTGATCACCAACACATCGTATCGACTATCCTTCTCTAGATTGCCCATCGGCGCTCCCATCTCTAGACTGTTCGATCTCTACACACTCACACTCTTCCCATCATCAACTCTGGTTGCATCCCCCTCTTTCCTCAACCTCTCTTCTATTCTATTATTTTCTTATTCTAACTTGCCATCGAGTTTCTTGGCTTTGTCACTTTCTACAACCCAATATTGTTGAACTTCCCACTAATAGGTCACATCCAAGTAACTCTTACATAACTAACTATTCTTTCCTCAACTCATGGTCTTACACAGCAAGATGCTATGGTTGGGCTCACAAGTACAAGTCTAGCTACTGTAGTTCTTGGATCAACCGACATCATAAATATTCCTTCGACTGATTGTGATGTTGGCAGAGAATCTACCAACATTGGCAAGATGCTAGATGATGGTCTCCAAGTCGATTTTGGAAAAGATGCTTGCTTGGTTAAGAGGGATCTTGATGTCATGGTAGCAAGTGGGACTAGATGTGGTAATCTTTTCAAGATTAATGCTAATCCTTGTGGAAATGTGGCCAAGAGGAGCTTGGATTATCTCAAGGAGGATAAGGAAAGTGATGTACCTCAACCTCTGTTCCAAGATGGTTCTTTGGCAAAAGCACATGGAGATGGTTATTACCAAGGAGGTCTACTCCTCATCAAATATCTTATTTTGTTCATTTGGATGATCTCATTTCATCATGTAGAAGCAAAGATGGTGCCATTTCATGTGACTTCTTATTTAAAAACTTCAATTGGAAGTATCTTTTATTAATGGTGCTTGATAAGAAGATTGCAATACTTGATAATTTGGGGATCTTTAGAATGATATGCTTTGCCAAAATTCCTTGGCATATAAGGATTAAGGAGGATCTCATCTCAATCAAGAGGATGATGGTAGGATTTTCAAATCTACCAAAAATCCAAGTGCATGATGGAGATTTGCCAAGGCTTGAGGAGGAGTCTTCTCAACACATGGTTTCATGGAGATCTTCAAGAGGCAAGGCCGAGTCTATGAGGCTCACAATACATGGCAAAGAGGGGCAATTTTCAGGTTGTATCTACTTCAACACATTCACATTTGCTTCTCTTCCATTATTTGATGTAACATCTTGCTTTATTGAGATTTCTACATCTCAAATTTCAAGTAAGGCAATACTAGTTTTGTATGATGCCTATTGTATGGACATTTTATTTCTTCTCATTGATGGCTTAGATATGTTTCCAAATCATTTTGAAAGCAAGTGGTTGTGTCATTAAATGTATGCTCTTGGATCTAGTAAGAGCAAGAATGAGTTTGTTACTCATAGTGTGAAAAAACTTCTCTTGAGATTGACTGAATCATCCATGAAGGACACTATGTACATCCTTGAGCAAGATCAATATACTGTTTGGTTTCAAGATTAGATTCATCATGGAAAAAGTTCATAGTATGTGGACTAGTGAAGCTAGAATTGAAAATCATGATAATCATCACATTTGCTCATCTTATGATCTTGATCTTTATGAGGCATGGAAGTCTCGGATTTCACTCTTTATGGTGCAACCATCTTCATGCAAGTGGAGCTTTCAAGTCAAAGATCATCATCAAGCATGGAGGAACACAAGGATATGGTGGCAAATTTCTTTGACAAGGGCAAGAGGCGGTGCCCCTCTTTGACAAGGAGGGGCGGGTTTTTCCCCGCCCCTCTTTGAGGAGAAGGGTCGAGTTCAATCATGCCGCCCCTGATTTAGGGAAACATATTTAATGGTAGCCATCAAGGGTGGGTTTTGGCTGCCCCTTCTAGGGACTTTTAGTGTACTAAGCACATTATATTCTTGATATCGACCTAGGACCTCTCCTTCAACACACTTGACCGTTGTTTGATTTGTTGCTTGTGGAGCTTTTGTACTGTGGCATTCATGTGAATCCAAAGTAAGCACCTTATGATACTCGTGATATCGACCTAGGACCTGTTCTTCAACACACCTGATCCTTGTCTGGTGCTTGTGGAGCTTCTATGGTGTCGTGAATTCTAGTAGAACAGCATGGATTCAAATTTCCATCCAAACCCTTGCGTCATGGCTCTCCTTCTTAGAAAAGCAAAGATAGAAATGTGGATCTATGTTGGCTCTAAGTGCAGGCCCACAAACTCACAACCAGATCCTAATTCATCTATTCAGAGCTAACCTTTGTGATAGGTATGTACGCCTTCCAAACTTGTAAAATTGATATATCAATCCGTCCAACTCCGCCATGCCTATTTTGCAAGGGTATTAAAAGTGGCGGTTTAAGAATGCTTCCTAGGGTGAGAACTCAACTAGGACGTGGTATCAATGCAGGTTAAACCACACTTTCCCATTGCCAGGCTGAGTGGGAGTAGGCTAGTGGCATTCCAAGAGGTCTAGATACCTATAATTACAGTTTTGAGGAGCTTCAACAAGAAGAAGGTGCACGAGAAGAGGAGATGCTCTAGTGGTGGGAATGATTCAATAGCTGGTCGGAGGAACTAATTAAAGTTGGAAGCTTATTTTCAAACTTTGGCCTCCTACATCAAAAGGTTGGAAGCACACAAAGCCTCATGCATGATTCAACTATTTACCGGGTCTAAATCTTTAGTTCACAGTAAGAGAATTGTATTTGAAAATCAGATCAGCCAAAAGGGTCCTTAGCTCAATGGTAAAGCATTGGGGTCTTGTTATGAGGTGCTCGCGTAGCCTTCCATCTCCCCAAGATGTGGGTTCGACCCCCGCAGGCTCCAACACCACTTTTGAATTCCTTCTTCTTTTTTATCGAATCCATGCATGCGACAAGGGAGCGAGGAGAGCGAGAACAACGATTACATACACACAGATTACAAGGTAGCGTCAGCAGCAATAATCGCTATTAAATTCTTCCAATCATAATAGCATCCAACGATTCCTTCTTCTTCTTCTTCTTCTTCTACACTCACAACAGTACTCAGGTTTGATAGCAAAACAGATCAATGCATGTACTAACTCAAAGATATTGTGCTGATCAGCTTTCTCACCAGAAATTTCAAACCATGTTTAATCATTCATGGATTGTTCACATGATTGTCAAGGAATTAATCATTTGAGCTCTCAACATAGCAGCAGAAATTGGTATTGATCAGACAAACAAACCATATGCACGAATTTAAATTAATAAGCTTCGCATTACGAAGTTCAGCCTTATTACCCAATGCATACATGCCTGCAGTCCGAGCCAGCCAAGCGCAAACAAACTCGCGTCTGGATTATTCAGATTTCGCTTCAAACAAATCTAGCTAAAACTCATGTGCACCAAGTTGGGAATAAGAAGCGAGATATCTACAGCCACTGCATGCATGCCTGCAGTTGTTTCGCATCATGCATGCATCGTAACGAGAATGAAAATTAATTGCTCCTTAATAATGATGGATGTGGCTTAATTCCTTAAATTCTTCATGTCTTTCCAAGCTGGCTCGAAAGGATCAGAAACAAATCTGCCAGGAAACGCAGGAAAAGAGTTCGGGAGCCCAGATATATATATATATGCAATTCATTAAACAACAAGCGATCATAAAGACGATAAAGGCGTTTTGGAGGATGGGTACAAGTGGAGAAAGGATGGTCAGAAGGCTGTAGAGAACAGTCCTCACCCGAGTTGCCTATACATACCTTCTCGAGCAGCAATGTGGGCTACTGCTTAATCATTTATTCCTGGGGAATGTTTGCAATTTCCTACATATGTTTATTTGAATCTAGAAAATTGTATGGAATTTCTCGTTTTTTTCCTATATAGGAATTGAACAACAGCTTCTTGTGGTGAAACTAATCTGGGAGTTGATCATCATCATCAATTGTGGCCTATAGGATGCTGCTTGTTTTCAAAATCATGTGCCCGATGATCTCACTAGCTTTAGTGATGCTTAATTTCATGCTCTCGTGCCTTTGATGACCTTTCCGTACATTGTTTTGAGGTAGCTAGTAGTTGTGGAAGACTACTTTATATGCCACAAGTTAATCATGTCCTCCATGATCTCTCTAGCTTTAGTCATGCTTAATTTAATGGTCTCGTGCCTTTGATGACCTTTCTGTACATTTTCTTGAGGTAGCTAGTAGTTGTGGAAGACTACTTTATATGCCACAAGTTAATCATGTGCTCGATGATCTCTCTAGCTTTCGTGATGCTTAATGTAATGCTCTCGTGCCTTTGATGACCTTTCCGTACATTTTTTTGAGCACACAAGTTAATCATGTGCTCGATGATCTCTCTAGCTTTAGTGATGCTTAATTTCATGCTCTCGTGCCTTTGATGACCTTTCCGTACATTTTTTTGAGGTAGCTAGTAGTTGTGGAAGACTGCTTTATATGCCACAAGTCAATCAATCATGTGCTCGATGATCTCTCTAGCTTTAGTGATGCTTAATTTAATGCTCTCGTGCCTTTGATGACCTTTCCGTACATTTTTTTGAGGTAGCTAGTAGTTGTGGAAGACTGCTTTATATGCCACAAGTTAATCAATCATGTGCTCGATGATCTCTCTAGCTTTAGTGATGCTTAATTTCATGCTCTCGTGCCTTTGATGACCTTTCCGTACATTTTTTTGAGGTAGCTAGTAGTTGTGGAAGACTACGTTATATGCCACAAGTTAAAATCATGTGAAGGACAAAAGGGACAACGGGCCACTAAAGTATGCCATGTGTCCCAAGGCTAGGATCTATTAGGAGAGGAGAGAGGTTGAGGTAATCTCATGTAGGCTGCACAATACACACCGACTAGTTGTATAACCTACCGAGCTACGAATATCTAGGGTACTATGTTAGTACACCCGGTGGTAGCCCATGGAGGTGAACAAGATGTAGGGTACCATGGGTGCATGGCCCAACAACGAGCTACTAAATGGACATGCCTCAGAAGGCTGGAATTCATGGCCAAACTGTATGAGGACATTTTTTGCTCTAAACATAATACCCACCTAGGTTTTGAATTCTCAGTGTTTATGTCATGAAATTGAACCTAGTAGAAACTTGTAGTCATAGTACATTTGACATGGCACATCCAATGATCTAAACTAAATTCACATAATCTAACTCACCCATTACTATGGACAACTTCATCTACATTTTCTTCATAGATTGCATAGGAATGAGAGAAAGATGAACACCTGCAATGGATGACGATCACCCAAGCTGAATTGGAAAGGAATGAGCAGGATCATCACGCAATGGTAGAGCTCTATGAGGTGTGCACGATGGTGGACAAGAGGCAGAAGAGGAGAATAGCATACAAAATCAATCATTAATGCTACCCAGGTGCGTTGAATCGTTGGTGCTTCTCACTATGAATGCCCCATGCCCCAGGGCCAGAATTCCCGGATTGCAAATTGCCCATCCACACATTCGGCTCCCCATAATTTGAACACCCACTTAGGGTGCTGCAATGTTGCAGGCACCTACTTGCCCACCAACTCCTCGCCTCTAACCTGCGCCCAGCTCCTCATGCCATCCTCTAGCGAGCCCCCTCCTCCTGTGTCTCGATGTGTCTGCCCGGTGTCTCCTCAACCTTCAAGCACACCCTTCAATTGCATGCCTGCCTATGCGAGCCAATCAGGTGAATAGTCAAGACTTGAAGTCCACTGTGCGCCCGAAGTCCGCGATCCCTTTGGGTGCGCTCTCTCAAAGCCAAAAGGACAGTCCTTGAAAATAGAGGACCATCTTTATTCTAAACTCATTGCTGAAACTGTGATTCTAGTAGATATGAGATTACATAGCCGAACAGAGAGATGTACACTAACAGAGAACACGTACAATGGTGGGATGACTGCGATGAATAAAAGGCCATGTCACCAATGATACACTTCAAAATTAAAAAACAACCCTCACTAATTCAAAAGTACGTGTTTGTATTTGAATCACAGAGGCTTCAATCGAAGACTTTTGGAATTTAAAAATGAAGAAGGGCCCATTTAGGAGAATACAATTGAAACCTGCCATCGTGTGTAAGTCCCAATCCAATGATCACATAGTTATTTGATTCATTAGAAATTAATAAAAGGACATTAGGCCAAAACGAGGAAATGAAATGTCACAGGGCCTAATACTCTATCAAAACATTTAGATTGATCAAGTTCAATCACTCGATTGACTATGTCAAGTGATAAGGACCATGATCTTGCATTAGACATGTGTTGGGATTGTGAGAGGTTTGATCAGCTAATTCTGCTAATGGAATCCGAATAGAGGGAAAGATGTCCTCTGCGTCTCTTCCGATATTGTGATCAATTAATGACCAATGTGCTTCCTGTGATCTCGCTATTTGGGATATGTTGTTCTCTGTCAGATTCATGATATGCCTAGATAGAGTCGAACTCTTAATTATAACTACTTCTACTAATTAAGATCTATCGTTTTCCAAGGTGTAGCCAAACATTGCTGATCTACTGCTGATTTAATTATGATGAGCCTTTATGTGGAAAAAATAGATGCGGAGGAAGGAAGTGGTCTTCAATTTGATCAATGATTACAATAACCGCCTGAGCCACTACCAATGGCTTTCAGTTTGTTGTCTCCTTCATCCGTGGACTTCTTTTGTCATGTTGGTACTTCATTGATCTTGAGTCATGAAGACGCACCGATTTCGTAGCTGCCTTTGCAGCCGTAGACCAAGCTGTCATTGGTTGAGCTTCGGTCTTCGCAGCTCGTAGACCGCAAGTGCGGACTTGCGGTTCCCTTCAGTTGTGTTTGCTCATTATCTGGACATTGCGATTTGTTGTGATTTGTAGTTTTTTACAGTAAGCAGGTTGTTGGCCTTCGTTATCTTCGTTGTTCGTATGTGATGCAGTTTCGGTAGCGGTGGTTTGTGGGTCATAAGCTAGCAATGCTTTGAGGGTGGAAACTTCAAGTTTCTTGACTTTGAGCTATATGAATTTCATGAGCTCAAAATTTCTCAAATTCAATCATTTTATGAGAAAACCTTGAGTGACAAGCACCGAAAGTGAGCTTTTCCAGAAGATGCACATTGAATTTCGGTCATCTTGTGTGATAGTGATAAACCTCATTGACAAGGGGTTGAACTTGAGCTATCTTAATATCCTAGACTTGGGACTGGTTGAGTCTGATTACTTGATGAGCCATGTCAGGTGACAAGCAGCAAAGTCACACATTAGGCATCAAACTTTGGCTTTCCCAAGTGATAAACAACAAATTCGACCTATATGAATTTTGTAAGCTCAACATAAGTTGAAATCAATCGGTCTGTGAGCAACCTAGAGTAATAATTGCCAAGATGGAGCTGCTTTGATTGATGTGAGCTTTGGTTGACTTCCTTCGACTAATATGACTTTCGATTGATGTGCACACCTTCTTCTTAGTTGACTTGCTACCTGAATTTGGTTGAGATCAGCCAGATTTGTAGAAAATCGTTCAAGTATGTTTGGAGATGATTCTAGATTCTTGAAGCACAAGAATTTCTCCTTGATTCTCCCTCCCTCCAAACTTTGTAAGATGAGAAGAGCTAATGATGAATTGGAAAATAGAACAGTTAGTAGATCATCATACAAGGGGTGGATACACCAGGTCGTAATTGGAAGAAGAGATCTCCATTGATCTTCGTGGTGTGGTCCTGAAAGCCCAAATAGTTGAATTTGCATCAAGGAGAGTATGGGGTACTTTTGCGATGCTTCACAAAGTAATGGGTTAGGAGGTTATGTACAACATTATTGAGAAAGAAAGTACCTCTATCACTTACTAACTCTATTGGACAACCGAATCGAGTAATAATGTTTTCATACAGAAATTTGGCTATAGCTTTTGCGGTAGCTTGTCTAGTTGCTCTAGCCTCTATCCAGTTTGTAGCATAGTCAGTGGCCACTAAGATGTATCTTGATTGAGTACCACGGGCGGCTAGGCTGATTGTTCCTATAAAATCAATTGCCCCTTATCAAATGCTTCTCCTTTGATTATTAAAGTTAAAGGTATGAATTCAGCTCGTTGAGGAGTCTTGATTCTTTGACAGACATCACATGTTTTGATTTGTGCATATGTATCCTTAAATAACGGCCACCGGTATCCGGCTAATAGTATTTTCTTCGCCGGAACTGTCAAATGAGAAGTGTCCTCCTCCTTCACCTTCATGCGATAAAAAAATTATTTGTTCTATCTCATCCTCATTAATGCATCTCCTAATAAATCCATATACACCTTTTTTATACAGTTGTAAGGTAGGGTCTAGATTCCAAAATTACTTTGCGTTGATTGACTTTAAACATAGTTGGACAGACATAATCTTAAAGTCGAACTCTAGAAGGATAAGTAGCCATTTTGCTATACGACCAATGTTTCATGGTTTATTCAACATATATAGCAACGCTTGATGATTGGTATAGAATCTAAATTGATTTCCTAGTAGATAATGGCATAAGTTTTGTACAACATATATCATTGTCAAAGCTTCTCTTTCGACTATGGAATTATTTACTTCATTAGAAACTGAATCGAATCGCATAATCTTTTTTAAATTCTCTCGCCTGTGTTAGGATGACTCCAATAGAATAGTTACTAGCGTCAGTATGAACATGGAATTCCAATTGGGAGTTTGGTGCTCGGAGAATGGGTGCAGTGACAAGTGTGTGCTTCAAATCGTCAACTACTTGTATTATTTCTTTGGTCCATTCTGGATCTGTAACAACTTCATAAATTAATCTGGCTTTTCCTACAAAATCAAGAATAAATATGCGGTAATAATTACAATGCCCTACAAAGATATAGATTAAATTTTCCTTTACCATGGCTGGTAGTGGTATTTCTTGAATAACTTTCACCTTAGCCGGATCCGTCGAGAGACAACTTGATGTCGAACAAAGTGGTATTGAATCTCAATATGTTTCATCCGAGCATGGAATCGAGGATTCTTTGTCATAGCAATGCAACTCTTGCTATCACACTTGAGAATTGTCCGTTGATGTTCTTGAAGAATTAAGAGATCATTGAGTAATCTCCTTAACCAGATAATTTCTTTGGTTGCTTGACAAGCTGCTACATACTCAGCTTCTGCACTAGAAAGAGATATAGTTGGCTACTTCTTACTTGTCCAAGAAATAACTCCAGAACCAAGCATGAAACAATACCCTGATGTTGACCTTCTTTCTTCAGTATCACCTGCCCAGTCAGTATCATAGAAACTAATTAGTTGTAATACATTGTTAGCATTATTTTCACTTAATGTACTACCAAAATTAGAAGTTCCACACAAATATCTAAGTATTCTCTTAACAACTATCCAATGAAGATGACCAGGATTACTTAGAAACTGATTGACAACACTAACTGCAAAAGCAATATCAGGTCGAGTAGATATTGCAGTATACATTAAACTGCCAACAACACTTCGATATGGAATTGCTTCCATCAATTCTTGTAATTGTTCTTTGTTTTGTGGACACATATCTTTGGATAACTTCAAGTTGTTTTCCATAGGTGTACTCACAGGCTTACAGTTAGTCATTGCAAACTTCTGTAACAATTCTTCAATATACTTCTTCTTACTAAGGTGTATTGTCTTAAGCTGCTTATTCCTTTTAACTTGAATACCCAGACAATAGTGTAGATCGCCATAGTCTACCATCTCAAACTCAGAAGATAGTCTTGACTTGCAATAGTTCAGAAAAGCGATATGTCCTAGGACATCACTATGTGTTACCCAAATTTGACATTTCTCCGAATTCAATGAAAGTACACACTTTCTACATTGGATGAATTTTTTTCCAGGAGCATGAAGATGTTCAAAATTTTTAGATTTAACACCAATGTCATGTAGATATTGTTGGATTATTCTCCATCTTAATGATTTCAAAGCTAGTTACTATAAGATCAAACGTGATTTCTATCACTATTGTATTTGTTTGAAATTGATAGGCGTAGTCATGCATTGAGAAAGAGGAAGATAGTTTATTCCACCACGCACGAAAGTATTCTTTCTAAACAGTCAAATTATTTTCATTTGTTTCTTTTCGAGTTCGTTTCTTTTTTAGTTCGACCTATCTTCTGTACACCTCTTTTCGACATGGTATCACAACGAAATCTCTAATACGATGCATGTGGTCGTGAAAAGAAAATGTCGCAAAAGAAGAGGGTATGATTTTATATTCTTGGAAAAGTATGGATATGAATTGCTTATGTAAAACCAAAAAACTTATTACCTTTTTTTAAAGAATATATATATATACAAAAAATCAAATCCACGTTTCCTGCTGTATGGAATTTTTTTGATTGCGATCCATTGACAAGAGTGTCTAATGGGATCCCGTCTCAGGTTTCTAGTTGTACGGATCCATTGGTGTGAATCTTTGTGATCACATAAGGTCCTTGGCCTTGGAATTTGAGTTTCCTTGGTTTAATCTTTCGAGTTCTATATAATAGAGCTTTATCTCCTTCATTCAATTCTTAAATTGAAGCTACCCCTATTTTCGTCAAAATTGGGCAGATGATCTTGTTTGAGAATTCAGCTAACCCAATGCATCAAGGATAGTATGGGGTACTTTTGCGATGCTTCACAAAGTAATGGGTTAGGAGCTTATGTACAACGTTATTGAGAAAGTGAGTGCCTCTATCACTTACTAGCTTTATTGGATAACCGAATCGAGTAATAATGTTTTCATACAAAAATTTGGCTGTAATTTTGTGGTAGCTTGTCTAGTTGCTCTAGCCTCTACCCAATTTGTATCATAGTCAGTGGCCACGGAGATGTATCTTGATTGAGTACCATGGGTGGCTGGGCTGATTGTTCCTATAATATCAATTCCCCCCTTATGAAATGCTTCTCCTTCGATTATTGAAGTTAAAGGTATAAAATCAACTCATTGAGGAGTCTTGATTGTTTGACAGACATCACATGTTTTGATTTGTGCATATGTATCCTTAAATAACGGCCACCAATATCCAGCTAATAGTATTTTCTTCACGGTACTGTCAAATGAGAAGTGCTCTCCTGCTTCACCTTCATGCGATAGGAAAATTATTTGTTCTACCTCATCCTCATGAATGCATCTCCTAATTAATCCATATAAACCTTCTTTATATAATTGTAAGGTAAGGTCTAGATTCCAAAATCAGTTTGCATTGATTGACTTTAGACATAGTTGGATCCATTACTCCGGATGATAAGAATGATACTATCTCTTCAGCCCATCTAGGAGTAGCGTCTATTTGGAATACGTAGGCATCAGGTAAATCATCATTTATTAGTTCTATGACTTTCTTGGCTGATGGTAATCCTAGATAAATGATCGGGAAGAAAATGTTGCTTACCTTTCTTACAATAATCTTAAAGTCGAACTCTTGAAGGATAAGTACCCATCTTGCTATACGACCAGTGTTGCATGGTTTATTCAACAGATATAGCAACGCTTGATGATCGGTATGGAATCTAGATTGATTTCCTAGCAGAAAATGGCATAATTTTTGTACAACATATATCATTGTTAAAGATTCTCTTACGGTTGTGGAATCTATTGGGAGCTAACCTTTGTGATAGGTACGTACGCCTTCCAAACTTATAAAATTGATATATCAATCCCTCCAACTCCGCCATGCCTATTTTGCAAGGGTATTAAAAGTGGCGGTTTAAGAATGCTTCCTAGGGTGAGAACTCAACTAGGACGTGGTATCAATGCAAGTTAAACCACACTTTCCCATTGCCAGCTGAGTGGGAGTAGGCTAGTGGCATTCCAAGAGGTCTAGATACCTATAATTACAGTTTTGAGGAGCTTCAACAAGAAGAAGGTGCACGAGAAGAGGAGATGCTCTAGTGGTGGGCAAATGATTCAATAGCTAGTCGGAGGAACTAATTAAAGTTGGAAGCTAATTTTCAAATTTTGGCCTCCTACATCAAAAGGTTGGAAGCACACAAAGCCTCATGCATGATTCAACTATTTATCGGGTCTAAGTCTTTAGTTCACAATAAGAGAATTGTATTTGAAAATTAGATCACCCAAAAGGGGCCTTATCTCAATGGTAAAGCATTGGGGTCTTGTTATGAGGTGCTCGCATAGACTTCCATCTCCCCAAGATGTGGGTTCAACTCCCGCAGGCTCCAACACACCACTTTTGAATTCCTTCTTCTTTTTTATCAAATCCATGCATGCGACAAGGGAGCGTACTACAGCTGCGATTTGAATAGTCTGCAGCAGTCTTTGCTCCTCCTCCTTAAACAAATTATATATAATGTCAAAGGATTCATGCATGTAGAGCTCCATCTTTGATTCGATGTAGCTGGCCTATTCGTTGTACATTTGACATGGCACATCCAATGATCTAAAATAAATCCACATAATCTAACTCACCCATTACTATGGACAACTTCATCTACATTTTTTTCGCAGATTGCATATGACGATGAGAGAAAGACAAACACTTGCAATGGATAATGATCACCCAAGCTAAATTGGAAAGTAATGAGCAAGATCATCATGTGATGGTAGAGCTCTATGAGGTGAGCACGATGGTGGACAAGACGTAGAGGAGGAGAATAGCATACAAAATCAGTCATTAATGCTACCGAGGTGCATTGAATTGTTGGTGCATCTCACTATGAATGTCCTATGCCTCAGGGCCAGAATTCCCAGATTGCAAACTGCCCATCCACACATTTGGCTCCCCATAATTTCAACACCCACTTATAGTGCTGCAATGTTGCAGGCACCTACTTGCCCACCAGCTCTGTTTCCCAATCATTTCGGCTGACTTTGCAATGATTAAGAATTGGGCAGATGATCTTGTTTGAGAATTAGGCTAATCCATTCTAGTATGGGGTACTTTTGCGATGCTTCACAAAGTAATGGGTTAGGAGGTTATGTAAAACGTCATTGAGAAAGTGAGTGCCTCTATCACTTACTAACTCTATTGGACAACCGAATCGGGTGATAATGTTTTCATACACAAATTTTGCTGTAACTTTTACGGTAGCTTGTCTAGTTGCTCTAGCCTCTACCCGATTTGTAGCATAGTCACTGGCCACTAAGATGTATCTTGATTGAGTACCATGGGCGGCTGGGCTGATTGTTCCTATAAAATTAATTCCCCCTTTATGAAATGCTTCTCCTGCGATTATTGAAGTTAAAGGTATAAAGTCAGCTCGTTAAGGAGTCTTGATTCTTTGACATACATCACATGTTTTGATTTGTGCATATGTATCCTTAAATAACGGCTGCCAGTATCTGGCTAATAGTATTCTCTTCACGGTACTGTCAAATGAGAAGTGTCCTCCTCCTTCACCTTCATGCGATAGGAAAATTATTTGTTCTACCTCATCCTCATTAATGCATCTCCTAATTAGCCAGTCAAGATTTATGAGTAAAAATGCAGTGTTCCCATTTTCGCATTTTAGTGACATTGTCGCCTGTCAAGAATTACGAGTAAATATGCAGAGTCACATTTTTTGCTTTTTCCAAAGTGCCTCAAATGTTATGGAAATGACAATGGCAAAGTGTAGGGCTACCCTAAATGGGATTTAAGGACATTGCCATGTTTTTTGCAAAATCCTGACATTGTCGCCTTTTTCGCCTGTGGCAGTTTTAGTTCATTTCTGCAGAGTGACTGTAGTGGGATTCTTTCTTTGCCTAACCTCAAATCAAGATCGAGTTAATCTAGCATCAAAGAGACGAAGTTAGTTGTCACGCGTAGATTCGTTCCCATGGCAGCAATAGTATAGTTCAGATTTCAGCATGAATGAAAATCCACATCTAACTCTAACATCCATTAACCCTAAACATTAACACTACATCCATTAACACTAGATCCACAACAAAGATAGCTTACTCTTTCTCTCTCTCCCTTTCTCCCTCATAAAAAGTATAACAACATGCAATCCCAATAACAATCAGATCAAACAATTAGCAAAATCCAAAAAAAGCATGAGAGATGGAGGAAAAGTGATAGAGAGCAAGGACATTCATCAATCCATTTCACAAGAGAACCAATTTGCTTAATTGAAATGAGGAAATGAACATGTGTAGGAACTCGAGTTGGTCTCTTTTTATAGTAGAGAGGAGGACCCTGGCCTCTAAATCCAGCCTCCCTAATTACTCAAATTTAAAAAGGAGCAGGAACCATCCAAAATTGGAGGGAAACCCAACTTTATTCACTAACTTGACATTTAGGCCCTGCGCCATTAAAAGTCTCGCAAAAAGGCCTAAAGTCCTTTTATTGACTTGTAATTAATCAAATCCCTATGTGATAATCGGGTTGGACTTACACACGCAGGGTGCCAAATCCCTCTCACTTATTAACTAGGGTTAGGGTTGCCTTGGGATCCGCAAACTCTCCAACATCCCCCACCAAAACTGGTGGTGGTCCCACGACACCTGCGAGATGCAATTATTAGGGACCTTTATTGGCTTCGCGACGAATCTTTATGCACCTTCTCCATAAAGTCGAGTTGGACAATATTAAAATCCAAATTGTGTGGCAGAAAACAACGATGGCCTCCTACAATCCACTTTGTGGTTGTCCATGACGTGAAGCGAGATTCTTAGGAGCCTCCCATCATTGGTGCACAAAAATATAAACGAGCAACCGGTAGCTGATCTTTGATATTCTCTGAGGCCATTGGCTTATTTGGATCAAATGCCAGAGGAGGAAGGCAATTATCCCATCTGGTTGCCACTGATGCCAATAGAGTTTAATCTTTTGCAAACATTGCCGATTGTCGCACTGTCGGATCGGGAGAGTGTAGATACTCCCACTGGTACGCTTGTAAGCCTGGCGAAAATCCACCGATATTGTCCAGCTATAGGGCTGATGGATGATTGGCCAATTGGACGTATGGATTGTAATCTTGTCCATAGCCAATCCCAAATCTTTCCATTTATTTCTTCTCGGCATTAGCACATAATAGGGATCTAACTCTCTCTGTCTTGAATACACGAATGGTATCCAATATATATATATATATATATATATATATATATATATATATATATATATATATATAATATTACATGTGTGTAGATGTGAAAGTATAGAGCGGATGTGCTGTCTGTAGGAGATCGTGGGTGGCTACAATCGTTGTCCAATCTATTAGCGCAACTGCATGGAGTGAGCGTAAAAAGAGTGCGACGTCAGCTAGTGCTGAAGTGAACATTGGTGATGATGCGAAAAGTGGGTCACTCTTACGAATGGCCTTAGGATAAGATTTACAGGGTGCCTTAGTTTTTAGGGCACCTTTAGCTCAAATAAGAGCCTTCCAATGGGTAATTCCAGGATTAGCCATAAATTGGCTGAGTGAGCTTACAACAAAAGAGATATCTGGTCTTGTATAGACCATTGCGTACATGAGAGATCCAAGTATCGATCGATACAGATATTCTCTCATCTACTCCTCTTCCTGCTTGGTCTGTAGACATTGGTCCTTCGACAAATGTAGGCCTGGATCCATTGGTGAGTGAGCTAATTTACAACTCATCAAATTGTATCTGTTAAGAACATTGTGAAGATACCTTTGTTGAGTGATGTAAATGTCAAGTATCTTACTAGCAGTATAGTTAGCTAATTTGCAAGCAATCTGACATCAATCAGATTAACAGTAAAGAGAGATCACACACAAATCCAAGAGAACACTTCTGAACTATATTTACAAAAGAGACTGAAAGATATATATACACAGTCTAATTTTTGTGGGGTACCGCTGCATGGCAGTTCGGTCCCCGTTACGGGACGCATGTCCCAACTTACACTACGTGTACCGTCAAACTAGCACACATGCATACTATCACAAAGACAGTAAAAAACTTGAAATCACTGCTGAACATGGAAATTAATGAATTGTGAGAGAAACTCGGGCTTACTTATTCTAACACTCTCCCTTAAGCCCTAGTTTTTTTTCCTTACAAAGAGCTTTTCTCTAAAAAACTCAAACTTATCAGTACTTAAAGGTTTAGTAAATATATCAGCTAACTGATTCTCTGTCTTACAATGCACTATGTCTATTCCATTAGATAACAACTTCTTTCTAATGAAATGATATTTAATTTCTATATGCTTCATGCGTGCATGAAATACAAGATTTTTAGCTAGCTGTATGGCACTCTAACTATCACATCTGATCATAGTAGGCTTATTCTGCGGAATTCCAATGTCTTCTAACATTATTCTTAGCCAAACTGCTTTCTGCGTAGCTAAACATAGTGCTTTGTATTCTACTTCTGTAGTAGAAAGAGCAACTATGTCTTGTTTCTTACTTGACCAAGAAAATACACCATTACCAACATGAAATATATAACCTGTGGTAGATCTCATGTCATCAATATAGCCTGCCCAATCTGAATCAACAAAGCCCTGTAAAACTGGTAAAGTATATTGCCTCTCATATAACAATCCATGGGTTATCGTGCCCTTCACATAACGAAGAATTCTCTTCACTGCTTTGCAATAAATCTCTCTATGAGTATCCATGAATTTACTTACAACGCTTACAGCATAACTTATGTCAGGACGAGTAGTTGTGAGATAAATCAGCGAACCAACTATTGACGAAATAAACTGGCATCAACTAGTACACTCTCATCCTGATTAGATAGTTTCTTACCAACCTCCATAGGTGTGGATATTGGCTTGTTGTAGCACATTTTGAAACGCTTTAAAATTTCATTCACGTACTTTGTCTGTGTTAGTGCGATGCTATTGCAACCTTCCCATACTTCCTCTCCCAAATAGTAGTGCATCAAGCCAAGATCAGTCATATCAAAACTAGAGGATAAGTCTTTCTTGATTGCACCAATCAACTCATCATCATTTCCTGTGATTATGAGGTCATCTACGTACAGCACAATCAGTGTGATACTAGAGTCATGATCAAAGTAGTAAAGATTGAAATCTGAAGAAGTGCGTATCAAACCTATAGAAAGGAGATTCTCATCAAGCACGTGGTGCTTGTTTCAATCTGTACAAGGCTTTCTTGCATACTTTGTCTTCCATGCCATGTGTCACAAAGACACTAGGTTGCTCCATGTACACTTCTTCTTCAAATTTACCATTCAAGAATGCGGACTTTACGTCCATCTGATGTAGATTCCATTCAAATAGTGCCGCCAAAGCAATCACCATGCGAAGTGTATTCCACTTGGCCACAGGAGCGAAGGTCTCTTCATAGTCAATGCCCTTACTTTGCGCATAGCCCTTCACTACAAGCCTTGCTTTGTGTTTTGCAATAGTTCCATTGGCATTGTACTTTGTCTTGTATACCCATTTGTTGCCAATGGGTCTTTTGCCCTTTGTAAGATCCACTATCTCCCATGTGTCATGGTGTTTGATGGAATCAATCTCTTCCTACATTTCTTTTTGCCATATCTCCTGATTTTTGGCCTCCTCAAAGCAAGAGGGTTCAGTAGATGAAATAATGTCACTCATAAGTGCAAGATTTACCTGAAACTTGTCAGGTTCCTTCCTCTCTCTTGTGGAATGCCGCAACTCTCCCTCCTTGTTAGGCTCGGCAATTTCCCCTTCTTTGTCACTCATGAGTTTAGTACACCATTTGGGTAACTTATGTTGAAGTGATCCGCTACGAGGTAAATAGGAATCCCATGTTGCATCTTGCTCCTTCCTTTTATCACCTGCTACCTCAGTCTTTTCCTATCCAATAGATTTGTTTCTTACTCTCCATCTCATCTCTATAGTAAGAGAAGTACCATGTCCCTCATCATCATCATCATGATCTTCTTGTGGTGGTAGAACTACTTCATCCTCTTTGAGAAGCTTGTGAAGGATCATGTTATTGCCCACATTAGTGAAGTTGTATCAGCAAGAGGCACTTGGGATGCACTCAAAACGTAATTTCAAACGGCGAACCCCTCTCGAATGATGTTTTTGAGGACCAAACTCATAAGTGTTCACATGGAGGAGAATGAGGGCATAATGTCCTATTTCACACAAATAAAGGAGTTACGAAACCAGTTGATAGCTATTGGAGAGCCAATAAGAGATGTTGAGCTTGTTCACACAGCTATAAATGGCCTACCCAAAAATTTCCAAATCTTTGCAAGTGGCATTGCTTCAAGGGAGAGACTACCAACATTTGAAAATCTTCATGGCATCATCCTACAGGAGGAACAAAGGCATGAAGTGGTAAAAACTCGACGTCCCACATCGAAAGATCAAGCAATGCTAGCCAAAGAGAAGCATAAATACAAGAAGCAATCCAAGAAGTCGAATGTGGAGGATGACAATCAAGGATCCACATCAGGCAAGAAGAAGAAAGGCAATTGTTTCTATTGACAAAAGCCTGGACATTGGGCAAGAAATTGTCGCAAGAAGAAGGCAGATATTAAGAGGGGCAAAGTGAAGGAGTTGACCAATTTTGTCGAAGAAGAGAATGATAGTGATAACGAAGATCAAGGCACAACATTTGTGACAGCATTCGCATCACAACATTCCATTGATCATACACATTGGTACGTGGACTCAGGAGCAACGAGACACATGACTGGCAACAAATCATGGTTCAAAAACCTGGAGCTTACTGATGATGGAGATAGAGTTGCGCAGGCGAACGACAGCGAGTGCCAAATTCGTGGAGTTGGTGCAGTGCCTATTCAATTTTCTGATGGTCATGTGAAGGTAATTGAAAATGTGTTGTATGTTCCTGGCCTTAAATGTTTTTTACATAACCAGATCTAAGCCAACTTTGGCTCTAAAAGTCTCAAACTTTTCTTTACTTAAAGCTTTTGTAAATATATCAGCAACTTGTAATAACGTAGAACAATGTACAATACTTATATCTTTAGATTGTAACTTCTCACGCACAAAGTGATATTTCACCTCAATATGTTTTGTCCTTGCATGAAAGATAGGATTCTTAGCCAATTGTATTCCACTTTGATTGTCATAGAAAATGTAAAAATTACAGCAAATAAGGATCCTAAAACACTTGAAATGATGAGGAAAACAATAGATTATGATTTCATAAGATTAGCACAAGTTGAACCATCAAAATCCATCAAAAACCTATGCTTGAACCTCACTAAATGGCCCAAATCCTTGAAGAAGGCTTCACACGTGTGAAAGTACGGCCTCCCAAAGTCTGAGTACTGTACACCAGACCTACATTCAATCCTATAATCATTAGTAATCACAAGTACTCAAACAATTATGAACATAGAGAGCAATTGCACCATTATGAGAGAAAAAACATGAAATTGCTTGATTGATTTTGGTGAGATATCATCACCTATATATACATGATCCATCACGGTTTTGGGCAGGTATGAGTAGCCCTAAACCTATCCCTAATGCTAATTTTGGTGGATCTTTCATCCCTACCAAGTTAGGGTTGGAATCTTGGAGATCCCTCAACAATGCAAAAATTACCAAAAATAGCTCCTATTTTTTCTCCCTTGTATCTAAGCATAATTTGGACTCATTCCAAAGGTTCTAACACTTAGGTCTACTTGAGAACATCCTTATGAATGGAATCCTATGCTATTTGGCACGTGTGACAAGCCACATCATGACCATTTAACTATTTACAAGTCATATGACCAAAACTAGTCAAGCTAGAATTGTGAATTTTTAACAGAAAATAATAGTAGGATTTACCTGCTTCATGCCAATCTCAAATAACAACTTACGTAACCAAATAGCTTCCTGGGTAGTAGAACTCAACGCTTTATATTTGGCTTCTGTAGAAGAAAGAGAAATAGTAACTTCCTTCTTGCTAGACCATGAAAAACAACCGCTACCAAAATTGAAGGTATAACCTGTTGTTGACTTTCTATCATCTATACTTCCTGCCCAATCAGCGTCAACATAACCCTGTAATTTAGGTAAAACACTTTGTCTTTTGTAGATTAGGCCAAGGTTAGGTGTACCTTTCACATATCTCAAAGTCCTTTTTGCAGCTTTCCAATGGTCCATAGTGGTGATGACATGAATTGGCTAATCAAACTTATAGCATAGCAGATATCAGGATGTGTAGTCGAAAGATATATCAAACTCCCAACTAGTTGACGAAATAGAGTAGCGTCAGCATGTGCACTATCATCAGTACGAGATAATTTCTTACCAGCTTCGCAAGGTGTGATGGAAGGTTTGCACTCTGTCATGTGAAATCTCTTCGATATTTCACCCACATACTTGTTTTGACATAACCTGATATCACTGCCAGTTTGCCATACTTTGACACCCAAGCAATAGTGCATAAGATCTAAATTTGTCATCTCAAACTACTTGCATAAGTTGGCTTTCATAGAACGAGTGAGGTTCTCATCATTGATCGTGATAATGATATCATCAACGTAAAGTACAATCAAGGCAATGTTGTCATCATTTATAAGAACATAAAGATTTGGATCTGAATTTTTCTTACAAACCCATGAGAAAGAAAGTAATTGTCAATGCGTCCATACCATGCGCGTGGCGCTTGCTTAAGGCCATAAAGTGCTTTGTGTAGTTTACATACCTTCTGTTCTTGCCCTTTTGCCATGAAGCCTTGCGGTTGGACCATGTAAACTTCTTCCTCTAAGTCACCATTCAAAAATGCGGACTTTACATCCATTTGATGGATCTTCCACCCAAAATGAGATGCTAAGGCAATGATAAGGCGTAGCCTAGTCCACTTAGCCACTGGAGCAAATGTCTTTTCATAGTCAATTCCTTTGTTTTGCTCGTAACCCTTTACTACTAGGCGTGCCTTATGCTTTGCTATCGTGCCATCCACATGAAACTTTGTTCTAAACACCCGTTTGTTGTCAATGGGTTTCTTTCCAAGTGGTAGATCAACCAACTCCCATGTATCATGCATGTGGATAGATTATATTTTCTCTTCCATTGCCCTTTGCCATTCTTTGTGATCTTTTGCCTCATCAAAGGTTGATGGCTCTCGACACTTCAAAATGTCACTCATTAGGGCATAGTTCACATGATAACGATCGGGAGACTTCCTTTCCCGCGTTGATCTTCTCACTTCTCCTTGTGTACTAGATCCTGGTTGATTTAGCTTCGCGTCCTTCATGATCTTTTCATACCATTTTGGTATCTTAGATTCAGGTGATACACCACGTGGAGAGTATGTATCCCAAGGAGTGTCTAAGTAATGTCTCTTACTTCCAACTGGTTTCTCCTTTATTGCTCTTATTGGCAAGTACCTCCCCCTAGGCTCTTGAATAGGTGGAGTCCTTTCATATTCGCCCTCTCAACTCTCATCTTCACGTGCATCATTTTGTGGAGCATCTTCTTCATTTTCTTCCTCCAAAATTGTGGGAAGTCTTTTGATGCTTTCACCACTTGCATGGTCTTCATCTTCATACCTATGTGTTTCATCAAAGATCACATCTTTACTATTGTGAATTTTGTTCATTACGGGATCAAAACACCTGTATGCCTTCGTCCTCTCATCATAACCGACGAAGATACATTTGATTGCTTTGGCATCAAGTTTCTTTCGCTCCTCCTTTGGCACATGTACATAGGCCTTACATCCGATGACACGAAATTTGCCAATTTTTGGCTTTATTCCTATAAATGCTTCTTTGGGAGTCACATTTGGAACCACAACTGTAGGGCTCCTATTTTGCAAGAACGTTGTCGCACTGCACGCTTTTGACCAAAGTGAATCGGTCAAGCCCATTTGCTTCATCATGGAGCGTGCACTCTCCATAATAGTCCTGTTTTTTTCTTTCAGCTACACCATTACTATGCGGCGTATGTGACTGTGTGAATTGTCTTTTAATGCCATGTTCTTTGCAAAAGTCCTCAAAATCATCAGATTCACATTCGCCCCCTCTATCATATCTTAGCACTTTGATGCGTGCATCTAGTTGGTTCTCTACCAAAGTCTTGAACTCCTTGAAGCGAGTAAAAGCATTAGATTTCTTCTTCAAGAAATAAATTCATGTCCTCCTAGAGTAATCATCTATGAAATTCATAAAAAATAATATGCTTTCCCCAACAACATGGTCTTCATTGGGCCGCACAGGTCGCTGTGAATGAGTTCCAGTGGTTTCTTAGCTCTTGTAGCTCCGCCTTTCTTGAATGTCTCCCTGTGATGCTTTCCCATGACGCATCCTTCACATATTATATGATGATCATCCTACAATCCCGGTAACCCTATTACCATCTTCAGTTTCACCATCAATCTCAAGCTCCCATAGTTCAAATGACCAAGTCTTATGTGCCACAACTCAAATTGAGATGCTGTTGAGATAGCCAAACCATATGCTCTTGGTTTTGCAGTATCCAATTTATAAAGGCCACAGTTACTATCTCTATAACCCTTCACCACCACTTTATGGTCGTGGTTCATATCCTTCATGAGGCATCCATCCTTGACAAATTCAACCTTAAGATGTTGATTTGCCATTACACCAATAGAAAGCAAACTCTTTTTGAGTCCAAGACCATAAAGCACATTAGAAATGTTCTTAATTTTACCATTAGAAAACTGTACAGGTACATTGCCAACACCCTGTATTTGGCATTCCTCCCCATTGGCTTGAGTGACCTTATCCCCATCATGGATTGGTGAGAATTTCTCAAACCAATCATGTTTCCCAGTCATATGCCTTGTGGCGCCTGAATCTATGAACCATCTGGCACCATCATCAACTTGGGATGCCAATGTCGATGAGAAGACACTTGTCTTGTCATCTTCTCCATCATCTTCGGCAATGTTGTCCTATTGAGTTACATTTCCTACCTTTATGTCCGCTTTCTTCTTGTAACACTCGCATGGCCAATGACCCGGTTTGTGGCAATAGTAACATTTGTCTTTTTTCTTTTTTTTTTCTTTTGATGATGACTCTCCCTCGTCAACATCATCCTTGGATTTCTTAGGAATCCTTTTCCATCCTTTCTGCTTGTCTTTAGCAAGCAAGGCTTGATTCTCCTGTGGGGTTTGTCTTGACTTCACCACTTCGCGACGCTGCTCTTCTTGCAACATGATTCCGTGGAAGTCTTCAAAAGTAGGTAACCTCTCCCTCAAAGCAATGCCACTCACAAACATCTGTAGCTCTTCCGAGACACCGCTCATTGTGGTATGTACCAATTCAACATCCCTAATTGGTTCTCCAATTGCCACAAGTTGATCTCTTAGTTCTTTTATCCTTGTGAAGAAAGTTCCCACTGATTCACTTTCTTCCATCCTTACTGTATTCAATCTTGACTTCAAGAACATGGCCCGAGCTGGATTGCAAGTTTGAAATTGCATTCTAAGAGCTTCCCAAGCTCCCCTAGCCGTCGTGGCATCACTTATATGAGTGATTACATGGTCTTTCACTAAGAGATTGATTAAGGACAATGCTCTCTACGCCATTTTATCAAAGGCCCTCATATCACCTGGAGTGGTATTTGGTCGGATTTCAATACCTGTCACAATCTCCCATAACTCTTTCTCCATCAAAATGCTCTTCATTTTGAGTTTCCAGATGTTGTAGTTAGAAGCCCCATCAAGTTTGCTTGCATCGCCCAAAATCGTCTCATTGATGTTTGCCATCTCCAAACTGCTTGAAACTCCACCTGTAGGCTATAAAGCGTATGCCAAAGCCAATCATGATGTCAAAAATCACAAATAATGACCTGCAATTTTTGGCTTACCAGGCCACCTGCCGCTCTTTCGCCAAATTGAAAGCCAAACTGGCGTCGCTTTCCAAAATGCTTCTCGTCACCAACTACCAACTTTTTACCCAATGGAATGGTAAAATCACTTCTGGCACACTCTGAACACTTTCTCCATGGCAATCACTCTGTTTTGGTGTATCGTACTTGCAAGTACAGTCAGGGTGCCCTTTGTTTGGAGGCAAGCCTTTCGTTTGGCCAAAATAGGCATGTGAATGATTTCAGATCCTTAAAATCCAATCTACTTGAATGATCTTTGTTTAGAAAGAGAAATACAGTACCAATCTCACCAATGTAGAAAAATCAGCATCTACACACAAATTGAGATGCAAACACCAATAGAACTTTATCAAACTTGAATGAAATGATTATGTATTGTTGCTGTCCATACGAAACTAGCAAGCTACTATATTTCGCGAGGATAGTCGAGATCAAGAACAATAGCTCTTGATTTAAATGGTTTTCTAGTCTGTTTATCCATTAGATAGTCTTGACAAATAGGTAACTCGACTTTTTCGCGAGGATAGTCAAGATCAAGAACAATAGATTGTCTAGACATTCGTTGTACAGTAGCATAATTTAAATGACCAGGTCTATAATGCCAAAGTAAACATTTATTTGTATGAATTGAAGTACTGAGAGCCTGACTAGAGGCAGAAAAGCAATGACCTAATTTATAGAAGTATCCATGTCTCTTTTCGAGTGCTAGGATCTTGCCAGTCCTATCAACTACTTTACACTAATCACATTCGAACTCTACTCTATGTCCTAAATCTGTGATTCTGCTTATAGAGAGCAGATTTGTAGATAAATTTAGTACATATAGGACTTTAGAGAGTAGCTTAGATTGATCCTTTCCAAAGCTTAATCTTATAGTGCCTTCATCTTTGATAGCTTGTGTGCTATTGTCACCAAGGTAAATGAACTTCTGGGTACTGTAAGGTGTATAGGACTCGAAACAGTCAATTAGGCTAGTCATGTGCTGAGTGGCTCTGGAATCCAAGAATCAAGAACTGTCCCCAGATGCTTCTTGATGGTTGGTCATGAAGGTATCATGATTTACTTCTTGAATAGGCTGTGGAGCTTCTGCAGCTGCATTTGCCACTTGATTTGACTGTCCCTTGCTATTGTTCTTCGCTTGAATTTCATGGTTGTTTCGTTTGCAGTATCTACAGAACAGCTTCTTCTTTGTCTGCAGATTCGACTGTTCCTTGTGTTGAGCTAGTTTCTGGTCTGGCTTTGATTGCTTCAGGCCTTTCTTCTTCTTCTGCTTTGTCGTGCTCTTGTTGGTGTACAAGGTATGAGAATCAACTAAAGAACTCGAGGCTTTGTTCCTTCGCGTGTCTTCCTGCAACAACATAGTAATGACTCTTGAAAGAGTCAATTCTGGATGAGTCATGATGATCATCACCCATCTGTCGTAAGAACTTGACAAGCTTGTAAGCAGTTGCATCACTGCGTCTTGATCGTCTATGATAGATCCGACAACGACCATTTGTCTTAGCAGGTTCTTAAATTGATTAATGTAATTCTGCAGAGAATCACCATTCGTCATCTTGAGGGAGTAGAATTTATTCCTGAGATGTAGCTTAGAAGCTATATCTCGCACTTAGTATAGTGTGCTCAAGATGTCCCAGACTTCTTTTGATGTCTGAGCCTCGGATACATGGCCGATCTGGGTATTCGTAATGTTGAGGATGATCAGCGCAAAAGCCTTTCCATCCTTCAGCTTCCATCTGGCGATTGTCGCGTCGTCCGCTTCAGGTTTCCCTTCTACACCTGTAACAACGTCGAACAATTTTTTTGCCATTAGTACAGTTTTCATCGTAAATTTCCACAAATGGTAATTGGCTCCATCAAGCTTGTCCGTGATAGGACTGGCTTTTCCTTGGGAATCCATGTGAAAGAATTAGTCTAAGTAATAGGAGAAACCATCAGTGACTTAAGTATGAAAATCTGATATTTACAGAATAAGAAAACAATTACTCTATTGGCTAGTAGAGTCTTGTACTGTGGGAGCTTATCAAGCTATGAAAATAGCTCTGATACCATGTTGGGAGAGAGAAAGATGATGGAAGAATAAATGACGAACACGAACGAGAAACGAACTCGAACAAGAAATGAACGAGAAGCAAACTCGAACAAAAACTGTTCATGTGCAACGGAATGAATTATTTGACTCTCTCCGTAAGCATGAATACGCATATCGGAATGAAGAGAACTTTAGTGATAGAAATCACAATCATTCTAGATTACGTAGCCAAACATTTAATGGATGAAGTGCTAGATGAATAATTTGTCGCAAATTGCAAGACAAATTATCTGGTGCGAATGATTCACGAAGAGGTAGACTGTGCTCGACTGATAATTAGTCGCAAATTATTCGCGAAAGACGAGACTAAAAGTTGATCGTCTATTACTAGAAAGAGCATAGCAATATTAACACAGATCTAAATGCAGAACAAAGAACTGTATCAGATTAAGTATATCATGTATACAAGTTAATAATGCGGCAGAGCACAATACAATAGCGAACGAGACCGTGTGCCCCACGAAGTTTATTTTGTCTGTGATGAGGAATGAAACCTCTTCAGTTAGTCTCTTCTTATCTCACTTCTCATCTAACTCTCTTTGTCTTGAATACACGTATGGTAATATATATATATATATATATATATATATATATATATATATATAATATTACAGGTGTGCAAATGTGAAAGTACAGAGTGGATGTGTTGTCTGTAGGAGATCGTGGATGGCTGCAATCATTGTCCAATCTGTTAGCGCAACTGCATGGAGTGAGCATAAAAAGGGTGCGACGTCAGTTAGTGCTAAAGTGAACGTTGGTGATGATGTGAAAAGTGGGTCACTCTTACGAATGGCCCTAGGATAAGATTTATAGAGTGCCTTAGCTTTTAGGGCACCTTCGGCATTCTATAAGATAGTGTCATCTTTTTGTCTGTCACCATAACCTATGTAAAAACACAATGTTCGTGATTCTTTTGCCCTTTACTCGTCTGTGCGAATTTGCATGTAAATATGCAGGCTGCGTGACAACGTTAGTAAATATGCAGCAAGAATGGAGGCAGATTAAAAATGGGATTTAGGAGAGTAGACGGAGTAAATCCAACAGAAGGTTATTTTTTTGTACTTTTAGGGTTTTGGTGATTTCGGTGTTTTTTGACGATTTTTTTGATGTTTTTGAAAATCTGCTGGGAATTAATCTTTGCCCTTCAAACCGAAGGTTTGTG
Source organism: Diphasiastrum complanatum (assembly GCA_029204225.1). NCBI lineage: Eukaryota > Viridiplantae > Streptophyta > Lycopodiopsida > Lycopodiales > Lycopodiaceae > Diphasiastrum > Diphasiastrum complanatum. Next base: position 3,501,788 of record CM055103.1, read on the forward strand.
ATCAAAATCGAAGGTGTCTGCAACTCGGCAAAGGTTTCGTGAAAAAGAGGAAAAAGTTATCAGCTCTGATGACAATTTTTGCCTCCTTTTGACCAAAATCTGACAGATTTGACCAGTTTTTGTTGTTTTTTTTGATATCTCAGATCCAAATGGATCTTAAGATTGTTGATCTGAATAGGTTTCTCTGTTTAACAATCAAATTATATTTCAAGCAAGCAAATCCACTCAAATCAAGCAAAATCACTCCCAAACTAATCCTAAATGCATATCTAACACTATTCATGCAACAACAAGATGTCTAATGCAAGCTAACTATCCAACAAACATGCTGCAAACTGAAAAACTGGCATAGCTCCCCGACAACGGCGCCAAAATTGTAGTGGGTTTCTTTTCTTACCTAACCTCAAACCAAGATCTAGTCAATCAAGCATCAAAGAAATGGAGTTAGTTGTTACGCATAGATTCGTTCCCATGAGAGCGATAGTATAGTTTAGATTTCAGCATGAATGAAGATCCACATCTAACTCTAACATCAATTAACCCTAAACATTAACACTAGATCCACAACAAAGATAGCTTACTATTTCTCTCTCTCCCTTTCTCCCTCATAAAAAGTACAGTAAAATGCAATCCCAATAACAATCACATCCAACAATTAGCAAAATCCAAAAAAAGCATGAGAAATGGAGGAAAAGTGATAGAGAGCAAGGACATTCATCAATTCCTTTCACAAGAGAACCAATCTGATTTATTGAAATGAGGAAATGAACATGTGTAGGAACTCGGGTTGGTCCCTTTTTATAGTAGAGAGGAGGACCCTGGCCTCTGAATCCTATTGGTCCATTTCTGCCTCCCTAATTAGTCAAATTCAAAAAAGAGTGAGAACCATCCAAAATTGGAGGGAAACCCAACTTTATTCACTAACTTGACATTTAGGCCCTACGACATTAAAAGTCCCACAAAAAGACCTAAAGTTCTTTTATTGACTTGTAATTAATCAAATCTCTATGTGATCATCGGGTTGGACTTACACACGTAGGGTGCCAAATCCCTCTCACTTATTGACTAGGGTTAGGGTTGCCTTGGGATCTGAAAATGCTCCAACAGTGACAGTTTCAGTTCATTTATGCATACAGACTGTTTACGGCCAATTTCCACCACTTATCAGCGAGCACTGAAAAGGAACTGGATGGATGCCAGCAGACACCAACCAATTGGAAATCACATTTGACGACCTAATTTCTTAGTATAAATAGTTGTTCATATAGTTTTCAAGTTATGAAAAAGCATTTGAATAGTTAGCTCTCTCTCTCTCAAGGCTGCGAGCTTGAACACTCCTAAGCATTCTTGCTCACTTCTTAGAGTTGTTTTAGAGGTTGCTATTGCGCTACTGCTTATCAGCATTGCACTTGATTCAGAATTTCATTTTAGCCGCTCAGAGATGGCATAGAGTACACGGCTTCGATCCGCAACTTATTGTACTCATTTTACTTCTATTTCATTTTTATACTGAATCAATACTATCTTTTATTGCGTTCAACTTTGTCTCAGAATGTAAGCATTTTCTGTAGTTCTTCATGACTAATTATTTGTCTAGCAATTCGTGAATGATTCGCGACAAAATATTTGTCTGATAATTCAATGCATTATAGTTTGGCTACATAATCACTATAGTACTGATGATTTCAAAGTTAGTCACTATTTGATCAAACATGATTTCTATCATTATTGTTTTTGTTTGAAATTGATAGGCATAGTCATGCATTAAGAAAGAGGAAGATAGTTTATTCCGCGAAAAGTTGTCTTTCTAGACAGTCAAACTATTTTCATTCGTTCATTTTCGAGTTTTGCCTATCTTCTACACACCTCTTTCCGACATGCTATCAGAGCAAAATCTCTAATACGATGCATGTGGTCGTGAAAAAAAAATGTTGCAAAAGAAGAGGGTATGATTTTATATTCTTGTAAAAGCATGGATATGAATTGCTTACGTAAAACCAAAAAACTTATTACCTTTTTCTAAAGAATATATATATACAAAAAATCAAATCCATGTTTTCTGCTGTATGGAATTTTTTTGATTGTGATCCATTGACAAGAGTGTCTAATGGGATCCCGTCTCAGGTTTCCAGTTGTACGGATCCATTGGTGTGAATCTTTGTGATCACATAAGGTCCTTGGCCTTGGAATTTGAGTTTCCCTAGTTTAATCTTTCGAGTTCTATATAATAGAAACAACATATATCATTGTTAAAGCTTCTCTTCCAGTTGTGAAATAATTTACTTTAGCAGAAACTGATTGTATACTGAGGAATCGAATCGCGTTTATCTTTCCCAAATTCTCCCGCCTATGTTAGGATGACTCCAATAGAAGAGTTACCAACATCAGTATGAACATGAAATTCCAATTGGGAGTAATAAGATCGAGTGCACGGTGATGTCCCCTTCATCTCTCTATAGTTCCATCATGATACTTCCTTAAGATTTTTTATAAATTTCTTCATTGTCGTCTTATATCAAAATGGGCTCCTATATGTACGAATCTATCTTCTTTTTCATCTAGATCTTTCAAGTTTAAAGGAACTGTTTTAGTTGGTCCATCAAACGAAGATGATTCACTCGTTGGTTTCCATTTCGGTTGTGGCAATTCAATAGAAACATCATCCATCGTGAGATTTATGAACTTCTTAGGTACATCAAGTTCAGGTACATCAAGTTAGATAAGTCAATTGTTTGTTGCTCGTTAAGAGGAACAATCGGCTATTTCAGTTTTTGTCGGATCTGCTTGTGTTTCTCAATTAATCTTTTGCAGAGCATTGGAAGTGTATTATTCCGTGAGGATGATCTGACAATCTGAAAATTATTAATAACTTTTTGATAAGAGCTCTGAGTATTCGTTATGATTGTAAGGCTCTCATCAATAGTACTAATAATTTTGTTTTTTGGATTATCCCATTTGTATACCTTATCGTTCAGATGACAATCGACTAGGCTGCGCTAAATATTTCAAAGAGGATTCATCTATAGGTGCAAAAGGTAAAGGTAGGTTAATCTCTTTTGGTATTCTTGTAAGATTGGATGATTGTGAATCTAAATAATGAAGTACTTGCTCGTTGGTTGGTCCTTCATCAATCATCGTTCATGATACCTTCATTTGTAATTTCTACAAGCACATTAACCAACAAATTGGTAGCCATTTGGTTTGATTAAGCTGAGCATCTATATAAGACTTAATTCACAAATGCTTGATAGAATTTTTTCAATTCACAAGTAAAAACCCATGGCGTTGTTGCCCACAGACCCAACAACCGATAAGTTTTGCTACCGGTGTCACAGCATAACCACATTGGGTAGGTGATTCAGGGTCTGCATAACAATCAAAGATGGAAGCCTCCTTTGGGTAACACGGGGAATCGTAGGAATAAGATGCTTCCTCATCGATGTAGTTTATATGTGCAGAAATCTTCTTTCTAGACAACAATTGGTTGTTATTACCAGGCGGTCTTTGTAGGACTGCTAATTTCTTTAGATTTTCTGTTGTACCAGATACTTCTTGTACTTGCACTTGGGATGGAAAATGTGGCTGTTGCACATGTGGTTGATAAACAGGATTCAATGGTCTCTGTTGTTGTCTGGCTTGATTAATTGGATTGAAGGTGCACTTAAACAATTCATGACCAGATCTATTACAGAACACACATCTAGATTGATAGTGTGTTTGAAAAGGACCCTTATTCGGACATCCATTCCTATTGTGGTTTCCCCTATAGATAGAACACCACAAGCCCTCTCTTCTCGGGTATGTATTTTGGTTAAAGTCTTTTGGACCTCATCCAACTGACTCTTATAGATTTTGTTTATTTTTTCAAGCTCATCCCGCATATCTGCAGTGCGTGACCTTTCGGTAATTCTTTCTTTAATAATTCCTTCAACATGATGTTCTCTTCTTCTTTCCCTTAAATTATCCTCGTGGTTAACAAAATGATGATCCTCATCATCTGATTTTTCTTCTTCTTCTATTATACCTTCTAACATGGCTTGCTTTAGTTGACGATAGCTAATTGAAAAAGTTAAGCAATAAAATATTGAGAAAGAAACGAGAAAAAAGTGGATGCAATCGAAATTGCCATTGTAATTTGGTCGTATCATGCACTAATCTAAGTGAGTTGTCAATGTCACCAATGTTTGGTAAAACTCCTCAATTTATAACTCACTGCCAATGCTGAATTCTCTCGATTTACACAAACACATGCTTAAAACTCGAACCTGCCAATTAAGCATCCTATCACTTTTATCTAATCAACCGAAAAGACTATTACTCATAACATATCTCTTTTCATACATGGGAACTACGGTTTAAGAATGCTTCTCAAGGCTTGAGGAGGAGTCTTCTCAACACATGGTTTCATGACGATCTTCAAGAGGCAAGGCCGAGTCTATGAGGCTCACAATACATGTCAAAGAGGTGCAATTTTCAGGTTGTATCTACTTCAACACATTAACATTTGCTTCTCTTCCATTATTTGATGTAACATCTTGCTTTAATGAGATTTCTACATCTCAAAGTTGTAAAAATTACAGCAAATAAGGATCCTAAAACACTTGAAATGATGAGGGAAACAATAGATTATGATTTCATAAGATTAGCACAAGTTGAACCATCAAAATCCATCAAAAATCTATGCTTGAACCTCACTAAATGGGGCAAATCCTTGAAGAAGGCTTCACACGTGTGAAAGTACAGCCTCCCACAGTCTGAGTACTGTACACCAGACCTACATTCAATCCTATAATCATTAGTAATCACAAGTACTCAAACAATTATGAACATAGAGAGCAATTGCACCATTATGAGAGAAAAAACATGAAATTGCTTGATTGATTTTGGTGAGATATCATCACCTATATATACATGATCCATCATGGTTTTGGGCAGGTATGAGTAGCCCTAAACCTATCCCTAATGCTAATTTTGGTGGATCTTTCATCCCTACCAAGTTAGGGTTGGAATCTTGGAGATCCCTCAACAATGCAAAAATTACCAAAAATAGCTCCTATTTTTTCTCCCTTGTATCTAAGCATAATTTGGACTCATTCCAAAGGTTCTAACACTTAGGTCTACTTGAGAACATCCTTATGAATGGAATCCTATGCTATTTGACACGTGTGACAAGCCACATCATGACCATCTAACTATTTACAAGTCATATGACCAAAAACTAGTCAAGCTAGAATTGTGAATTTTTAGCACTCCTCACTATCTAGCTTGGTTCAATCATTGCTTTACTAATCACTCCAAGTGATGATCTGAACTTCATAAAAGGTGTCTTTTGAAGTGGTTTAGTAAGTAGATCAGCTACACATTCATTGCTTGGAACATGCTCCAAAGCAATCTCCTTGGCTTGCACCATTTCTCTCACAAAGTGATGGCATATCTCAATGTGCTTAGATCTTGCATGGAAGATTGGGTCAAATGAAAAGTGTTGGGCTGATATATTGTCATTGTAGATGATTGGTGCCTCCTCTGAATCCATGATCTTTAGTTCCACCAATAATATCTTTATCCAAAGTACCTCCTTTGTAGTGGTTGTCAAAGCTTTGTACTCGGCCTCGGTTGAAGATAGAGATATAGTTTCTTGCTTTTTTGAAAGCCATGAAACCACACCTTCTCCTATGAAAGTTGAATAGGCACTTGTTGATTTCCTATCCCTCTTGTCCCCTGCAAAATCTGAATCACTAAATGCATGAAGGTTAATCACATCTCCTCTATATAGAATCCCAAAATCCAATGTACCCGAGATGTATCTTAGAATCCTCTTAGCCTTTTTCCAATGGATATTCAATGGCTTTTGCATGGATTGGCTCAACTTACATACACTAAAGCTAAGATCTGGTCTAGTTATAGTGATCCACATTAAGGAACCTATAAGTTGAATAAACAAAGTGATGTCCATGAAGGATCTTTCATCATCTTCATTTGGCACTTTTACATCTTGCTCCATTGGTGTGTCAACACTTTTGCATACTTCCATCTTAAACTTCTTCAAAAGACTTTGAGCATAGTTTACTTGACTTATAAAGATAAAATCAGACCCTCTAAGTACTTCTATTCCTAAGATGAAGTGAAGACACCCTAGATCTACCATCTTGAACTCTAAGGATAGATCTATCTTGATTTTTTCAATACCCTCAACACTATTTCCACTAATGATGATGTCATCTACATAAATGAGTAAAAGTACAATACCATCATCATAAAACTTAATGTAAAGAGTGGGATCATATTCACTTTGAACAAAAGAAAGTGAAATAAGATAGCAATGTAGTCTTGAATTCCAAGATCTCGAGGCTTGCTTCAAGCCATAGATGCTTCTTTGGAGATGGCATACTTTGTTCTCCATTCCATGCTTGATGAACCCTTGTGGCTGCTCCATATAGATATCCTCTTTCAAAAAACCATTCAAGAAAGCATTAGAGACATCCATTTGACATAGAATCCATCCAAAATGTGATGCAACTGCAATGATTAGCCTTATTGTGACCATCTTGGCCACGGGTGCAAAAGTTTCCTCATAGTCTATCCCTCTCTCTTGAGCATAACCTTTTGCAACTAATCTTGCTTTATGTTTGTTAACACTCCCATTTGCATTCAACTTAAGCTTGAAGACTCACTTGCATCCTATTACATTCCTTTGAGGTCTCTCAACAAGCAACCAAGTTTCATTCTCAATCAAGGCATCATACTCATCCAACATAGCTTTATACCATTCTTTGGAGTTCAATGCATCTTCAACATTAGATGGTTCTTCAAAACTAGATAAAGCATAATAAGTGGATGAGATACCCTCAACTTGCTGTCCTTTGCCTTGATATGTGAGCCTTGATGGCTCCACTTTTGCCCTTGAAGATCTCCTTGGTGTGATAGGTGGGTTTGGTGCTTGCTCCTCCATGAGCTCCTCCTCAAAACCAAGATCTTGCTCCTCGGCCATCTTCTTCTTGATTGTTGGAGAACTTGAGCCTTCTTCAAGCATATGCATATGATGTTCATCAAAGATGACATCCCTTGAAACAACAAATTTGTTCAAGGATGGGAGATAGACTTTGTAGCCCTTGCTTGAGCTTGCATATCCAAGCATGATCCCTCTTGTGGAAGATGGATCCTCCTTGGTTCTTGTTTCCAATGGTACATGCACATAACATATACACCCAAAAACTTTCAAGTGATTAAGATTGGGTTTCTTTCCATACAACATCTCATAAGGAGTTTTGCCTTCAATTGCTTTGCAAGACACCCTATTCATCAAGTAGTTTGCACATACAAGAGACTCACCCCAAAAAGATTTGGGCAAACAAGCATCTAATCTTAAAGCCTTAGAACATTCACATAATATTCTATTCCTTCTTTCAGCAACTCCATTTTGTTGAGGAGTGTAAGGACAAGAAGTCTCTTTCTTGATCCCTTCCTCCTCACAAAAGGCCTTGAACTCATTGGAGATGAATTCTCCACCATTGTCACTTCTAAGAATCTTGATGCTATGATTATGATGCTTTTCCACAAACAACCTGAACTTTACAAAAGTATCAAATACTTGAGACTTGAAGGAAAGTAAGAACACCCAACAATATCTTGAGTAGTCATCAATGAAGGTTAAAAACATGGATGAACCTCCATTAGATTTAGTGCTAGCAATGTGCACATCCGAGTGTATGAGTTCAAGAGGATGAGATGACTTTGTGATGGAGTTAGGAAACACCTTCTTATGTGCCTTGGATAAGGCACAAGCTTCACAAACCTTGTCTTCCTTCCCAATAGACCTTGGTAGGCCTAAAGCATACTCCTCCTTGATCATAGCCTCCATGGAACCCGAGTTGACATGTCCAAGTCTTTTGTGCCATAAAGTAAAAGTAGATATCTTGCTCTTCTCGGCCAACATGACAACATTAGTATCCACAAATGCATCCAACTTATAAAGTTTGCCAGGTCTAGTGCCCTTAGCCACTATCTTACCCTTCTTCTTGATGAAACATTCATTTGAAGCAAAGTCAACATTGAAACCATTGTCTGCCATTTGGCCAACACTTAGTAGATTCTTTGTTATTGTAGGAATGTACAAAACACCTTCTATGTTGATCTTTTTGGAAGATCCTAAGCAAAGGGGAATGCTACCAACTCCTTCAATCTTACAAGCTTCATCATTTGTTGTATAGATAGACTTTATAGGTCCATCATAAGATAAGAGAGAAGAGAAAAACTCCCTTTTACTAGTCATGTGTGAACTAGCACCCGAGTCAATCCACCAAGAATCTTCTCCTTTGAAGCTTATTGAAGAAAATATGGACATCATGAGAGAGTCCTCATGTGAACTCTCCTCCTCCTCTTCTTTACTCATGTTGGCTTGGCTTTGATCTTGCTTCCTCTTGAAGCATTCCGAGGCATAATGCCCCATCTTGCTACAATAGTAGCACTTCACCTTTGATTTGTCCTTCTTGACTTTGGTGGTTGATGGAGATGCCTTTGAGGGTCCTTCTTGATCCTCAAGCTTTGTAGACTTCTTGAATGTTGATACTTTGCCTTTGGACTTGCCTTTGCCTTTGGTGAAGAGAGCTTGGTCATCTCCACCTTGGATGGAAAGCCTATCCATCCTCTCTTGCATTTGGCTCCTTCTTGATTCCTCGGCCATGAGTGTGCCTTGGAGTTCTTCAAGTATGGGTAGCTTAAACAATAATTGCATATCCCTGAACCAAATTGTCAAATTCAAAGCTTAGTCCATTCAATATGAGCTGAACAAGCTCTTCATCCTTGATAGGATCACCTATAAAGGCTAGTTCTTTGTTCAATTCCTTTACTCTTAGGACAAAAGTATGTGTACTCTCTCCTTTCTTTTGATAGCTTCTATAGATTTGATTCTTCAAAGCTAATATTCTAGTTTGGTTCTTGGATTCATAGACCTTTTGCAAAGTCTCCCAAGCATCTTGAGCTGAAGTGCAATCTCCTACCTCTCTTAAGAGTTCATTTGCAACATTCATTTTTATGCAATGTAGTGCAACATTGCACCTCTTGATGTATTTGGCTTTTTCTTGAGGATGAATAGGTTCACCCTCCTTACCATTTACAATTTCCATCAAATCTTGCATGATCGTGATAGATTCCATTCTAACTTTCCATATGGAATAGTTAGTTTTCTTGAGCCTTTCATTAGTATCCAAAAGATATGCATTTATAGATGCCATCTAGTCTCCTAATCAAGGACTTGACACAATTGAAGGTTACTTCTATTGATTTGATTGAAGGTCTACCTTATCCCACTTCTTAGGGACCTGAAAAGATCAGTAATAGACTTCCTATAGAGATCTAAGAATGATCTCTAACAAAATCAAATCATAGAATACTAGAAACAATGCACTTGCTTGATTGAAGTAGACAATACTAGTAGAATTGCCTCTCTTTCTATAAAGAACATTAAAGCTTCCAAATGATCTGATCAAGAGTGAATTTCAGCAACCTAATATACTTCCAGAATCACTTGTAAAAGATCTAAATGGAACTTAATGAGGATGTAACACAATCTACTATCCAATCACAAGCAAAAAATGATCAAAATTGATGAAAAATTGATCTAATTTGGTGCATAAGTCAAGCAATGGTTGGACTGAACCTAAAAACCAAGGATTTAGCTCATTTCAACCTTTAGGCTCTGATACCATGTAAAAATTATAGCAAATAAGGATCCTAAAACACTTGAAATGATGAGGGAAACAATAGATTATGATTTCATAAGATAGGCACAAGTTGAACCATCAAAATCCATCAAAAATCTATGCTTGAACCTCACTAAATGGCCCAAATCCTTGAAGAAGGCTTCACACGTGTGAAAGTACGGCCTCCCACAGTCTGAGTACTGTACACCAGACCTACATTCAATCCTATAATCATTAGTAATCACAAGTACTCAAACGATTATGAACATAGAGAGCAATTGCACCATTATGAGAGAAAAAACATGAAATTGCTTGATTGATTTTGGTGAGATATCATCACCTATATATACATGATCCACACGGTTTTGGGCAGGTATGAGTAGCCCTAAACCTATCCCTAATGCTAATTTTGGTGGATCTTTCATCCCTACCAAGTTAGGGTTGGAATCTTGGAGATCCCTCAACAATGCAAAAATTACCAAAAATAGCTCCTATTTTTTCTCCCTTGTATCTAAGCATAATTTGGACTCATTCCAAAGGTTCTAACACTTAGGTCTACTTGAGAACATCCTTATGAATGGAATCCTATGATATTTGGCACGTGTGACAAGCCACATCATGACCATCTAACTATTTACAAGTCATATGACCAAAAACTAGTCAAGCTAGAATTGTGAATTTTTAACAAAAGTTCAAGTAAGGCAATACTAGTTTTGTATGATGCCTATTGTATGGACATTTTATTTCTTCTCATTGATGGCTTAGATATGTTTCCAAATCATTTTGAAAGCAAGTGGTTGTGTCATCAAATGTATGATCTTGGATCTAGTAAGAGCAAGAATGAGTTTGTTACTCATAGTGTGAAAAATCATGTTTTTACATGTTGTGAGGCAATTTGTAAACTTCTCTTGAGATTAAGTGAATCATCCATGAAGGACACTACGTACATCCTTGAGCAAGATCAATATACTGTTTGGTTTCAAGATTAGATTCATCATGGAAAAAGTTCATAGTATGTGGACTAGTGAAGCTAGAATTGAAAATCTTGATAATCATCACATTTGCTCATCTTATGATCATGATCTTTATGAGGCATGGAAGTCTCGGATTTCACTCTTTATGGTGCAGCCATCTTCATCCAAGTGGAGCTTTCAAGTCAAAGATCATCATCAAGCATGGAGGAACACAAGGATATGGTGGCAAATTTCTTTGACAAGGGCAAGACGCGGTGCCCCACTTTGACAAGGAGGGGCGGGTTTTTTCCCGCCCCTCTTTGAGGAGAAGGGGCGAGTTCAAAATCGCCGCCCCTGATTTAGGGACACATATTTAATGGTAGCCATCAAGGGCAGGTTTTGGTTGCCCCTTCTAGGGACTTTTAGTGTACTAAGCACCTTATATTCTTGATATCGACCTAGGACCTCTCCTTCAACACACTTGACCATTGTTTGATTTGTTGCTTGTGGAGCTTCTCTACTGTGGCATTCATGTGAATCCAAAGTAAGCACCTTATCATACTCGTGATATCGACCTAGGACCTGTTCTTCAACACACATGATCCTTGTCTGGTGCTTGTGGAGCTTCTGTGGTGTCGTGAATTCTAGTAGAACAGTATAGATTCAAATTTTCATCCAAACCCTTGCGTCATGGCTCTCCTTCTTAGAAAAGCAAAGATAGAAATGTGGATCTATGTTGGCTCTAAGTGCAGGCCCACAAAATCACAACCAGATCCTAATTCATCTATTCGGAGCTAACCTTTGTGATAGGTATGTACGCCTTCCAAACTTGTAAAATTGATATATCAATCCCTCCAACTCTGCCATGCCTATTTTGTAAGGGTATTAAAAGTGGAGGTTTAAGAATGCTTCCTAGGGTAAGAACTCAACTAGGACGTGGTATCAATGCAAGTTAAACCACACTTTCCCATTGCCATCAATGGAAGTTAAACCACACTTTCCCATTGCCAGGCTGAGTGGGAGTAGGCTAGTGGCATTCCAAGAGGTCTAGATACCTATAATTACACTTTTGAGGAGCTTTAACAAGAAGGTGCACGAGAAGAGGAGATGCTCTAGTGGTGGGATTTGGAGGTGAATGATTCAAGAGCTGGTCGGAGGAACTAATTAAAGTTGGAAGCTAATTTTCAAATTTTGGCCTCCTACATCAAAAGGTTGGAAGCACACAAAGCCTCATGCATGATTCAACTATTTACCGGGTCTAAATCTTTAGTTGACAATAAGAGAATTGTATTTGACAATCAGATCACCCAAAAGGGGCCTTAGCTCAATGGTAAAGCGTTGGGGTCTTGTTATGAGGTGCTCGCGTAGCTTCCATCTCCCCAAGATGTGGGTTCGACCCCTGCAGGCTCCAACACCACTTTTGAATTCCTTCTTCTTTTTTATCGAATTCATGCATGCGACAAGGGAGCGAGGAGAGCGAGAACAACGATTACATACACACAGATTACAAGGTAGCGTCAGCAGCAATAATCACTATTAAATTCTTCCAATTTCAAGAGGCAAGGCCGAGTCTATGAGGCTCACAATACATGGCAAAGAGGGGCAATTTTCAGGTTGTATCTACTACAACACATTCACATTTGTTTCTCTTCCATTATTTGATGTAACATCCTGTTTTATTGAGATTTCTACATCTCAAAGTTCAAGTAAGGCAATACTAGTTTTGTATGATGCCTATTGTATGGACATTTTATTTCTTGTCATTGATGGCTTAGATATGTTTCCAAATAATTTTGAAAGCAAGTGGTTGTGTCATTGAATGTATGCTCTTGGATCTAGTAAGAGCAAGAATGAGTTTGTTACTAAAATCATGTTTTTACATGTTGTGAGGCAATTTATAAACTTCTCTTGAGATTAAGTGAATCATCCATGAAGGACACTAAATACATCCCTGAGCAATTATGTATCCTCAAGAAGATCAAGATAGTGTTTGTTTTCAAGATTAGATTCATCATGGAAAATGTTCATAGTATGTGGATTAGTGAAGCTAGAATTGAAAATCTTGATAATCATCACATTTGTTCATCTTATGATCTTGATCTTTATGAGGCATGGAAGCCTCGGATTGCATGAAGCTTTCAAGTCAAAGATCATCATCAAGCATGGAGGAACACAAGGATATGGTGACAAATTTCTTTGACAAGGGCAAGGGGCGGTGCCCCTCTTTGACAAGGAGGGGCAGGGTTTTTCCCGCCGCCCCTGATTTAGGGACACATATTTAATGGTAGCCATTAGGGGTGGGTTTTGACTGCCCCTTCTAGGGACTTTTAGTGTACTAAGCAGCTTATACGCTTGATATCGACCTAGGACCTCTCCTTCAACACACTTGACCCTTGTTTGATTTGTTGCTTGTGGTGTTGAAAAAGTACAAAAAGGACCAAGAGTGGATCCTAATCTGATCCTCAAGAGGGACTGGTTGTTAGATTACTTGATCTATCAAACTACTTCAGATTAAGATCAATCTAGATCAATTCTAGACACAAAATCCTAACAAGAACAATCATTAATTGAAGGTAAGTGTACTTTCTGGTTTCACACGTGTGAAACACTGTTTGAGTACGGACTCCAACCTGAAAATCAAGTACACATTGATAGAATCTCAAAACAATCAAAACAAATGTGGACACATAACTCCTGATAGATTTCGGAGTTTATTCAGAAACGGTAATTGTCCATGTCGGCTGCTCTCCCAATGTAGGTATTTTGTCCACTTCCTTGTCGACCTCTATTTCAGAGGTCTTGAACTTAAGGACCCATCCACCACGGTGGACTACATCTGCTTGTTCCTTTTTGAAAGGACTTGTCTTGGATCTTTGCTTAGCCTTCTTAGCAGGAATTGATCATGGAGGTGATGACTTCCGAGAAGATAAACTCTTCTTTGAAGGTGAAGGCTTCCTAGACGATGATGTCTTGCTAATTTTGACTTGTAGAATCATCCTCGACTTTGCCTTTGTTTTTATCCAGTAAGGGTGGCACATTTTTTGAATTAATCTTTTGAGGGGGATTTCCCCATTTCAGGACCGTATTATGATGTTGCTTGGCTTGTTTCTTCGTCATTGATCCTGTGATCCTATCTTCCTTCAATATAACTGCTTTGGGCGGTTTTATTGTTGGTTCATCAGGAACATTACACATTCCAAATCTGGTCGGATCCATATGATTTAGAATCTGCTCATCCGTAAGTTCTGCATTGTCATCATAAGTCAAGGCATGACTCACAAGTATGAGGTCATCTTCAATCGGATCTGGTATAGGTTTCGTTGATATCCAAGCTACATTCAGCACATCCAATGGAAAAGTAATCCGTGTATCCAAAGTTTGATCTAATCATGAAATCTCGCTCAAATCTGATTGATTATCTTGTTGATACAAATACAACACCAGACATTTTCCCTAGTAGGAAAAGTCTTCGCAAACTTCTTAGGTTCCTTGTTCGCTTGTCCGTGGAAATCTTCCAATGCTTTGATCTTCTCATCAAATTGTGACTGCAGCCTTTCCATCTGTTTCTGCTAGTTCTTCCCAAGTTTCTTGAACTCATTGAGCATCATTTCTGTAGTAGTGTTGACATTCGTAGATGCAATAGTGGCGGATGTCATAGTAGTTTGCCCTACTATATAAGGCAACATATTGATATTCGACTCATCATCTGAATCTTCATCCTCCTCCCAAATTGCATCATCCATAGCATTCTGCAAGAGTGTATAATCATTATGGCGTTTCAGCTCACGTCTGATCCATCTAGGTAGACCTAACAAAAATCACATAATCATGGCATTTTCGTTAATCAGCTCAGGTTCGCACTCAGATCTGAGGCGTTTCACCCTTTCAATGTAATCTCGAACCATTTCCCATTTTAGTTTTACTTAAAAGTAGGAAAGGGTCTTCCATAAACTTCAAGGTTTGAATCGTGTGATAAGGGCTCTTTTAACAACCTCCCAATCTGTACACTCAGTTTCATCTTGATTATAGTACCAATCTTGTGCTACGTCTGTTAAGGCCATAGGAAATAGCTTAAGTTTATCTTGGGAGAAAATCTTGCCATAGATTTCACAGGATTCAGCATAGATATGAAGAAATCTAATTGGATCTGTTAATCCAATATATTTGGGTAGATCCAAATGGAGTGCTCTTCTAACAATAATTCGATTGACTTCCTAAGGAGCACCTCCAAGAGCAGCCATCTTAATAGTTTCAAATCAAGCAGACAGTGAGATTGGATCTAGATTTTTCAATTAAAATTATTTCAGATCAAATCTGCTAGATCTATTCCACTTTCAAGAATCTAATTCTATATCGTGAAAAAGATTTTGAAATTCAATCAATTGATACTTCTCAAAAAACGAAAAAATTTCTCAGAATTCAAATCAGAATGTATCAAATTTGACCCAAATTTTGGCAGGGACTTGATCTGAAAAACCAGAACCTAAAAATAGTACTGGCGAAGGTTCTCTAGGCGAAGATTGACTCGGCCAAGGTTCAACAGTGCTATTTTGAGAAAAAACTCTCTGATCAAATTTTTTTGACAATTTCTATGGAAATAACCTTTGCCAAACTCTCAGATGCAAAATCTAACACAGATAAAGCTATGGTAAGTCCGACGAAGGTTTTCGAAACAAGAAAATAAAGTTTTTGTAATTTAGCGAGGGAAAAATCAATATTTTCTATGATCTAGACAAGAAGAATCTTTGCGGAACTCAAAAGTAGTTTTCTACTATAAATATAATGTTCTAAAAACTCGGCGAAGGTTTTGACGAAGGGTCAAGAGTAATACTGGTATTTTTGCAAAAAGTGACTTTTTTGACAAAAATATGGCAATATGACAACTGATTTTCTGAAAATTCTTCTATTTTTGGTATTATTTTTCGTCGACCTGACAGTAGATAGATCTAAATCACACCTATGCACAGTGAATCGGACGAAGGTTATTTTTCTGTATTTTTAGGGTTTTGGTGATTTTTCGATGTTTTTTGACGATTTTTCTGATGTTTTTGAAAATCTGTTGGGAATTAATCTTCCCCCTTCAAACTGAAGGTGTCTGCAACTCCGCAAAGGTTTCTTGAAAGAGGGGAAAAAGTTACCAACTTTGATGACGATTTTTGCCTCCTTTTGACCAAAATCTGGCATATTTGACCGATTTTTGTTGTTTTTTCCGATATCTCAGATCCAAATGAATCTTGAGATTGGTGATCTAAATAGCTTTCCCTGTTTAACAATCAAATTAGCTTTCAGACAAGCAAATCCACTAAAATCAACCAAAATCACTCCCAAACTAATCCTAAATGTAGATGTAACACTATTCATGCAACAACAAGATGCCTAGTGCAAGCTAACCATCCAACAAACATGCTGCAAACTAAAAAATTGTCATAGCTCCCTGGCAACGGTGCCAAAATTGTAGTGGATTTCTTTTCTTGCCTAAACTCAAACCAAGATCTAGTCAATCTAGCATCAAAGAGACGAAGTTAGTTGTCACGCGTAGATTCGTTCCCATGAGAGCGATAGTATAGTTCAGATTTCAGCATGAATGAAGATCCACATCTAATTCTAACATCCATTAACCCTAAACATTAACACTACATCCATTAACACTAGATCCACAACAAAGATAGCTTACTCTTTCTCTCTCTCCCTTTCACCCTCATAAAAAGTATAATAACATGCAATCCCAATACGAATTAGATCCAACAATTAGCAAAATCCAAATAAAGCATGAGAGATGGAGGAAAAGTGATAGAGAGAAAGGACATTCATCAATCCATTTCACAAGAGAAACAATCTGTTTTATTGAAATGAGAAAATGAACATGTGTAGGAACTCGAGTTGGTCCCTTTTTATATTAAAGAGGTGGACCCTGGCCTCTGAATCCTATTGGTCCCTTTCTGCCTCCCTAATTTTTCAAACTCAAAAAAGAGTGGGAACCATCCAAAATTGGAGGGAAACCCAAATTTATTCACTAACTTGACATTTAGGCCCTGCAACATTAAAAGTCCCACAAAAAGGCCTAAAGTCCTTTTATTGACTTGTAATTAATCAAATTTCATGTGATCATCAGGTTGGACTCACACATGCAGGGTGCCAAATCCCTCTCACTTATTAACTAGGGTTAGGGTTGCCTTGGGATCCGCAAATGCTCCAAAAGTGGCAGTTTCAGCTCATTTATGCAGACAGACTATTTACGTCCAATTTCCACCGCTTATCAGCAAGCACTGAAACGGAACTGGACGGATGCCAGCGAAAACCAACCAACTGGCAATCACATTTGACGACCTAATTTATTAGTAAAGATAGTTGTTCATATAGTTTTCAAGTTATGAAGAAGCATTTGAATAGTTAGCTCTCTCTCTCTCTCTCTCAAACGTGCGAGCTTGAACACTCATGAGCATTCTAGCTCACTTCTTAGAGTTGTTTTAGAGATTGCTATTGCGCTATTGCTTATCAACATTGTGCTTAGTTCAAACTTTCATTTTAGCCGCTCAGAGATAGCATAGAGTACTCGACTTCGATCCGCAACTTATTGTAATCATTTTACTTCTGTTTTGTTTTCATACTGAATCAATACTATCCTTTATTGCGTTCAACTTTGTCTCAGAATGTAAGCGTTTTCTGTACTTCTTCGTGACTAATTATTTGTCTAGCAATTCGTGAATGATTCGCGACAAAGTATTGGTCTGATAATTCAATGCATTATTGTTTGGCTACGTAATCACTGTAGTACTGATGATTTCAAAGTTAGTTACTATTTGATCAAAGAGAAAGATAGTTTATTCCATCATGCACGAAAAGTTTTCTTTCTAGATCGTTGAACTATTTTCATTCGTTTCTTTTTGAATTTGACCTATCTTCTGCACACCTCTTTCCGACATGGTATTAGAGCAAAATCTCTAATACGATGCATGTGGTCGTGAAAAAAAAATGTCGCAAAAGAAGAGGGTATGATTTTATATTCTTGGAAAAACATGGATATGAATTGCTTACGTAAAACCAAACTTATTATCTTTTTCTAAGGATATATATATATATATATATATATATATATATATATATATATATATATATATATATATATATATATATATATATATATATATATATATATATATATATATATATATATATATATATATATATATCAAATCCATGTTTCATGTTGTATGGAATTTTTTCAATTGAGATCCATTGAGAAGAGTGTCTAATGGGATCCCTTCTCAAGTTTCCAGTTGTCTGGATCCATTGGTGTGAATCTTTGTGATCACATAAGGTCCTTGGCCTTGGAATTTGAGTTTCCCTGGTTTAATCTTTCGAGTTCTATATATATTAGAACTTTATCTCCTTAATTCAATTCCTTTAATTGAATATTATTATCATGTCAGGCCTTCTGTCTGCCTTTGTTTACCAACTATGCATGCTAACTTAATAATCGAGTTTCACATAGTCTGTGAAGATGTGCTTGATGGTTGCGTTTTCACCAAGTTCTTCGGAATATGCAACTCTTAAGGATGGAATGATAAATTCGATCGACATTACAGCCTCTTGTCCGTAAACCAGCTGAAATTGTGTCATCCCCGTTGATCTTAGTGGTGTGGTCCTGAAAGCCCAAATAGTTGAATATACAACTCTGTTTCCCAATCATTTCAGCTGGCTTCAACTATTTTGGTCAGAATTGGGCAGATGATCTGGTTTGAGAATTTGGCTAACCCATTGCATCGAGGATAGTATGGGGTACTTTTGCGATGCTTCACAAAGTAATGGGTTAGGATTATTTACAACGTCATTGAGAAAGTGAGTGCCTCTATCACTTACTAACTCTATTGGACAACCAAATCGGGTAATAGTGTTTTCATACAGAAATTTGGTTGTAACTTTTGCCGTATCTTGTCTAGTTGCTCTAGCTTCTACCCAATTTGTAGGATAGTCAGTGGCCACTAAGATGTATCTTGATTGAGTACCACGGGCGGCTGGGCTTATTTTTCATTTAAACTGAATTCACCCCTTATGAAATGCTTCTCTTTCGATTATTGAAGTTAAAGGTATAAAATCAGCTCATTGAGGATTCTTGATTCTTTGACAGACATCACATGTTTTGATTTGTGCATATGTATCCTTAAATAACGGCCACCAGTATCCGGCTAATAGTACTTTCTTCGTGGGATTGTCAAATGAGAAGTGTCCTCCTCATTCACCTTCATGCAATAGGAAAATTATTTGTTCTACCTCATCCTCATTAATGCATCTCCTAATTAATCCATATACACCTTTTTTATACAATTGTAAGGTAAGGTCTAGATTCCAAACTCTTTGCGTTGATCGACTTTAGACATAGATGGATCCATTAGTCCAAATGATAAGAATGATACTATCTCTTCAGCCCATCTAGGAGTAGCATCTATTTCGAATAGGTAGGCATCAGGTAAACCATCACTTATCAGTTCTGTGACTTTCTCGGCTGATGGTATCCTAGATAAATGATCGACAAGAAAACTTACAATAATCTTAAAGTCAAACTCTAGAAGGATAAGTAGCCATCTTGCTATATGACCAGTGTTGCATGGTTTATTCAATAGATATAGCAATGCTTCATGATCGGTATAGAATCTAAATTGATTTCTTAGCAAATAATGGCATCATCTTTGTACAACATATTCATTATTAAAGCTTCTCTTCTAGTTGTGGAATAAATTACTTCAGCAGAAACTGACTGTATATTGAGGAATCGAATCACGTTATCTTTCCCAAATTCTCCCCCCTGTGTTAGGATGACTCCAATAGAAGACTTACCAGCATCAGTATGAACATGGAATTCCAATTGGGAGTTCGGTGCTCGGAGAATGGGTGTAGTGACAAGTGTGTGCTTCAAATCCTCAATTGCTTGTATTCTTTCTTTGGTCCATTTTGGATTTGTAACAACTTCATAAAATTAATCTGGCTTTTCCTACAAAATTACGAATAAATATGCGGTCATAGTTACAATGGCCTACGAAGATATAGATTAAATTTTCCGTTACCATGGCCGGTAGTGGCATTTCTCCGGGTTTATCGAAATTCCATACTTCTTGCATTGGATAAAAAGAATTTCAAGAGCATCAAGATGTTCACAATTTTTAGATTTAACACCAATGTCATCTAGATATATCTCTAAAATATTATGCCATAAATATTTAAATGCAAACTGCATCACACTTTGAAAGGTCGATGGAGCATTACAGAGTCGAAATGGCATGACCTGATATGCATAGGTACCAAACTTTTGGCAAATGCAGTCTTATGGATGTCTTTAGGATCTAATCGAATAAGAAAATAGCCTCTAAAGCCATCCAAAAAACTCATTGCCTCTGATCCTGCCATTTCTTCCAGTATGGCGTCAGTTAATGGTAAAGGGAAGTGATCTTTTTTTGTGACTTTATTCAATTCTTTTAAATCGACACATATCGTTAGTTTAACATTTTTCTTGGGAACCACCATGATGGGTGATAACCATGTCGCATGTTCAATCTCTTTAATGAGACCCGCAACTAATAATCTTTGTGTATCTTCTTTAATTTGTTTTCTATGAAGCAGATTACAACCGTAGGGCTTCGCTTGGACTGGCTTTGCATCTCTTTCTAATAAGATGGAGTGCACGGCGATATCCCCTTCATCTCTTTATAGTTCCATCACGATACTTCCTTAAAAAAAATTATAAATTTTTTCATTGTCGTCTTATATCAAGATGGGCTCCTATATGTACGAATCTATCTCCTTTTTCATCTAGGTCTTTCAAGTTTAAAGGAACTGTTTTAGTTGGTCCATCAAATGAAGATGATTCACTCGTTGGTTCCCATTTTGGTTGTGGCAACTCAATAGAAACATCACCCATTGTGAAATCTGTAAACTTCTTATGTACATCAAGTTCATGATTCTCTTTATGTACAAGGATCTTAATATGTAAAGATGGGGCTCTAATGAGGCGTGGCTTCGAACAAGAAGCGTCGTTAGACAAGTCAATTGTTTGTTGCTCATTAAGAGGAACAATCGGCTATTTCAGTTTTTGTCGGATCTGCTTGTGTTTCTCAATTAATCTTCTTCAAGGCATTGGAAGTGTATTATTCTATGAGGATGATTTGACAATCTAAAAATTATTAATAACTTTTAGATAAGAGCTCTGAGTATTCGTTATGATTGTAAGTCTCTCATCAATAGTAGTAATAATTTTGTTTCTTGGATCATCCCATTTGTATACCTTATCATTCAGATGACAATCGACTAGGTTGCGCTAAATATTTCTAACGTGATGGTAGGTTAATCTCTTTTGGTATTCTCGTAAGATTGGATGATTGTGAATCTAAATAATGAAGTACTTGCTCGTTGGTTGGTCCTTCATCAATCATCGTTCATGATACCTTCATCTGTAATTTCCACAATAAACAACAGATTGGTAGCCATTCTATTTGAATAAGCTGAGCATCTATAGAAGAAACATAAAATGCATCCATAATTGGTTGATCTATGCATGTAGATGTTATCCTTATCGATCTCTAAAATTTGGATAATACTTCATTACTGCATCTTTGAGCATCTACACAATCAATGGTCGCTAAGACATGGCCCCAATTAATGATATTTGTAGATTGTGCATAATGTCATCAAATGGTTGGAGAAACATTGGTTTCATCACACATTAAACATTCATCTTCTTCTTGTACAAGTTTTGTTTTACCAATAGTGTAATCAACTGATATAATGTGATCTCGATTACAAAAGATGATTTGTTGTTTTTTCCAATCTTGAATCACTTCGACATTAGTTAACCATGTGGTTCCCAATACAAATTTATATGCGGACTTTTCATGTGGAAGATCTAGCACTACACAATCAACAACAAACTTCAGATCTGCGATCTTAATGGGTACGACATTGATGTGTCCATATGGTTCGTCGGTCGAAGGTTGATCAACTAAGTTCAGCCGGTACTTGGGTGGAACAATAGGTCCTACGCTTGATAGAATTTTTCAATTCACAAATGCCAATAGAATTCGCGGAACGCTTGATAGAATTTTATCAATTCACAAATAAAAACCTATGCCCACAAACCCAACAACTGATAAGTTTTGCTACTGGTGTCACAGCGTAACCACATATCTATAATGTCTCATTCACTCAACAAATAGACGAGTCTTTCTCACATTCACAATTCACATCAATTAATATCAGAATACTACAAGTTTTCAACACACAATCGTATACAACAAACAGTACATAGAAATGATAATAAGTACTCCAAGGATTCTCATTCCAATGACAATAACTTCTTACAAAACTTCATGCAATATATGCGGCCCACTCATCAACTCTGCTAATCACTAGTCTGATCACCAACACATCGTATCGACTATTCTTCTCTAGATTTCCCATCGGCTCTCCCATCTCTAGACTATTCGATCTCTACACACTCACACTCTTCCCATCATCAACTCTTGTTGCAGCCCCCTCTTTTGTCCATCTCCCTTCTTTTCTATTATTTTATACTTCTTACCTGCCATCGAGTTTCTTGGCTCTTTCTTTCCACAACCGAATATTGTTGAACTTCCCACTAAGAGATCACATCCAACTAACTCTTACGTAACTAACTATTCTTTTCTCAACTCATGGTCTTACACAACAAGATTCTATGGTTGGGTTCACAAGTACAAGTCTAGCTACTATAGTTCTTGGATCCACTGACACCAAAAATATTCCTTCGACTGATTGTGATATTGGTAGAGAATCTACCAACAATTGGCAAGATGCTAGATGATGGTCTCCAAGTTGATTTTGGAAAAGATGCTTGCTTGGTTAAGAGGGATGGTGATGTCATGGTAGCAAGTGGGACTAGATGTGGTAATCTTTTCAAGATTGATGCTAATCCTTGTGGAAGTGTGGCCAAGAGGAGCTTGGATCATCTCAAGGAGGATAAGGCAAGTGATGTGACTCAACCTATGTTCCAAGATGGTGCTTTGGCAAAAGCACATGGAGATGGTTATTGCCAAGGAGGGTGACTTCTCATCAAATATCTTATCTTGTGCATTTGGATGATCTCATTTCGTCATGTAGAAGCGCAGATGGTGCCATTTCATGTGGCCAAGAGGAGCTTGGATCATCTCAAGGAGAATAAGGCAAGTGATGTACCTCAACCTATGTTCCAAGATGGTGCTTTGGCAAAAGCACATGGAGATGGTTATTGCCAAGGAGGTCTAATTATCATCAAATATCTTATCTTCTTCATTTGGATGATCTCATTATCCCAATTAAGTGCCAATGTCGAGAAGAAATAAATGGAAAGATTTGGGATTGGCTATGGACAAGATTACAATCCATACGTGCAATTGGCCAATCATCCATTAGCCCTACAGTTGGACAATATCAGTGGATTTCCACCGGGCTTACAAGCGTACCAGCGGGAGTATCTACACTCTCCCAATCTGACAATGCGACAATCGACAATGTTTGCAAAAGATTTAACTCTGTTGGCATCAGTGGCAACCAGATGGGATGATTGCCTATCTCCTCTGGCATTCGATCCAAATAAGCCAATGGCCTCAGAGAATTTCAAAGATCAGCTGCCGGTTGCTCATTTATATTTTCTTGCGGCAATGATGGGAGGCTCCTGGGAATCTCATTTCACATCATGGACAACCTCAAAATGGATTGCAGGAGCCCATCGTTGTTATCTGCCACACAATTTGGATTTTAATACTACTCGCCTTGACTTTATGGAGAAGGTGCAGTACCATTTAATAAAGATTCATCGCGAAGCCAATAAAAGTACCCAATAACTGCATATTGCAAGTGTCGTGGGACCACCACCAGTTTTGGTGGGGGATACTGTTGGAGGGTTTGCGGATCCCAAGGCTAACCTAACTCTAGTTAATAAGTGAGAGGGATAAGGCACCCTACGTGTGTAAGTCCAACCCAATGATCACATAGAGATTTGATTAATTACAAGTCAATAGAAGGACTTTAGGCCTTTTTGCGGGACTTTTAATGTCGTAGGGCCTAATGTCAAGTTAGTGAATAAATTTGGGTTTCCCTCCAATTGTGGATGGTTCTTGCTCTTTTTTAAATTTGAGTAATTAGGGAGGCAGAAATGGACCAATAGGATTCAAAGGCTTGGGTTCTCCTCTCTACTATAAAAAGGGACCAACTCGAGTTCCTACACATGTTCATTTCCTCATTTCAATAAAGTAGATTGGTTCTCTTGTGAAATGGATTGATGAATGTCCTTGCTCTCTATCACTTTTCCCCCATCTCTCATGCGGTTTTTGGATTTTGCTAATTGTTGGATCTGATTGTTATTGGGATTGCATGTTATTATACTTTTTATCAGGGAGAAAGGGAGAGAGAGAAAGAGTAAGCTATCTTTGTTGTGTATCTAGTGTTAATGGATGTAGTGTTAATGTTTAGGATTAATGGATGTTAGAGGTAGATGTGGATCTTCATTCATCCTGAAATCTGAACTATACAATCGCTCTCATGGAAACAAATCTACGCGTGACAACTAACTTTGTCTCTTTGATGCTAGATTGACTAGATCTTGATTTGAGATTAGGAAAGGAAAGAATCCCACTACAGTCACTCTGTAGAAATGAACTAAAATTGCCACAGGCAAAAAAATACGACAATGTCGAGATTTTGCAAAAAAGACGACAATGTCCTTAAATCCTATTTAGGGTAGCCCTATGTCGCGACATACCAACAACAAAATGATTGATATTTGTAGTATAAACGGGTATCGTTCCTACTAGAGAGCAATAAAAAGGCTAATACTGTCATTCTTAGTGCAAAACCAGAAATAACTAAGAATGAATGGAGTGGAGAGGAGAAGTGATTGCAAACTGATCATCAACAGATGTTTCCACAAGGGGCTGCCAGTACAACCGTACAAAGAAAACAAACACCCAAGAGAAAAATACTGAATACTTCAGTATGGTTTTCAGATTCAAATGGGAGTGAACTCAAGAAAGCAAATACTTCGGCAAAAGGAAAAATCACACAGTGTTTCCATTATCTTGACAGTAGCTTATCATGAATCTAACTCCTATGATCTATGCAAATCACAAGATTGAAGGCTAGAGACACTTCACTAATCAATTCCAGTCCAAACATTGTGTATAGGCACAAACAATACAGTGCCATAAACTTTCTATTACCGAAATGAATCACCATGAAAAGCACAGAAGGTATTCACAATAGAAACAAGTTGTGTGTGATTCAGAACACTCAGATTTACATTATTTGTATTCACCATCTGCAGAGTACAAAGATATATTCATTACAGTCTAGACACTGCAAAGAAGAGGGGTTGCTATACCTCTATACAAGAATCTGAGAACACAAAGGTTCTGAACTTGTAGATGAATAGCAAAAGCAGTAAATCTACATTAAAGCACCAACAGAGCTTCTGAGCCTATGTTCTACATTGTATCTGAATGAACTACAATGGCATAAGACTAGCATAATATAACCAGAGAGATCCGTGCTAGAGAGAAGAGGGCTCTGCAACTGCTTCAAGAATGAGAACAAATGAGTATTTGACATCTGGAACAGGGCTTTCACAAGCCAATAGCATACTGCCACAGTAGGATCAATAGTTAGAAAGTAGGGTTGATGTCTCAAGTAAGGAAAAACAGCCAGGTCAAAGATGAATGAGGGTTGCTGGCCATTTGCAAACTGCCTTGAATTTGCAACCAACTTTGGAGTGCACTGGAGCTGTCACAAATTTGATAGATGGCCAGTAATTAGAACATTGCCCTGCATATAAGAAGAGGTGAATGAAGGCTAAATGAAGTGTGACCTACGTGTAGAACAACCTCTATTCGCTACACTGAGACAAAAGAAATGCGAAGGTGGGCTGTCAAGAAGACATACTTCCCTAAAAAATCTGAAAGGAGAGAGAGAGAGAAGTGCGACAGTTGCCTCAAGAACTGCGAAGGTGGGAGGCTCTGGCTGCGTGGAGGTGCTCCGACGTAGGCACTAAAGAATGAACGAGGCTCCAAAAATTTTGAATAGTGCGAAATGTGCGACAATGGCCCTTCAGATCTATAGTGCCTTGCCTTTGAAAATAGCGAGTTGCCCTTAGGAAATGCGAAGATGGCTGCCATTGAAACTTGACTCTCTCACAAAGCCGAATAATGCAAGAATGCCGACTGGTTTCAAGCCTTCTTTAGCCAATGATTTTTTGAATAAACTTCTGTCTTACATGAGCATTACCTCAATATTAAATTACAAATGGTCTTTGTATAGACTATGTCGTTCAGATATCACTTTAAAAAGTAAAGGCTAGCCATAGCCATATGCCAAATTCATAAGTAGTAAAATGGTGTTTAGTTCCATAGGACAGATTTGACTCATACCACACTAAGTGCAACTAATAAATAGGCTATACATAACGGCAAAGGTAAAGGCTTAAGATTTAGCAACAAAAAGCTAAAAATGGAGTAAAGAGCCATAGCCAGGGCTCCACACCCTACACTTTGCCAGTGTCATTTCCATAACATTTGAGGCACTTTGGAAAAAGCAAAAAATGTGACTTTGCATATTTACTTGTAATTCCTGACAGGCGACAGTGTCACTAAAATGCGAAAATGGCGACACTGCATATTTACTCGTAAATCTTGACAGGCTAAAAATGTGACATTGTTGTCAATTTTCGTGTATTTCTGCAGATAGTGTAGAAACACTTGTAAATCTATAGACTGTGTAAGAACACGGAAAAATCCACCAAACTGGATAAAGAATGGATGAAGATTTAAACCGATTAGTCAAATAGTAAGAAGGAGAATAATCCAACAATATCTAGATGACGTTGGTGTTAAATCTAAAAATTGTGAACATCTTGATGCTCTTGGAAAAAAAATTATCCAATGCAGGAAGTATGGAATTTCACTGAATCCGGAGAAATATCAGATTTGGATAACACATAGTGATGTCTTAGGACATATCATATCCAAAGATGGTATCTCGACGGATCCGGCTAAGGTGAAAGTTATTCAAGAAATGCCACTACCGGCCATGGTAAAGGAAAATTTAATCTATATCTTTGTAGGCCATTGTAATTATCACCGCATATTTATTCTTCATTTTGCAGGAGAACCCAGATTAGTTCATGAAAATGTTATAGATGCAAAATGGACCAAAGAAAGAATACAAGCAGTCGAGGATTTGAAGCACGCACTTGTCACTACACCCATTCTCCGAGCACTGAACTCCCAATTGGAATTTCATGTTCATATTGACGCTAGTAACTATTCTATAAGAGTCATAACAAAACAGGTGGGAGAATTTGGGAAAGATTACGCGATTCAAATCCTCAGTACACAATCAGTTTCTAACGAAGTAAATTATTCCACAGCCGAAAGAGAAGCTTTAACAATGATATACATTGTACAATAATTATGCCATAGTCTGGTAGAAAATCAGTTTAGATTCTATCCGATCATCAAGCATTGCTATATTTGTTGAATAAACCATGCGACACTGGTCATATAGCAAGATGGCTACTTTGCTTCTAGATTTCGATTTTAAGATTATTGTAAGAAAAGGTAAGCAACATATTCTTGCCGATGATTTATCTAGAATACCATCAGCCGAGAAAGTCACAAAACTGATATATGATGATTTACCTTATGCCTACCTATTCCAAATAGACGCTACTCCTAGATGGGCTGAAGAGATAGTATCATTCTTATCATCCAAAGTAATGGATCCAACTATGTCTAAAGTCGATCAATGCAAACTGATTTTGAAATCTAGACCTTACCTGACAATTGTATAAAGAGTGATTTTGCTTGATTTGAGTGGATTTGCTTGTTTGAAATCTAATTTGATTGTTAAATAGGGAAAGCTATTCAGATCACCGAACTTAAGATCCATTTGGATCTGAGACATCAGTAAAAACAACAAAAATTGGTCAAATCTGCCAGATTTTGGTCAAAAGGAGGCAAAAATCGTCATGAGAGCTGATAACTTTTTTCTCTCTTTCACGAAACCTTCACTGAGTTGCAGACACCTTTGGTTTTGATCACAAACCTTCAGTTTGAAGGGCAAAGATTAATTCCCAGCAGGTTTTCAAAAACATCAAAAAAACCGTCAAAAAACACCGAAAAATCACCAAAACCCTAAAAATACAAAAAAAGAACCTTCTGTTGGATTTACTCCGTCTACTCTCCTAAATACCATTTTTAATCTGCCTCCATTCTTGCTGCATACTAACGTTGTCACGCAGCCTGCATATTTACACGCAAATTCGCACAGACGAATAAAGGGCAAAAGAATCACGAACATTATGTTTTTACACAGGTTATGGTGACAGACGAAAAGATGACACTATCTTATAGAATGCTGAAGGTGCCCTAAAAGCTATGGCACCCTGTAAATCTTATCCTAGGGCCATTTGTAAGAGTGACCCACTTTTCGCATCATCACCAACGTTCACTTTAGCACTGGCTGACGTCGCACCCTTTTTATGCTCACTCCATGCAGTTGCACTAACAGATTGGACAACGATTGCAGCCACCCACGATCTCCTACATACAGCACATCCACTCTATACTTTCACATCTGCACACCTGTAATAATATATATATATATATATATATATTGGATACCATTCGTGTATTCAAGACAGAGAGAGTTAGATGAGAAGCGAGATAAGAAGAGACTAACTGAAGAGGTTTCACTCTTCATTATAGACAAAATAAGCTTCGTGGAGCACGCGATTTCGTCTGCTATTGTATTGTGCTCTGCCGCATTATTAACTTCTATACATGATATACTTAATCTGATATAGCTCTTTGTTCTCCATTCAAATCTGTGTTAATATTGCTATGCTTGTTCTTCATTTTGTCTGATCTTTCTAGTTACTCATTCTAGTAATAGACGATCAACTTTTAGTCTCGTCTTTTGTGAATAATTTGCGACTAATTATCAGTCGAGCATTGTCTAGCTCTTTGTGAATCATTCGCGATAGATAATTTGTCTTGCAATTCGTGACAAATTATTCATGTAGCGCTTCATCCACTAAATGTTTGGCTATGTACTCTAGAATGACTGTGATTTCTATCACTAAAGTTCTCTTCATTCTGATAGGCATAGTCATGCTTACAGAGAGAGTCAAATAATTCATTCCGCTGTGCACAATCATTTTCTGTTCGAGTTCGCTTCTCGTTCGTTCTTGTTCGAGTTCATTTCTCGTTCGTGTTCGTCATTTATTCTTCCATCATCTCTCTCTCTCTCTCCCAACATGGTATCAGAGCTATTTTCATAGCTTGATAAGCTTCCACAGTACAAGACTCTACTAGGCGATAGAGTAATTGTTTTCTTGTTCTGTAAATATCAAATTTTCATGCTTAAGTCACTGATAGTTTCTCCTATCACTTAGACTAATTCTTTCACATGGATTCCCAAGGGAAAGCCAGTCCTATCACGGACAAGCTTGATGGATCCAATTACCATTTGTGGAAATTTAAGATGAAAACTTTACTAATGGCAAAAGAATTGTTCGACGTTGTTACATGTGTAGAAGGGAAACCCGGAGCGGACGATGCGGCAATCGCCAGATGGAAGCTGAAAGATGAAAAGGCTTTCGCGCTGATCATCCTCAACATCACGGATACCCAGATCGGCCATGTATCCGAGGCTCAGACATCAAAATAAGTCTGGGACATCTTGAGCACACTATACTAAGTGCGAGATATAGCTTCTAAGCTACATCTCAGGAAGTCAAGATGATGAATGGTGATTCTCTGCAGAATTACATTAATCAATTCAAGAACTTGCTAAGACAAATGGCCACTGTCGGATCTGTCATAGACGATCAAGATGCAGTGATGCAACTGCTTACAAGCTTGCCAAGTTCTTACGACAGCTGGGTGATGATCATCATGACTCATCCAGAATTAACTCTTTCAAGAGTCATTACTATGTTGTTGCAGGAAGACACGCGAAGGAACGAAACCTCGAGTTCCTCACTTGATTCTCACGCCTTGTACACCAACAAGAGCATGACAAAGCAGAAGAAAAAAGGCTCAAAGCAATAAAAGCCAGACCAGAAACCAGCTCAACACAAGGAACAGTTGAATCCGCAGACAAAGAAGAAACTGTTCTGTAGATAGTGCAAATGAAACAACCACGAAATTCAAGACTGTCGAATACTCCAAGCGAAGAACAATAACAAGGGACATTCAAATCAAGTGGCAAATACAGCTGCAGAAACTCCACAGCCTATTCAAGAAGCAGATCATGATGCCTTCATGACCAACCATCAAGAAGCATCTGGGGACATGTTGGCTGATTCTGACGAATCTCCAAGATACTCGGACAAAGCAACTCAAGAGCACCTCTCACCTTAGACCGAGGAGGTCTCTGAGAAGACGAGACTAATGAAGACTGAGAGCTGAGAAATACTAGCTAGGAAAAACAAGTAACAACTGTGTAAGCCTCATGGTGAATCCCGGAAGATGGAATGACCATGTAGGAACTAGTATTTCTAAGCAAATGCAATAAATGCAAGTAGACCCCTCTTAAAGAAAGTAGAGTGAGCCACCTTTTGATGGTGACCTCTAGTGGAGAGCAATATTCCACTTGTGATTTGTGAAATGTGGAAATTCCACTAGGATGCCACCTAAGGAGCTCTCTTGCTTACTTAAGAGACTCGCTCTTTGTGAAGAGAAGCTTTTTGCATTGTATCTACTCCATGCTTAATAAGAAGATTTTCCATGAGTTTGATGCTACACTAAGCTCCTTGATCATGATGGTTTTCTTGAGTGATGCCCCTATGATCATGCCCTTCCATTCATATTGTGTGTGGTTGTGGATTTAGAGTGGATTACTTTTCTTGCTTTCCTAGTTGTGGATTAGCTTTCTTGTTTTCTTGTGGATTAATGTAGAAGCCAACATTCAAGTAAACTAAATAGGCTGGATTTGTGGTGTGATTCTTGCATATCTCTGTACGATCCAGTTCTTGATGTTCTTGGGATGTCCAAGAATCAAAAGGCTGGCTGGTTTCTTGATTCTTGGACTTCCAACATGCTGTAGATTAGTTTCTTGTTTCTTGTTTTGTCAATTTATGCAAGGTAGCTCAGTTTTAATGTAGTGTAGGCTCTGATTTCAGTCCGTTTTAAGTGTAGGTAGCTGTAGAATCTGTAGAACATTCATTGGTTTGGATGTTGATCTGTGAATGAGCATTCTTGGCTTGCATCCATGTAGAATGTAAGTGCATTCAAGAGCAACGTCCCTTAGTTGTCCTATGATAGGCAGGACATAAAGAAAATATAAAACGACACTCTGTCCCTTCTGTCTGGATTAGCATTGTTAAATCAAGAAGACATCTAACGAATGCCTTTAAGCCTGGTAACAAGCAGAAACGGTTTTGAAGAAGTAGAAAGAATCAGAGAAATGAGTAAACAACAGGTCCTCTAGAGCAGAGGATCTGTCAACATTTGACATCGTTACCCATTGAACTCCAACACCTTCTACATCAGCATCCCGCAACCTTATCCACGCTCCGATCCCTGCAACAACATTCCAATTCTTTAAACAAATCCGAATTTCTTCACACTGACCAGAGCCACATCATTGGCTCCATCATTCCCAAATCCACGAGTTGCTAGCCTCGCCAATCACTTGTCAACAAACACGCTCATAGACCTAAATTCGATTCTATTCAAGCTCACGCTCTTCCCGTTCCGCACGCTGAAATCTCAACCAGAGCCCAAGCTTCGAATGTCAACCGGAGCTCTAGCTCACAGTTCAATCGGAGCTCACGCTTCAAATCTCAACTGGAGCTCTCTATAAAATCTCAACCGGAGGCCTTTGTCAATTCTCAACCGGAGCTCCTTGTGAAATCTCAACCAAAGCACCAGCTTCAGATCTCATCCAGAGACCTCAATAAACTCTCAACCGGAGGCCCAACTTAAATCTCGACCGAAGTGCTCGCTGGAATCTCAACCGAAGTGTTCGCTGAGATCTCGACCAAAGCACTCGCTGAAATCTCGGCCGAAGTGCTTGCTGAAATCTCGATCGAAGCGCTCGCTGAAATCTTGACTGAAGTGGCCGTTCAGATCTCGACCGGAGCCGAAGTGATCTCGATCGGAGCAATCTCAACCGAAGTGCTCCCTGAGATCTCGATCGAAGTATCGCTGGAGTCTCGACCAAAGTGCTCCTTGAGGTCTCGACCGTAGTGCTTTCTGCGATATCGACCGAAGTACCGCTGAAGTCTCGACCGAAGTGCTCGTTCAGATCTTGATCAAAGTCAAAGTGATCTCGACCAGAGCCGAAGTGCCTGTTCAAATCTCAACCGGAGCCGAAGGCAACAATCAAATCTGGACCGGAGCTATTAACACCCAATCTCGACCGGATCATAACTTTTGATCAACACCTCTGATTGCCATTTCGACCAAACCACCATCTTTTCAACACCTTCGAGATTGAAAAAAAAAAGGGGGGCATGAATACCAAAAAATTTTCAAAAAACAACACTCATACCAATAGAAAGCCCTTTTTATATTGAGTCTCCACCTTCACTTCCTTCAACACCCTAAAACACCAAAAAATCTGAAAAATCGAAAACACCAAAAGCCCTATAAAATCCAAAAACACCAGCAACTCATACCCCAGTACCCAATGGACCAATAAAACGATCCTCAAGTCCCAGATGATTATCCATATGAGATCAGGTCCCCTGAAGCTGAACAGTTCAGACGTCATAGGTTCTACCGAATGAGAGCCGAACTCCAAGAGCCATCCACAAACCCATTCAATGGACAAGGACCTAATAGAGCCGAGTCTTCACGCGCACGACCCCATTATTATGGTGCTGACCCCTCACAGGCCAGAACCAACCTTAATGGAGTCCCTGCTACCCACAGAGCTCATCTTGAAAGACATACACCCAAGCTAGATCTACCAAAGTTTGATGGTAATTCAGACCCACAAAGATTTTTGCAAATCTTTGAAAATGCATGTGATGTATATGGCAAGACATCACCAGACGCCATGATTCAACTCTTCTCGATGACCATGATCGATCGAGCACGAGAATGGTTTTTTAACCTTGATCGTGAAGATAAACGTGACTGGTCACTCTTGAAGGAGGCCTTTATCAAATGCTTCAAGCCATTTTGCTTGATAGAAAGCCCTTTTGTCAAGCTAAGTAATATCAAAATGACAAAAGACGAACGAGTACGAGACTATATTGAGCATTTCAAACGTCTCAAAAGTCAAGTACAAGAACAGCCCTCTGAATAGATGCTCATCATCTGGTTCTTCATTGGCCTTCCAAGATGGATTAGACGCGAGCTTAAATCCAATGATGAATATATGAGCCTAAAGTTAACTATGTCTGATGCCATCAAAGAAGAAGACGAAGGATCAGATGTTGACGAATCTAGAGAAAGAAGAGCACCACATGATCTTGTCCATGAGTCAAAGCCGATCGAGGACACCCGAGATCAGCTTTGGAAATCCCAGTTGGAGTTGCTTAATAAGCAACATCAACTACAGATGGAGAAACTCACCAATGAGTTTCAAACTACCTTGAAATCTATCCAAAGTAGTATGCCTAATCAGCCAAACTGTGCACAGGTACCTTATAGATGAAAAACAATATGGTGCCCACACTGTCGGGCTACGCATCTTGTTGATGCTTGTCCTTCCTATCAACCTATCCAAGCACATACAGTTCAACAATATAAAGAACACCCATCACAATCTGGAATTGCCTGGCCTTATCATGAATATCCACCAGCAACTCCAGAACCATTAGCCATACACGATGGCTACGTCATTATACAAGGGCCACTGCACACCAGATGTTTCATCTGTGGTGAAATCGGCCCCTTCATGGTTGATTGTCCAGTCAAGGCCAAGTACCATCCTGAGTGTCCCGACTGAATAAGAAAACGATTTTCAATGTGCCAATACACAATACATCTAGGATTCGGAAATCCATTTAGAGATTCGGTTCTAAATCTCTTGTTCAAAGAGGTCCTCAAGACATAGTACCTCACTCATACCTGCATCTCACGCTATATCTTACAACATCTGTTATCCATGATGATAGATTTTAGTGTCACCAACCCTGTCTTGTTTTGACAAGGGCCTATTAGAGTAAGTTACAAAACACCTAAAATATTGCAACTCTCAAGGTACATTATCAATGTTGATGAATGCAAGTTTTGTTTGACAAGTGCTATATAGTTCTCACTATCTGTAACGTTTGTTATTTCTTTGTTTCTCTTCACCTATTTTGTGTGACTGATTTTTGCATCTCCAGAACACATTTTCATTCATCTATTCATCTTCAGATTACCATGTACAGCAGTTTCAAATTTTTGAGAAATATGAGAAATCCATGACAAGTTAGAGTTGATTCCTGCACCTCATTGCCATATTATTCTTTGAGTCAACTACAGCAAGATCAAAACAAATTTAGTTAAAATTTGTTCAATCTTTAGTCCAGTCGCATGTTCAATGAGTTTCAACTACGTGTTCCACACATCGATCCAATCTTGAGCATGAACAGTCACCAGCAACAACATCCCCACCAACAGATTCTGGGAGGGGGGAGAGAGTGGATCTGTTTGGATCCATTGGAGCAATTACGCTGCCTACAACAACGTCAGCAAGATCGACAACCAAGGTCACAAACCCAAAGTCGACAATGACAAGGCTAAAAAGACAGATGGGCAATCCAAAGCGACTCGATCAGAAGGAGTACCCCAGTCACGACAAAGATCCTTCAGAAAGGGAAACACAAGCATTGGAAAATCAGTCTCCTTCTTCAACCAACCTCTTGCCATACTTCTGCGCTCATTCTCATGTCTATCGTCCACACCATCTACCGTTGTCACCACCACCCTCCCTTCCATCTGTTTGTTTATCATCAGTTTACTGTTCTTCTGAGAAATTTCCAGTTTTTGATAGTCTTACTGAAGCAGCTGATAGATCGTTGCAAGTGTCTTGTGGAGACCAACTACCACCTATATTGGATGATCAGCCAAAACGAAGATCTAAGAAGCAAGTGAAGTAGCTAGAAGAAATAAAAAGAAAGATCCAGGAAGTTGAGGAGGAAAGGACAAAACTTAAACAACTGATGAGTCAGATCGATCTTGATCAAAAGAAACTCTCTGGAGTAATGATAGTTGAATTCTCTCTTATGAAGCCCAAAGAGATCCAAAAGTAACGGATCAAAAGAAAGAGCTACAGCAAATGAAAGATGAAGACATCCGTGAACCTGCAAATAAAGCAAGCTCCTCACCCAGCAAGTGGTGGTCGAAGTTCGACATTGCAAGGGTCCAAGACTACAACCATAGAACTATCAGTTCCTTCACCCTACTACCAAGTCTACATCATGTTTCCTTACCGTTAACAAATCGTCCATCCAAAACTGTTTCTACCACCAAACTTTTAATGATGAGTCCATCCCCTTGAGACTGATAACCAAAGTTTGTGCAACCTGCAGATCAAAGGTTTTCCTTGAGACTGGGACTTCAACTAAGAGAAGAACCACAAAAACACCCAGAGGTAAATGGAGGATACAGACCTCCCAGAAGAAACCAAAGGTGGAATCTGCCAAGAAACCAAAGATGAAACCGTCAATGGCAGATACAAGTGACTAAACAAAGAGACATGAGGAAAGCACTCGAGCATGCAAGTTATGAAGTTGCTGGGAGCTCTCCAATTTTGAGAATGTCAACCACCTATAGCATTAAGACATTCTAACTCAATCGTGGCAATTCATGAAAGACAGTTTTTGTGATAAAGACTGGCGACAATAAGCACTTGATTTTATGTAAGCGACTAGGATCTACGCTTTTCTAAGTGACAATCGAAGATGCCAATACAAAGCAGAGCGACATCGTCCAATATGAGTTGCAGTAGGTCCTGCAACACATTAGGGGTGGGATAATGTTGGTTGATTCTAACGAATCCCCAAGATACTCGGACAAAGCAACTCAAGAGCACCTCTCGCCTTAGATCGAGGAGGTCTCTGAGAAGACGAGACTAATGAAGACTGAGAGCCGAGTATGAGAGCCAAGAAATACTAGCTAGGAAAAGCAAGTAAGAATTGTGTAAGCCTCATGGTGAATCCCGGAAGATGGAATGACCATGTAGGAACTAGTATTTCTAAGCAAATGCAATAAATGCAAGTAGACCCCTCTTAAAGAAGTAGAGTGAGCCACCTTTTGATGGTGACCTCTAGTGGAGAGCAATATTCCACTTGTAATTTGTGAACACCTTCAATTTCATTAAATGAAGGTTAGCAAATAAAATGCTTTACTAATAGACATTACCTTCATTGGCCCACATAGGTTAGAGCGTATCAACTCAAGCACTCGTTTTGCCCTTGTTGCTCCTTCTTTGTTGAACTTCTTCCTGTGTAACTTGCTTAGCACGCACTCCTTGCAAATGGACTCTTTCTTGTCATCCAAACTAGGTAGACATGTTACCATCTTGAGCTTACGAAGTAGCCTCAAGCTTTTGAAGTTCAAATGTCCCATGTGCCTATGCCATAAATCACTTTGTGATATAGATGTAGATGCTAACACATTGCATTTCGTAACAACAGCATTTAACTTGTACAAACCACAAGTTTTCTCCCTAAAGCCATCAGCAATCACCTTGAAACCCCGTCTCACATCCTTGATCTGGCATTTCTTGTCGTTGAACTCCACCTTCAACTTATGATCTGTCATTGTACCAACAGATAAAAGACTCTTCTGAAGGCTTCGTTATCGCTTGAAATTCTCTTCTTCGACAAAATTGGTCAACTCCTTCACTTTGACCCTCTTAATATCCGCCTTTTTTTTGCGACAATCTCTTGCCCAATGTCCAGGCTTTTGGCAATAGAAACAGTTGCCTTTCTTCTTCTTGCCTGATGTGGATCCTTGATTGTCATTCTCCACATTCGACTTCTTGGATTGCTTCTTGTATTTATGCTTCCCTTTGGCTAGCATTGCTTGATCTTCCAATGTGGGAAGTCAAGTTTTTACCACTTCACGCCTTTGTTCCTCCTGTAGGATGATGCCATGAAGATTTTCAAATGTTGGTAGTCTCTCCCTTGAAGCAATGCCACTTGCAAACATTTGGAAATTTTTGGGTAGGCCATTTATAGCTGTGTGAACCAGCCCAACATCTCTTATTGGCTCTCCAATAGCTATCAACTGGTCTCGTAACTCCTTTATTCGTGTGAAATAGGACCCTATGCCCTCATTCTCCTCCATGCGAACACTTATGAGTTTGGTCCTCAAAAACATTATTCAAGAGGGGTTCGCCATTTGAAATTATGTTTTGAGTGCATCCCAAGCGCCTCTTGCTAACACAGCTTCACTTATGTGGGCAATAACATGATCCTTCACAAGCTTCTCAAAGAGGATGAAGTAGTTCTACCACCACAGGAAGATTATCATGATGATGATGAGGGACATGGTACTTCTCTTACCATAGAGACGAGATGGAGAGTAAGAAACAAATCTATTGGATCGGAAAAGACTAAGGTAGCAGGTGATAAAAGGAAGGAGCAAGATGAAACATGGGATTCCTATTCACCTCGTAGCGGATCACTTTAACATAAGTTACCCAAATGGTATACTAAACTCATGAGTGACAAGGAAGGGGAAATTGCCGATCCTAGCAAGGAGGGAGAGTTGCGGCATTCCACATGAGAGAGGAAGGAACCTCACAAGTTTCAGGTAAATCTTGCACTCATGAGTGACATTATTTCATCTACTGAACCCTCTCGCTTTGAGGAGGCCAAAAATCAGGAGATATGGCAAAAAGCAATGCAGGAGGAGATTGATTCCATCAAACACCATGGCACATGGGAGATAGTGGATCTTCCAAAGGGCAAAAGACCCATTGGCAACAAATGGGTATACAAGACAAAGTACAATGCCGATGGAACTATTGCAAAACACAAAGCAAGGCTTGTAGTGAAGGGCTATGTGCAAAGTAAGGGCATTGACTATGAAGAGACCTTCGCTCCTATGGCCAAGTGGAATACACTTCGCATGGGGATTGCTTTGGCGGCACTATTTGGATGGAATCTACATCAGATGGACGTAAAGTCCACATTCCTAAGTGGTAAACTTGAAGAAGAAGTGTACATGGAGCAACCTAGTGTCTTTGTGACACATGGCATGGAAGACAAAGTGTGCAAGCTGAAAAAAGCCTTGTACGGATTGAAACAAACACCACGTGCTTGGTATGGCCACTTTGATGAGAATCTCCTTTCTAGAGGTTTGATACGCACTTCTTCAGATTTCAATCTTTACTACTTTGATCGTGACTCTAGTATCACACTGATTGTGCTGTACGTAGATGACCTCATAATCACAGAAAATGATGATGAGTTGATTGGTGCAATCAAGAAAGACTTATCCTCTAGTTTTGATATGACTGATCTTGGCTTGATGCACTACTATTTGGGAGTGGAAGTATGGCAAGGTTGCAATAGCATCACACTAACAAAGACAAAGTACGTGAATGAGAGTTTAAAGTGTTTCAAAATGTGCGACAACAAGCCAGTATCCACACCTATGGAGGTTGGTAAGAAACTATCTAATCAAGATGAGAGTGTACTAGTTGATGCCAGTTTATTTCGTCAATAGTTGGTTCGTTGATTTATCTCACAACTACTCGTCCTGACATAAGTTATGTTGTAAGCATTGTAAGTTAATTCATGTCTACTCCTAGAGAGATTCATTGGAAAGCAGTGAAGAGAATTCTTCGTTATGTGAAGGGCACGATAACCCATGGATTGTTATATGAGAGGCAGCATACTTTACCAGTTTTACAGGGCTTTGTTGATTTAGATTGGGCAGGCTGTATTGATGACATGAGATCTACCACAGGTTATATATTTCATGTTGGTAATGGTGTATTTTCTTGGTCAAGTAAGAAACAAGACATAGTTGCTCTTTCTCCTATAGAAGCAAAATACAAAGCACTATGTTCAGCTACGCAGAACTCATGGGAACGAATCTACGCGTGACAACTAAGTTCGTCTCTTTGATGCTAGATTATCTCGATCTTGATTTGAGGTTAGGCAAGGAAAGAATCCCACTACAGTCACTCTGCAGAAATGAACTAAAACTGCCATAGGCAAAAAAGGCGACAATGTCGGGATTTTGCAAAAAAGATGGCAATGTCCTTAAATCCCATTTAGGGTAGCCCTACACTTTGCCAGTGTCATTTCCATAACATTTGAGGCACTTTGGAAAAAGCAAAAAATGTGACTCTGCATATTTACTCGTAATTCCTGACAGGCGATAGTGTTACTAAAATGCAAAAATGGCGACACTGCATTTTTACTCGTAAATCTTGACATGCTAAAAATGTGACACCGTTGTCAAATTCCGTGTATTTCTACAGACTGTGTAAAAACACTTGTAAGTCTACAGACTGTGTAAGAACACGGGAAAATCCACAGAACTGGATAAACAATGGATGAAGATTTAAACCGATTAGTCAAATAGTAAGAATGAGAATAATCCAACAATATCTAGATGACATTGGTATTAAATCTAAAAATTGTGAAAATATGGATGCTCTCCAAAGATGGTGTCTCGACGGATCCAGCTAAGGTGAAAGTTATTCAAGAAATTTTCTTAGAGATTAGTCATGTTGACGATCTATGTTTATAATTTCACCACATAAACAATATTAATGCTTTGAATTTTGAGAAGGTATGTATAGGCACCTCGGGTGAGGACTGTTCTTTACAGCCTTCTGACCATCCTTTCTCCACTTGTACTCATCCTCCAAAATGCCTTTATCGTCTTTATGATCGCTTCTTGTTTAATAAATTGCATATATATATATATATATATATATATATATATATATATATATCTGGGCTCCCAAACTCTTTTCCTGCGTTTCCTGGCAGATTTGTTCCTAGTCCACTCGAGCCAGCTTGGAAAGACATGAAAAATTTAAGGAATTAAGCCACATCCATCATAATTAAGGAGCAATTAATTTTCATTCTTGTTACGATGCATGCATGATGCGAAACAACTGCAGGCATGCATGTAGTGGCTGTAGATATCTCGCTTCTTATTCCCAACTTGGTGCACATGAGTTTTAGCTAGATTTGTTTGAAGCGAAATCTGAATAATCCAGACGCGAGTTTGTTTGCGCTTGGCTGGCTCGGACTGCAGGCATATATGCATTGGGTAATAAGGCTGAACTTCGTATTGCGAAGCTTATTAATTTAAATTCGTGCATATGGTTTTTTTTGTCTAATCAATACAAATTTCTGCTGCTATGTTGAGAGCTCAAATGATTAATTCCTTGACAATCATGTGAACAATTCATGAATGATTAAACATGGTTTGAAATTTCTGGTGAGAAAGCTGATCAGCACAATATCTTTGAGTTAGTACATGCATTGATCTGTTTTGTTATCAAACTTGAGTACTGTTGTGAGTGTAGAAGAAGAAGAAGAAGAAGGAATCGTTGGATGCTAGTATGATTGGAAGAATTTAATAGCGATTATTGCTGCTGACGCTAGCTTGTAATCTGTGTGTATGTAATCATTGTTCTCGCTCACCTCGCTCCCCCGTCGCATGCATGGATTTGATAAAAAAGAAGAAGGAATTCAAAAGTGGTGTTGGAGCCTGCGGGAGATGAAGGCTACGCGAGCACCTCATAACAAGACCCCAACGCTTAACCATTGAGCTACGGCCCCTTTTGGGTGATCTGATTTTCAAATACAATTCTCTTATTGTGAACTAAAGATTTAGACCCGGTAAATCGTTGAATCATGCATGAGGCTTTGCGTGCTTCCAACCTTTTGATGTAGGAGGCCAAAATTTGAAAATTAGCTTCCAACTTTAATTAGTTCCTCCAACCAGCTATTGAATTATTCGCCTCCAAATCCAACCACTAGAGCATCTCCTCTTCTCGTGCACCTTCTTCTTGTTGAAGCTCCTCAAAAGTGTAATTATAGGTATCTAGACATCTTGGAATGCCACTAGCCTACTCCCACTCAGCCCGGCAATGGGAAAGTGTGGTTTAACTTGCATTGATACCATGTCCTAATTGAGTGCTCACCCTAGGAAGCATTCTTAAACTGCCACTTTTAATACCCTTGCAAAATAGGCATGGCGCAGTTGGAGGGATTTATATATCAATTTTACAAGTTTGGAAGGCGTGCGTACCTATCACAAAGGTTAGCTCCCAATAGATGAATTAGAATCTGGTTGTGAGTTTGTGGGCCTGCACTTAGAGCCAACATAGATCCACATTTCTATCTTTGCTTTTCTAAGAAGGAGAGCCGTGACGCAAGGGTTTGGATGAAAATTTGAATCCATGCTGTTCTACTAGAATTCACGACACCACAGAAGCTCCACAAGCACCAGACAAGGATTAGGTGTGTTGTAGAACAGGTCCTAGGTCGATATCACGAGTATCATTAGGTGCTTACTTTGGATTCACATGAATGCCACAGTATAGAAGCCCCACAAGCAACAAATCAAACAAGGGTCAAGTGTGTTGAAGGAGAGGTCCTAGGTCGATATCAAGAATATAAGGTGCTTAATACACTAAGAGTCCCTAGAAGGGGCAGCCAAAACCCACCCCTGATGGCTACCATTAAATATGTGTCCCTAAATTAGGGGAGACGGGATTGAACTCGCCCCTTCTCCTCAAACAGGGGTGTCAAAGAGGGGCACCGCCCCTTGCCCTTGTCAAAGAAATTTGCCACCATATCCTTGTGTTCCTCCATGCTTGATGATGATCTTTGACTTGAAAGCTCCACTTTCATGAAGATGGTTGCACCATAAAGAGTGAAATCCGAGGCTTCCATGCCTCATAAAGATCAAGATCATAAGATGAGTAAATGTGATGATTATCAAGATTTTCAATTCTAGCTTCAC
Organism: Diphasiastrum complanatum; assembly: GCA_029204225.1. Taxonomy (NCBI): domain Eukaryota; kingdom Viridiplantae; phylum Streptophyta; class Lycopodiopsida; order Lycopodiales; family Lycopodiaceae; genus Diphasiastrum; species Diphasiastrum complanatum. The sequence continues at coordinate 3,543,389 of CM055103.1, forward strand.
TAGTCCACATAGTATGAGCATTTTCCATGATGAATCTAATCTTGAAACCAATCACTATCTCGTTCTTTTTGAGGCTACATACTTGCTCAAGGATGTACGTAGTGTCCTTCATGGATGATTCACTTAATCTCAAGAGAAGTTTACAAATTGCCTCACAACATGTAAAAACATGATTTTTCACACTATGAGTAACAAACTCATTCTTGCTCTTACTAGATCCAAGAGCATACATTTGATGACACAACCACTTGCTTTCAAAATGATTTGGAAACATATCTAAGCCATCAATGACAAGAAATAAAATGTCCATACAATAGGCATCATACAAAACTAGTATTGCCTTACTTGAACTTTGAGATGTAGAAATCTCAATAAAGCAAGATGTTACATCAAATAATGGAAGAGAAGCAAATGTGAATGTGTTGAAGTAGATACAACCTGAAAATTGCCCCTCTTTGCCATGTATTGTGAGCCTCATAGACTCGGCCTTGCCTCTTGAAGATCTCCATGAAACCATGTGTTGAGAAGACTCCTCCTCAAGCCTTGGCAAATCTTCATCATGCACTTGGATTTTTGGTAGATTTGAAAATCCTACCATCATCCTCTTGATTGAGATGAGATCCTCCTTAATCCTTATATGCCAAGGAATTTTGGCAAAGCATATCGATCTAAAGATCCCCAAATTATCAACAATTGCAATCTTCTTATCAAGCACCATTGATAAAAGATACTTCCAATTGAGGGTTTTAAATAAGAAGTCACATGAAATGGCACCATCTTTGCTTCTACATGACGAAATGAGATCATCCAAATGAACAAGATAAGATATTTGATGAGAAGTCACCCTCCTTGGCAATAACCATCTCCATGTGCTTTTGCCAAAGCACCATCTTGGAACATAGGTTGAGTCACATCACTTGCCTTATCCTCCTTGAGATGATCCAAGCCCCTCTTGGCCACACTTCCACAAAGATTATCACATCTAGTCCCACTTGCTACCATGACATCACCATCCCTCTTAACCAAGCAAGCATCTTTACCAAAATCAACTTGGAGACCATTGACAAAATTTTCAAAATTCACATGCGTGGGGAATGTCCACAAGAGTGACTGATCATAATTAAGCTTTGTGATTAGCACTATAACCTAATTCTAGATTGATCAACAAAATCTAGTTCAGAAGAAATGGCTAATCCACAATCTAGCATGCTAATCAACAAAATATAATAGCAATGATTAAAGCTTGCCAATTGTTGGTAGATTCTCTACAAATATCAAAAACAGTCGAAGGAATATTTCTGGTGTCGGTCGATCCAAGAACTATAGTAGCTAGACTTGTACTTGTGAATCCAACCATAGCATGTTGTTGTGTAAGACCATGAGTTGAGGAAAGAATAGTTAGTTATATAAGAGTTAGTTGGATGTGACCTATTAGTGGAAAGTTCAACAATATTCGGTTGTAGAAAGTGACAGCCAAGAAACTCGATGGCAGGTGAGAAGGGAAAATAATAGAAAAGAAGGGAGGTGGAGGAAAGAGGGGGCTGCAACCAGAGTTGATGATGGGAAGAGTGTGAGTGTGTAGAGATCAAACAGTCTAGATATGGGAGAGCCGATTGGCAATCTAGAGAAGGATAGCTGATACGATGTGTTGGTGATCAGACTAGTGATTAGCGGAGTTGATGAGTGGGCCGCATCAGTTGCATGAAGTTTTGTAAGAAGCTATTGTCATTGGCATGAGAATTCTTGGAGTAGAATCTTATCATTTCTATGTACTGTTTGTTGTATATGATTGTGTGTTGAAAATATGTAGTATTCTGATATTAATTGACGTGAATTGTGAATGTTAGAAAGACTCATCTATTTGTCGAGTGAATGAGAGGTTATAGATTTGTAGTTCGTGAATAGGGATCACGTAAGAAGAATGATAATTGAGTATATCTTATCTGAGTTAACCGAAATGGTAGGCCGGAGTGTGATATTGAATGCTTAGAATTAGATTGTTGACTTCTACTTGTCATGTATGAAAAGAAATATGTTATGAGTAGTAGTCTTTTCTGTTGATTAAATAAAAGTGATAGGATGCTTAATTGGCAGGTTCGAGTTTTAAGCATGTGTTTGTGTAAATCAAGAGAATTCAGCATTGGCAGTGAATTATAAATTGAGGAGTTTTACCAAACATTGGTGACATTGACAACTCACTTAGATTAGTGCATGATACGACCAAATTACAATGGCAATTTCGATTGCATCCACTTTTTTCTCATTTTTTTTTCAATATTTTATTGCCTAATAGATTCAATATACATGTTCTAAATTGCTTCATGTTTTATTAATTTATATTGAAACGTACTATAACATCTGATCTTTCTAGTTACTCTTTCTAGTAATAGACGATCAACTTTTAGTCTTGTCTTTTGCTAATAATTCACGACTAATTATCAGTCGAGCACGGTCTAGCTCTTCGCGAATCATTTGCGACAGATAATTTGTCTTGCAATTCACAACAAATTATTCATCTAGTGCTTCATCCATTAAATGTTTGGCGACGTAATCTAGAATGACTATGATTTCTATCACTAAAGTTCTCCTCATTCTGATAGGCGTAGTCATGCTTACGGAGAGAGTCAAATAATTCATTCCACTATGCATGAACATTTTCTGTTTGAGTTCGCTTCTCGTTCGTTTCTTGTTCGAGTCCGTTTCTCGTTCGTGTTCGTCATTTATTCTTCCATCCTCTCTCTCTCTCTCTCCCAACATGGTATCAGAGCTATTTTCATAGCTTGATAAGCTTCCACATTACAAGACTCTACTAGCCGATAGAGTAATTGTTTTCTTGTTCTGTAAATATCATATTTTCATACTTAAGTCACTGATAGTTTCTCTTATCACTTACACTAATTCTTTCACATGGATTTCCAAGGGAAAGCCAGTCCTATCATGGACAAGCTTGATGGAGCCAATTACCGTCTGTGGAAATTTAAGATGAAAATTGTACTAATGACAAAAGAATTGTTCGACGTTGTTACAGGTGCAGAAGGAAAACCCGAAGTGGACAACGCGACAATCGCCAGATGGAAGCTGAAGGATGGAAAGGCTTTCGTGTTGATCATCCTCAACATCACGGATACCCATATCGTCCATGTATCTGAGGCTCAGACATCAAAGAAGTCTGGGACATCTTGAGCACACTATACTAAGTGCGAGATATAGCTTCTAAGCTACATCTCAAGAAGAAATTCTACTCCCTCAAGATGACGAATGGTGATTCTCTGCAGAATCACAACTGGAAGGACGATCAAGGCCCTAAGGTTAGACAACGGTGGAGAATACATCTCTGTCAAATTTAAGGAGTATTGTCAAAGCCAATGCATTGAGCAGCAATTCATCACTCCTTACAATCCTCAATCTAATGGCTTAGCTGAGAGGAAGAACCATACTATGGTCGAATCTGCTAAGTGTATGCTATTGCATGCATCGTTGCCCAAGAGATTCTAGGCTGAAGCTGTCTCCACTATAGCTTACCTCCATAACAGATGTTCAACCAAGACCCTCTCAGACAGGCCGTTATTTAAGGATACATATGCACAAATCAAAACATGTGATGTCTGTCAAAGAATCAAGACTCCTCAACGAGCTGAATTCATGCCTTTAACTTCACTAATCGAAGGAGAAGCATTTCATAAGGGGGAACATAAGCAATTCATATCCATTTCTTCCAAGAATATAAAATCATTACCTCTTCTTTTGCGACATTTTTTTTTCACGACCACATGCATCGTATATATCCATTGCACAACATTTTTGATATTTTCTTGTTTATCTTCTCAATTTAGTAATCCTCTTCTTCCAATTACCACTTGGCGTATCCACCCCTTGTCTGTTTTTCTCACCCATCAATCTGTTTCATGATCCACTAACTGTTCTATTTTCTAGTTTATCATTAGCTCTTCTCATCTTACAAAGTTTGGAGGGAGGGAAAATCAAGGAGAAATCCTTGTGCTTCAAGAATCTAGAATCATCTCTAGACATACTTGAATGATTTTCTACAAATTTGGCTGATCTTAACTGAATTCGGCTAGCAAGTCAACTAAGAAGAAGGTATGCACATCAACCAAAGGAAGTCAACAAAAGGTCACATCAATCAAAGCAGCCCCATTTTGGCAATTCTTATTCTAGGTTGCTCACAGACTGATTGATTTCAACTTATGTTGAGCTTACAAATCTCAAATAGGTCAAATTTCTTGTTTATCACTTGGGAAGGCCAAAATTTGATGCCTAATGTGTGATTTCGCTACTTGTCACCTGACATGGCTCATCAAGTGATCAGACTCAACCAGTCCCACGTCTAGGATATTAAGATAGCTCAAGTTCAACCCCTTGTCAATGAAGTTTATCGCTATCACACGAGATGATCGAAATTCAATGTGCATCTTCTGGAAAAGCTCACTTTTGGTGCTTGTCACTCAAGGTTTTCTCATAAAATGATTGAATTTGAGAAATTTTGAGCTCATGAAATTCATATAGCTCAAAGTCAAAAAACTTGAAGTTTTCACTCACAAAGCATTGCTAGCTTATGGACCACAAACCACCGCTACCGAAACTACATCACATACAAACAGTGAAGATAACGAAGGCCGACAACCTGCATACCACAAAAAACTGCAAATCACAACAAACTGCAACGTCCAGATAATGAACGAAGACAATCGAAGGGAACCGCAAGTCAGCACTTGCGGTCTATGAGCTGCGAAGACCGAAGCTCAACCTGTAAAGACCACTAGGGACAAACCCCTAAGGTGAGGATAGGAAAACACAAGAGAGACTGTGGAGCAAAACCACCCAACCAAACCTAGATCCCTCCTGGAGAATTCTCCTGGATCTAGCCCCCTTTGGTTGAGATCAGCTAGATTTGTAAAAAATCGTTCAAGTATGTTTGGAGATGATTCTAGATTCTTGAAGCACAAGGATTTCTCCTTGATTCTCCCTCCCTCCAAACTTTGTAAGATGAGAAGAGCTAATGATGAACTGGAAAATAGAACAGTTAGTAGATCGTGAAACAAATTGATGGGTGAGAAAAACAGACAAGAGGTGGATACACCAGGTCATAATTGGAAGAAGAGATCTCCATTGATCTTCGTGGTGTGGTCCTGAAAGCCCGAATAGTTGAATTTGCATCGAGGATAGTATGGGGTACTTTTGCGATGCTTCACAAAGTAATGGGTTAGGAGGTTATGTACAACGTTATTGAGAAAGAAAGTACCTCTATCACTTACTAACTCTATTGGACAACCGAATCGAGTAATAAATGATTTCATACAGAAATTTGGCTATAGCTTTTGCAGTAGCTTGTCTAGTTGCTCTAGCCTCTATCCAGTTTGTAGCATAGTCAGTGGCCACTAAGATGTATCTTGATTGAGTACCACGGGCGGCTAGGCTGATTGTTCCTATAAAATCAATTCCCCCTTATGAAATGCTTCTCCTTTGATTATTGAAGCTAAAGGTATGAATTCAGCTCGTTCAGGAGTCTTGATTCTTTGACAGACATCACATGTTTTGATTTGTGCATATGTATCCTTAAATAACGGCCACCAATATCCGGCTAATAGTATTTTCTTCGCGGTACTGTCAAATGAGAAGTGTCCTCCTCCTCCACCTTCATGCGATAGGAAAATTATTTGTTTTATCTCATCCTCATTAATGCATCTCCTAATAAATCCATATACACCTTTCTTATATAGTTGTAAGGCAGGGTCTAGGTTCCAAAATTACTTTGCATTGATTGACTTTAGACATAGTTGGACAGACATAATCTTAAAGTCGAACTCTAGAAGGATAAGTAGCCATCTTGCTATACGACCAGTGTTGCATGGTTTATTCAACAGATATAGCAACGCTTGATGATTGGTATAGAATCTAAATTGATTACCTAGCAGATAATGGCATAATTTTTGTACAACATATATCATTGTCAAAGCTTCTCTTTCGGCTATCGAATCGTGTAATCTTTTCCAAATTCTTCCGCCTGTGTTAGGATGACTCCAATAGAATAGTTACTAGCGTCAGTATGAACATGGAATTCCAATTGGGAGTTCAGTGCTCGGAGAATGGGTGCAGTGACAAGTGTGTGCTTCAAATCGTCAACTACTTGTATTATTTCTTTGGTCCATTCTGGATCTGTAACAACTTCATAAATTAATCTGGCTTTTCCTACAAAATCAAGAATAAATATGCGGTAATAATTACAATGGCCTACAAAGATATAGATTAAATTTTTCTTTACCATGGCTGGTAGTGACATTTCTTGAATAACTTTCACCTTATTTGGATCCGTCGAGATACCATCTTTGGATATGATATGTCCTAGGACATCACTATGTGTTACCCAAATCTGACATTTCTCCAGATTCAGTGAAAGTACATACTTTCTACATTGGATAAATTTTTTTCCAGGAGCATGAAGATGTTCACAATTTTTAGATTCAACACCAATGTCATCTAGATATTGCTGGATTATTCTCCATCTTAATGATTTCAAAGTTAGTTACTATAAGATCAAACGTGATTTCTATCACTATTGTTTTTGTTTCAAATTGATAGGTGTGATCATGCATTGAGAAAGAGGAAGATAGTTTATTCCGCCACGCACGAAAGTTTTCTTTCTAGACAGTCGAATTATTTTCATTCGTTCCTTTTTTAGTTCGTTTCTTTTTGAGTTCGACCTATCTTCAGCACACCTTTTTCCGACAAGGTATCAAAGCGAAATCTCTAATACAATGCATGTGGTCGTGAGGAAAAGAAGAGGGTATGATTTTATATTCTTGGATAAACATGGATATGAATTGCTTACATAAAACCAAGAAACTTATTACCTTTTTCTAAAGAATATATACATACAAAAAATCAAATCCATGTTTCCTGCTGTATGGAATTTTTTCAATTGAGAACCATTGACAAGAGTGTCTAATGGGATCCCATCTCAAGTTTCCAGTTGTACGGATCCATTGGTGTGAATCTTTGTGATCACATAAGGTCCTTGGCCTTGGAATTTGAGTTTCCTTGGTTTAATCTTTCGAGTTCTATATAATAGAGCTTTATCTCCTTTATTCAATTCTTTAATTGAACCTTCCCCTATTTTTGTTAGAATTGGGCAGATGATCTTGAGAAAGTGAGTGCCTCTATCACTTACTAGCTCTATTGGATAACCGAATCGGGTAATAATGTTTTCATACAAAAATTTGGCTGTAACTTTTGCGGTAGCTTGTCTAGTTGCTCTAGCCTCTAACCAATCTGTATCATAGTCAGTGGCCACTGAGATGTATCTTGATTGAGTACCATGGGTGGCTGGGCTGATTGTTCCTATAAAATCAATTCCCCCCTTATGAAATGCTTCTCCTTTGATTTTTGAAGTTAAAGGTATACAATCAGCTCATTGAGGAGTCTTGATTGTTTGACAGACATCACATGTTTTGATTTGTGCATATGTATCCTTAAATAACGGCCACCAAGATCCGGCTAATAGTATTTTCTTCGCGGTACTGTCAAATGAGAAGTGTTCTCCTCCTTCACCTTCATGCGATGGAAAATTATTTGTTCTACCTCATTCTCATGAATGCATCTCCTAATTAATCCATATAAAACTTTTTTATATAATTGTAAGGTAAGGTCTAGATTCCAAAATCAGTTTGCATTGATTGACTTTAGACATAGTTGGATCCATTACTCCGGATGATAAGAATGATACTATCTCTTCAGCCCATCTAGGAGTGCCGTCTATTTGGAATACGTAGGCATCAAGTAAATCCTCATTTATTAATTCTATGACTTTCTTGGCTGATGGTATCCTAGATAAATGATCGGGAAGAAAATGTTGCTTACATTTTCTTACAATAATCTTAAAGTCGAACTCTTGAAGGATAAGTACCCATCTTGCTATACGACCAGTGTTGCATGGTTTATTCAACAGATATAGCAACGCTTGATGATCGGTATAGAATCTAGATTGATTTCCTAGCAGATAATGGCATAGTTTTTGCACAACATATATCATTGTTAAAGCTTCTCTTCCGGTTGTGGAATAATTTTCTTCAGAAAAACTATCAGTGACTTAAGTATGAAAATCTGATATTTACAGAATAAGAAAACAATTACTCTATCGGCTAGTAGAGTCTTGTACTGTGGAAGCTTATCAAGCTATGAAAATAGCTCTGATACCATGTTGGGAGAGAGAGAGAGAGAGAGATGAAGGAAGAATAAATGACGAACACGAATGAGAAACGAACTCGAACAAGAAATGAACGAGAAGCAAACTCGAACTGGAAAATGTTCGTGTGCAGCGGAATGAATTAGTTGACTCTCTCCGTAAGCATGAATACGCCTATCAAAATGAAACGAACTTTAGTGATAGAAATCACAATCATTCTAGATTACGTAGCCAAACATTTAATGGATGAAGTGCTAGATGAATAATTTGTCGTGAATTGCAAGACAAATCATCTATCGTAAATGATTCACGAAGAGCTAGACTGTGGTCGACTGATAATTAGTCGCAAATTATTCGCGAAAGACGAGACTAAAAGTTGATCGTTTATTTATAAAAAGAGTAACTAGAAAGATCAGACAAAATGAAGAACAAGCATAGCAATATTAACAAGATCTGAATGCAGAACAAAGTATATCAGATTAAGTATATCAGATTAAGTATATTATGTATACAAGTTAATAATGTGGTAGAGCACAATACAATAGCAGATGAAACCGTGTGCCCCATGAAGCTTATTTTGTCTGTAATGAGGAATGAAACCTCTTTACTTAGTCTCTTCTTATGTCGCTTCTCATCTAACTCTCTCTATCTTGAATACACGAATGGTATCCAATATATATATATATATATATAATATTACAGGTGTGTAGATGTGAAAGTATAGAGTGGATTGTGCAAAAAGTACAAAAATGACCAAGAGTGGATCCTAATCTGATCCTCAAGAGGGATTGGTTGTCATATTACTTGATCTATCAATCTACTTCAGATTAAGATCAATCTAGATCAATTCTAGACACAAAATCCTAACAAGAACAATCATTAATTGAAGGTAAGTGTACTTTATGAATTCACACGTGTGAAACACTGTCTGAGTATGGACTCCAACCTGAAAATTAAGTACACATTGATAGAACCTCAAAACAATCAAAACAAATGTAGACAAATGGAGAGAATCACTCAAAATTGCTTCCAAAACCAAGATTGGTGTCTCACATTGATTATGGCCAAATGTGGCTCTATATATACAATAAGTGAGAGCTCGTGGTATTGATCATCCCTATGATCCCACATGTGTGAAGGTGCTTTGTCATATGATGATTCATCATGCAAAACTGACACTTGGACAAAACCTTCTATTTTGAGCACTTTTGGTCCATTTTTCTTCTATATGGAGATCTACTTGGAAATCTTCTAGAAATCAAAATTTGCCTACTTCAGCTTATTCCACACATGTGAGCTGTCCTCTACACATGGGATATGACACCTAACCAAAGGATGTGGCTCATGCAATCAATAGATTGATGCCATGTGTCATATGTCTAGAAAACTAGTTTTTGGCCTTTTTAGCCACTAGAACTTGAATTAAATCATATGTACAACCTATATGATTATGGTACATGACAAGTACACTATTTTCACACGTGGGAACAGGCTCCACACATGTGTGTTTATCTATACACAAGATTTTTGGCCTCTACCAAGCTTATTTTTGCATTTTTCACATGGATGTGTTGTCTGTAGGAGATCGTGGATGGCTGCAATCATTGTCCAATCTGTTAGCGCAATTGCATGGAGTGAGCATAAAAAGAGTGCGATGTCAGCCAGTGCTGAATTGAACGTTGGTGATGATGTGAAAAGTGGGTCACTCTTACGAATGGCCTTAGGATAAGATTTACAGGGTGCCTTAGATTTTACGGCACATTCGTCATTCTGTAAGATAGTGTCCTCTTTTCGTCTGCCACGATGACCTATGTAAAAACACAATGTTCGTGATTCTTTTGTCCTTTATTCGTCTGTGCAAATTTGCGTGTAAATATGCAGGCCGCGTGACAATGTTAGTAAATATGCAACAAGAATGGAGGTAGATTAAGAATTTGATTTAGGAGAGTAGACGGAGTAAATCCAACAGAAGGTTTTTTTTCTGTATTTTTAGGGTTTTGGTGATTTTTCGATGTCTTTTGACAGTTTTTCTGATGTTTCTGAAAATCTACTGGGAATTAATCTTTGCTCTTCAAAGTGAAGGTTTTGTGATCAAAACCGAAGGTGTCTGCAACTCGGCGAAGGTTTCGTGAAAGAGGGAAAAAAAGTTATCAGCTCTGATGACGATTTTTGCCTCCTTTTGACCAAAATCTGACAGATTTGGCCAATTTTTGTTGTTTTTTCTGATATCTCACATCCAAATGGATCTTAAGATTGTTGATCCGAATAGGTTTCCTTGTTTAACAATCAAATTATATTTCAAACAAGCAAATCCACTCAAATCAAGCAAAATCACTCCCAAACTAATCCTAAATGCATATCTAACACTATTCATGCAACAACAAGATGTCTAATGCAAGCTAACTATCCAACAAACATGTTGCAAACTGAAAAATTGGCATAGCTCCCCGGCAACGGCGCCAAAATTGTAGTGGGTTTCTTTCCTTGCCTAACCTCAAACCAAGATCTAGTCAATCTAGCATCAAAGAGACGAAGTTAGTTGTTACGCATATATTCGTTCCCATGAGAGTGATAGTATAGTTTAGATTTCAGTATGAATGAAGATCCACATCTAACTCTAACATCCATTAACCCGAAACATTAACACTAGATCCACAACAAAGATAGCTTACTCTTTCTCTCTCTCCCTTTCTCCCTCATAAAAAGTATAATAAAATGCAATCCCAATAACAATCAGATCCAACAATTGGCAAAATCCAAAAAAATCATGAGAAATGGAGGAAAAGTGATAGAGAGCAAGGACATTCATCAATCCACTTCACAAGAGAAGCAATTTGATTTATTGAAATGAGGATATGAACATGTGTAGGAACTCGGGTTGGTCCCTTTTTATAGTAGAGAGGAGGACCCTGGCCTCTGAATCCTATTGGTCTATTTCTGCCTCCCTAATTTTCAAATTCAAAAAAGAGTGAGAACCATCCAAAATTGGAGGGAAACCCAACTTTATTCAATAACTTGACATTCAGGCCCTGCAACATTAAAAGTCCCACAAAAAGGCCTAAAGTTCTTTTAATGACTTGTAATTAGTCAAATCTCTATGTGATCATCGGGTTCGACTTACACATGCAGGGTGCCAAATCCCTCTCACTTATTGACTAGGGTCTAGGTTGCCTTGGGATCTGCAAATGCTCCAACAGTGACAGTTTCAGTTCATTTATGCAGACAGACTATTTACGGCCAATTTCCACCGCTTATCAGCAAGCACTGAAAAGGAACTAGATGGATGCCAGCGAACACCAGCCAACTGGCAATCACATTTGACGACCTAATTTCTTAGTATAAATAGCTGTTCATATAGTTTTCGAACTATGAAAAAGCATTTGAATAGTTAGCTCTCTCTCTCTCTCAAGACTGCGAGCTTGAACACTCCTAAGCATTCTATCTCACTTCTTCGAGTTGTTTTAGAGATTGCTATTGTGCTACTGCTTATCAGCATTACGCTTGATTCAGACTTTCATTTTAGTCGCTCAGAGATAGCATAGAGTACGCGGCTTTGATCCACAACTTATTGTACTCATTTTACTTCTGTTTCGTTTTCATACTGAATCAATACTATCTTTTATTGCGTTCAACTTTGTCTCAGAATGTAAGTGTTTTCTATAGTTCTTCGTGACTACTTATTTGTCTAGTGATTCGTGAATGATTCGCGACAAAATATTTGTCAAATAATTCAATGCATTACTGTTTGGCTACGTAATCACTATAGTACTGATGATTTCAAAGTTAGTTACTATTTGGTCAAACATGATTTCTATCATTATTGTTTTTGTTTGAAATTCATAGGCATAGTCATGCATTGAGAAAGAGGAAGATAGTTTATTCCGCCATGCAACAAAAGTTTTCTTTCTAGACAGTCAAACTATTTTCATTCGTTCATTTTCGAGTTTGACCTATCTTCAACACACCTCTTTCCGACATGGTATCAGAGCAAAATCTCTAATACGATGCATGTGGTCGTGAAAAAAAAATGTTGCAAAAGAAGAGGGTATGATTTCATATTCTTGGAAAAGCATGGATATGAACTGCTTACGTAAAACCAAGAAACTTATTACCTTTTTCTAAGTATATATATATATATATATATATATATATATATATATATATATATATATATATATATATATATATATATATATATATATATGTAAACAATCAAATCCATGTTTCATGTTGTATGGAATTTTTTCAATTGAGATCCATTGAGAAGAGTGTCTAATGGGATCCCGTCTCAAGTTTCCAGTTGTACGGATCCATTGTAGTGAATCTTTGTGATCACATAAGGTTCTTGGCCTTGGAATTTGAGTTTCCCTAGTTTAACCTTTCGAGTTCTATATAATAGAACTTTATCTCCTTTATTCAATTCCTTTGATTGAATATGATTATCATGTCAGGCCTTCTGTCTGCGTTTGTTTACCAACTATGCATGCTAACTTAATAACCGAGTTTCACATAGTTTGTGAAGATTAAGAAGTCTGCGCTTGATGGTTGCTTTTTCACCAAGTTGTTCGGAATATGCAACTCTTAAAGATGGAATGATAAATTCGACCGACATTACAGCCTCTTGTCCGTAAACCAACTGAAATTGTGTCATCCCCGTGATATTTGTGGTGTGGTCCTGAAAGCCCAAATAGTTGAATACACAACTCTGTTTCCCAATCATTTCAGCTGGCTTCAACTATTTTGGTCAGAATTGGGCAGATGATCTTGTTTGAGAATTCGGCTAACCCATTGCATCGAGGATAGTATGGGGTACTTTTGCGATGCTTCACAAAGTAATGGGTTAGGAGGTTATGTAGAACGTCATTGAGAAAGTGAGTGCCTCTATCACTTACTAACTCTATTGGACAACCAAATCGGGTAATAATGTTTTCATACAGAAATTTGGTTGTAACTTTTGTTGTATCTTGTCTATTGCTCTAGCCTCTACCCAATTTGTAGCATAGGTAGTGGCCACTAAGATGTATCTTGATTGAGTACCATGGGCGGCTGGGTGATTGTTCCTATAAAATCAATTCCCCTCTTATGAAATGCTCCTCTTTCGATTATTGAAGTTAAAGGTATAAAATCAGCGCATTGAGGAGTCTTGATTCTAAGACATACATCACATGTTTTGATTTGTGCATATGTATCCTTAAATATCGGCCACCAGTATCCGGCTAGTAGTATTTTCTTCGCGGGACTGTCAAATGAGAAGTGTCCTCCTCCTTCACCTTCATGCGATAGGAAAATTATTTGTTCTACCTCATCCTCAATAATGCATCTCCTAATTAATCCATATACACCTTTTTTATACAATTGTAAGGTAAGGTCTAGATTCCAAAATCAGTTTGCATTGATCGACTTTAGACATTGTTGGATCCATTACTCCGGATGATAAGAATGATATTATCTCTTCAGCCCATCTAGGAGTAGCGTCTATTTGGAATAGGTAGGCATCAGGTAAATCATCATTTATCAGTTCTATGACTTTATCGGCTGATGGTATTCTAGATAAATGATCGGCAAGAAAATGTTGCATAGCTTTTCTTACAATAATCTTACAGTCGAACTCTAGAAGGATAAGTACCCATCTTGCTATACGACCAATGTTGCATGGTTTATTCAACAGATATAGCAACGCTTGATGATCAGTATAGAATCTAGATTGATTTCCTAGCAGATAATGGCATAATTTTTGTACAACATATATCATTGTTAAAGCTTCTCTTCCGGTTGTGGAATAATTTTCTTCAGCAAAAACTGATTGTCTACTGAGGAATCGAATCGTGTAATCTTTCCCAAATTCTCCCGCCTATGTTAGGATTACTCCGATAGAAGAGTTACCAACATCAGTATGAACATGGAATTCCAATTGGGAGTAATAAGATGGAGTGCACGGTGATGTCCCCTTCATCTCTCTATAGTTCCATCATGATACTTCCTTAAAAAATTTTATAAATTTCTTCATTGTCGTCTTATATCAAGATGGGCTCCTATATGTACGAATCTATCTTCTTTTTCATCTAGATCTTTCAAGTTTAAAGGAACTGTTTTAGTTGGTTATTCAAACGAAGATGATTCACTCGTTGGTTCCCATTTCGATTGTGGCAATTCAATAGAAACATCATCCATCGTGCAATCTATGAACTTCTTAGATACATCAAGTTCAGGATTCTCTTTATGTACAAAGATCTTTTTATGTAAAGAAGGGGCTCTACTGAGGCGTGGCTTCAAACAAGAAGCATCGTTAGATAAGTCAATTGTTTGTTGCTCATTAAGAGGAACAATCGGCTATTTCAGTTTTCGTCGGATCTGCTTGTGTTTCTCAATTAATCTTTTGCAGAGCATTGGAAGTTTATTTCTATATGTCTTATGCTTGGATGGTATGGTTGTTTTGATTGCTCTTTATGTTGATGACTTGATTGTTACGGGAAATAATCAAGAGATAATAGACATGGTCAAGAAAGACCTCATGGAACAATTCGAAATGACAGATCTCAGCCTGATGCATTATTGCCTTGGAGTAGAGGTGTGGCAAAAAGGACACGAAGTGGGTTTAACACAGGTGAAGTATGTCAGAGAGTTGTTGCACAGGTTTAGGTTGCAGGATTGCAAACCTGTAAATACTCCTATTGGACTAGGTAAAAAGCTTTCTAGGCTTGATGAGTCACAGTGTATAGGCAGTTAGTAGGGATTGATTTACCTTACCACGACTAGACCAGATATATGCTATGTTGTTGGCATTGTAAGTCAGTTTATGGCAGCACCTACAAAAACGCATTGGAAGGCAGCTAAATGCATTTTGCGTTATGTGAAAGGCACTTCAGATTATGGCTTGATTTACAGGAAGCATGATGGGTTACCTGAGTTGTGTGGCTATGTGGATGCAGAGTGGGCAGGTGACTATGATGATCGTAGATCCACCGCAGGGTATGTATTCCAGTTTTGTGGTACTTGCTTTTCCTGCTCTAGTAAGAGGCAAAGTACAATTGTCTTTCCACCACAGAATCAGAGTATAAGGCAACTTGTGTAGTGTAGCACAGGAAGCTATATGGTTGAGACAAATCTTGGAAGAAGTTGGCATGAAGCAGAAAAATCCCATGACATTACATACCGACAGTCAGAGTGGCATTCAGCTAGCAAAGAATCCAGTGTTCCATGCGAGAACTAAACACATTGAGATTCAGTATCACTTTATACGTGAGAGGCTACTGAGTCATAAAATTCATGTTGTTCATTGGAGCACAGAAGAACAACTAGCTGATATTTTCACTAAGCCACTTGTTGGAGAAAAGTTTGTTAAGTTTAGATCAAAGCTTTCTATACTTAAAGTTTGTTGACTTTAAAGCTATGTACATGACTGTATAAAAAGTAGACTCTACTTTAAGAGAGAGAGTTAGAATAAAAGTAAAATCACTATGCTACTGTACTTTGGGTCCTATTAGTTGATAAGGATCAGTTGGCCTCGCCATGAGGCAAGTCGACGGGACACGCGTCCCACCAACAGCAATCTGGGTCACGCATGGGTTGCCTGAGTGAACAGCTATATGTGCAGTGTAATTTGATTTTGTAAAATACAGTTGCTATGTGAGCTTGTTGTGGAGAGTGTTTTCTGTCTGTGTTACTGTGTAGCATGATCTGTGTTCCTGTTCGAAGCAAATTCTAAGAATGTAGACGTTATTCGAGTGCCGAAAAGAAAGTATTCACGATAGATGAATAAGATGATTTTAAGACAGTTCTTTAGAGCATGTTTTATGGATACACAACAAACGACTTATTAGAGAGTAATTCATGTAATGCGTTAGAGATTGCTTGGATACTCAGGAGCACTCACACTCAACAGTGCGGAGAACAAAGATAAGGGAGAATAACTGTCAGCACTCTATTCATTTCTTCAACCTTTTACAAATACATAAACTCTTCTCTCTCGATGGTCGAGACTGAAGCGTGAGATCAATATATGTTCTACGGGGCAAACAAACACTCCTCTAAAACTACAGGTGCGTCGCTCCCGTGAAAAGGTCTAGTTAACAATTAGGTTGAATATATGTTCAATTATACCATAAGAGGTATGTTTAACTAAGAGTTAAAATTACTCTAGTTTAATATGTCGATTCATATAGAGTCATTTTGCGTGGATGACCTAATAAAGGCTATCCAAAGCAATGTCTTTCCTTGTAAAGGTCTCGTCCTTACATACAAGGCAAGTACTTAGGAGATATATTCTCAAAAAATGACTTAGGCCTCTTCCTGATGTATATTTATCCAACTCATATCTTCATTTTCAAGTATATCATGCCATATTTAAGTTGATATTCAATATTGAACAATTTCATGGCGTCACATATCCCCTTTCTCAAATGTGAAACGTCCTCGTGAACATATAATCTTTCTTTCGAGGATCATTTGCAAAACATTCTGTTCTTCAGACTTTGTTAAGGCGAAAAGATATTTTTTCATATAAATCTTCCTTTAGATATTTCTTCGTCTTAGAGAATATGTGCCTTTGTTCTGTCTTTGAATTAAATAGGTTGATTTGATTTGATCTTTGAATTATTGATACGAACTGGAATCAAACTTCAAAACATCCTCAAAACTTCAAAGATCTGGATTCAGCATCACATAAAAATGTCACCACAATATAGGCAAGGAATGAATATGTCACCACAATATAGGCAAGGAGAGGATGATGACGTGTCATCGTGCCATGACATCTGTCATTTCCATTATTAAGGGCATGCATGACTCATAGTTTCAAAATATGATTTGACAAATCAGTCTTAATGACGATAAAGACCGTTTGTGAAAAGAAAAAAAATAAAAATAATAATAAAAAAATCATATATGTTTTGATATGTGTAGGCGTACACACGTGTGAATAATGAATGACCACGTGGCCTTCATCTTTAATGGATGAATACAAACAGTAGGTCAAGAGATTCTCAAAAGATTCTTGAAAATATGCTAGAAAAATTCTAGAAAGTTTCTTGAATCCTTCTCATAAGATCCTCAAAAATGATAGAGAAACTAACGGGAGGTTCTTGAATGGATTTTAGTAAGATACTAGAAAATTTCTCGAAATATTCTCGAAAATAAAAATATAGTAGACAAATCATTCTAAAGAAACATGCTAGAAAATTTCTCGAAAAATTGGAAAAAGATGCTAGAAAAGATTCTAGAAAGATTCTCAAAAACTATTCACGAAAATTAACACGTTTTGCTTACAAATTGAGTGTCACGAAAAATTCAAGAAAAATTCTTGAAAAGACTTTGAAAATGTCTTGAAAGATTGTGAGAGAAGTCTAGAAAAATTCTCAACAAGTTCTCAAAAACACTTTGAAGAATGATTTTTTTTTTTAAATGCTAGAAAGTGGTAGAAAATTTTACGAACGTTTCTAGAAAAGATAGGAGAAAAGTCGCGAACAATTTCAGAAAAGATAAAAGAAAATTCGAGATCAATTTTAGAAAAATGCTAGAAAAGAATTAAAAAAAATTCTGGTCAAAGGTAGTATTTCTTGAGTCTGGACCCATTAATTCGTGTAGGTAATAGTTCGTCTTCAAGTGATTGGAGTTGTATAGAACCATTCTCACACACCTCTATAACTTTATAAGGTCCGAGCCATCTCATATGAAGTTTTTCAGAGAACTTTGGATGTCGACTATCATAGATTAGCGCAAAGTCATCAACTTTAAGATCATATTTTCTTATACGACTATCATTTTTTTTTTTTGTTCTTGGATTTCCTCCGATAATTTTTGTGAATTTATACGAGCTTCAGCTAATTCTTCAATATTGGTCAACCTTTGTTAATACTTTCTACATCTGTTCGTTGACCTTGAATACAAAAATTTGTCACCTCAAATTGGATAGGCAAAATAGGATGCATACCATAAGTAAGAAAATATGGTGTATGCTTCGTCATGATCTTTTCTGTGTTACATAAGCCTAGAGAATTGATGGTAATTTCTGATCCCAATCAGTCGCATGTGCAATAATAATCTTGTTCAGGATCTTACATAAGATTCCATTAGCTCTCTCAGTCAACTCGTTTGCTTTTGAATTATAAGGGATTGTTTTTCTGTGTTTAATCAGAAAATATGTTGTCAGCAGCCGTATTGTGTCATTTAGAAAATGTGTACCATGGTCACTTACTAGTTCAAGTGGACAACCATATCTTGTGATTATAAATTTGAATAAGAATGTCACGACAGTTTTAGCATTGTTTCATTTCGTCGCTTCTGCTTCAACGTTCTTTGTAGCATAATCCATTGCAACAAGAATATAATGACACTTCATATGTCAAGTCACAGGTTTGATTGGACTGCCAAAGTCAATCCCCCACTTTTCAAATGGTGCAAGAGGCAAGATTAGTGTCAACGGCCAATTCATTGCTTCTGTTGGCTTACTAGATTTCTGACATGGATCACACGAACGTAGAAAATTCGATACATCCTTGAACATAGTTGGCCACCAGTATTTGCAGTCAATATCTTATTAATAGTATTCTTTAAAGCAAAGTGTCCGCCAGCATCTTCTTAATGTAAGGCTTGAACAACGTTTTTAATATCGACTGTTTCGAGACATCTTCTTAGTTGATGATCAGCACCAAGCTTGTACAGGACATTGTTAATGATCGTATAAGGTGCTACCTTATATTGAAAAACTGTCTTTTGCTCCAAATCATAACCATCCGGATATATCTGATCCTTGAGATAAGTAATGATATCAGAATATAACGAATTCGTAGATGAAATTACAAATAGATTTGCGTCTGGAAACTCATCATTAATTGGTTTTTCAATTTATCCCGTGTTGAGTCGCGATAGATAATCAGCATTCGTATGATATTTTCCTTGGCAAAGTTCTACTTGATAAGTGAATTCCTGTAGAAGTAGAACCCATTGAGCAATTCATCATGATAAATCTGGTTTATTCACGAGATACTTTAGAGCATAGTGATCAACATGAAAAATGAAAGCATATCCCAGCAAATAATGTCAAAATTTCTTAACAGTGAAAATCTTTCCAAGTGCTTCCCTTTCTGTAGCCAAATAATTCTTCTCCGAGGCACTAAGTTGTCGACTCGCATAGTATATGGAATGATCTTTCTTCTGATCGTCCTTCTGGCTCAGACATACGCCAATAGCAAATGCAGAAACATCAACATAACTATGAAATAAAAGAGCCCAGTTGGGTGGTCTCAGAATAGGAGCATTGATCAACCTCTGCTTAAGTTCTTCAAACGCTCTCTGTTGTTCATTCGTCCACAAGTATTCCACTTGTTTCTTGAGTAGATGCATAAGAGAAGCAGCAATAGAAGCATGATTTTGTATAAATCTCCGATAATAGCCGACACGTCCTAAGAAAGCTCTCCGATATTGTCTCTGTCGAACAGGTACAACATCTTCTTTAAGATCAATATGGTGCTCTCCGAATTCTGCAGGTATACCTTTCAAATCGTCGAGCGACCAGACAAAATCATCTTGATATTCTTTCAGCAATTCGGTAAATTCCGCTAATTTTGATTCTCCAAGTGACTTTGAAACATGCACAAATATGCCAGGTGCAAGTTCAATTAGTTCAGTAGAATCTGGTAGAATGATATCTTTTGTCATACTGGCCTTGGTATGGCCATGAATTTCGCGCATGGTTGATGTGAGAGATTTCAACTAGTTTAGTCTAGTTTAGTCACATTTTGGTAAATTGTCAATAAGAGGCCAAAACTCATTTTAGACTTAGAGATAAACTTTTTGAAGTTATATTAGTTTAAAATACATTCAATAAACACTTTTGGAAAGTGTGGGAAAGTTGGTAGTCGAGTTTAAGAGAGATTCAAATTTGAACTTTGGGTACATTGAATCTAGACCCAAAAATAGTAGGGTTTACATTTTGGAGGGAAAGCCAAGTGGCCAAATAGGGTTTGGAAACTCTATAAAAGGATGTAACTCGTGGAGAGACACATCTTCTCTCTTCTCTCTCTCATTTCATCATTACACATGGTTCTCTTTGGGTTCTACTACTCATTGGTGCACTATCTTGGTGTTATCTTGCAATCTTGTGTGTAGAATGATCATTTATTGCTATTTTCGGTTCCACACGTGTGAAATATAGTAGGGTACTGTAATTGTACGGACAGCAAACATATTTTATGTTTTGGTTCATGTTTGATCAATATCTCTTAGAGTTTGCATCTCATTTTGTATGTAGATGCTGATTTTTCTACATTGGCAGGATTGTTGGTTTGCTCCTTATTGTCACCAAAGATTTAGGACTTGGATTGGATCTTGAATGATCTGAAATCCTTCACATTTGACTCCATAGATATATTCTTGTCATCAGCCTGGTTCTTGCTACCAAATTTGTGTTCAGATTCGTCACTCGAATCATCAGACTCTTTAGAATTCGTGTCTGCAACTTTAATTTCTTCATTCAAAACAATCGTTTCAGCATTGCAGGCATCGAAGAATTCTTCTTCGTCATATTCTCATAGCATTCAAAATATTGCACTTCAATGTCAAATGCATTAGAAAAAATATTTAAGGCATAAGAAGATTCTTCTGAGGTAAAACTGGAGTCAGACAAAGGAGTTTCACCTTCATATTTGTCACGACTCCAGGTGATAATTTGTTCTGCTGGCTTACCTCAATTAATGGTCTCACCGGTCTGAAATCTCAACTCTCTGGATTTCCAATGAACACTTGTGTTTGATTGATAAATCCAGGGCCGTCCAATTAGCACAGAATAAGATGACAAACCAAGTGGTTTGATAACTATGAAATTCATTGTGAAAGGCTTGGCTTGAATGTAAACAGTAATATCCTTCAATTCTCCAACAGGTTTTTGTCGCGTCGAATCAGCTAACTTGATATTTCGCTGTGTCGGTTGAATGTCAGTCAACCCCAAAGCATGAGCTGTGTCTTCTGTTATTATGTTCACGCTGGAACCAGAGTCTATCGGCACTTTTTCAATCAAACATCCAACAATGGTAACATCAATTTCAGGTGCTCCGAGATCTCCTAAATCAATAGACAATACACCAGCATCTGGCAAAGAAACTTTTTTCTTCTATTTAAGGGCAAAAGATCTTTCAGTTGCTTTCTGCAATAAGTATTATCTGTCAATAATTGCTCAAAAGTGATGTTCGGACGAAGATATCCAATATCAGTCACTATGTCATAGTTCCTCATCTTTGATTTCAAGATTGGCTTGTCAATAACAGCACTAGACAATTTAGTCTTCGGTATTTCGTCGTCCCCTTCCTGAACGTGACCACCTTCTCTGCAGCAACTAACTGAAATTCAATGTTGATAATTTCTTTCGCTTCTGCTGAGATGTCTTTTGCAAATAATTTTGCAGCATTGTAGTCATAGTCGGGGTCATCTTTAAGATCTTCTATGGTTGTAGATTTGTTCGTCGACTTGCCAGAAGATTTCTTCTTTGAAGATTTTATGTGCTTCGTTGAAGATTTTTGTTTGGGTTTCGAGGAGCCTTTGCTTCTCATTGTGACTTTGAATATCTCTTCCACGTCACTTGGCCAGGACTGGTCTTCTGTCTTTGCCAATTTTTCTTCAATAATATCAATTCTCTGCACAACAGCATCAGTCGAAGTTTTTGCTTTCGAGTCTGCAGCACCTGGTGTTGCTACATACTAACATTTAGGTCGCGGCTTCTGTGGCTGAAGGTAGTCAGGATACTTGTGGCCAAGCTCCCTACAGTTCGCGCATAACGGTACATAACCAATCGGCTTTTGTGGTTGAGGACAGTCAGGTGAAAAATGTCCTGGCTCTCCACAGTTGTAACAGTTGCCCGACACTGGCTTAGTTCCGGTGTGTGACTTTATAGGTGGTCCAACAAATTCAGAAGGATTGTGTCTTCTTGGTGCAAACTTTGGTCTATCATGTTGGGCTAATACTGCAGTACCCTGAACATAATTAGTAGTCGCATCATTTTGAGAAATAAAAAGTACCTCCTGGGTAGGATCTTCGATATACTTTACATTCACAGTGGTGCAGTCTTCCTTAGTATTTCCAGAAGTTCCACATTTCGTACACCACATTCCTGAGTTGGAAGAAGACGCTTTTGTCTTTTGTCTGCAACTTCAGAGATTCTACACTTTCAAATCATTAAATTTTTTATTAAGGTCAGCCATATTACTCTTCCAAAGCTTTTCGACTTTAGAAGCTGACGACTTATCCTCGATGGTTTTCGTGTCATCCTTTCATTTGGATCGTCGTTTATTTCTGTTATCTCCTTTATCACCTTCTGATTCTGATGAATCACTGCTTTTGGACTCGGAGCTTGAAGAACTGGTACTTGAGTCAGAATCTGAATCATCATCGCTATCACTAGAATCGGTTTTGGACTCACGAGATCCTTTAGTTGAGCATCGCTTTCATGCTAGTTTCGAGGTCTCAAAGTTTTCAGCACTAGCTATTACTGTTGCTAAGGAGGTCATGTCCCCTTGTCTGCAATACCGATCAATCTTTGGTGGTAAACCAGCCAAAAACCATTCGATCTGCATATCAACATGATATACACTGGTTAGTCTTCCTATAAGATTCTTAACCTTTCGTGTATATTTTCAAAGGGTTATTTAGTCTTCTTATGAACATTGTTTAGACGTCCAAGAATTCTAGATTTATAACCAATTTCTTTGAACTGGTTCGAAAATGCAACCAGGTTCCTACACGGCTTGGTTCAACTTGATTGTACCATATGTGTGTCTGCTTTCTCAGCAGACCAGGAAAGATTCGCAGTTTGTCTACGTCAGTTTCTTCATTATTTGCATTAGCGATTGACTCAAATCGCGAGACATAGCTTTTAGCATCATTTGGATTAGTCCCTTTAAAAGTACTTAATTTTTGAGATAGAAGTGAAACGTGCAGCAGGACCCTCCATACCAAAGCTAATTAGGAGTTCAGGTAACTGGGCAATGATCTCGTCAAAATTTCTCTGGCTTGCGCTCTCACTCTGTCTTCATAAAAATTCATCTCTAAGCTTACGGTATCATTCTAATGGGCATTCTCTATCTGACATACACTGGAAATGGAGATGGATGTGTTAGTTTTCTAATAACTTTCCTAAGCTATCCCGGGGCGCCAAAAATTGGTATATGTCGTACTATATCAACAAGGTTAATATAGATTTTGTAGTAAATAATGTCAAACCCACAGAGGATAGCGTTAGAAAGTTATGTATTTGGTATAATTTATGATTTGTTTCGAGTGAACTGGCTTCGAGTGTTATTCTGGTTGTCAACAGACATTAGAAAGTAACCAGTATTACTTCTGTTGGGGTGTGTAGTGTTAATAACTCCAGAACGGCAGTCTTGCCTCTTATCAAATCGAATGAAACGCGTTCTACAGGTGAGATGTTATCAGAGAAGCACAACAATACTACACTCCAGCTGATTAAGGTGTCAACTAAGAATCAAGAAATGTTCGATGTATTTGTGGTTGTGCAGACAATTAATTAATCGTGTTCGCGAATTGTTCATTTCTAGATAGAAGTCCTCAACAACTTAAGTCCAAGATTATGATTAAAGAGCACGAATAGTTTTAGAACACGTTAGAAACTTATGTCAGTTACAATCAGGAACACAGATCAAAGACTCAATTCTTCAGACAGGGACTGTCATCTCAAATGTATACATACAGTTTTATTCAATAATCGTGCTAGACTGTACCAAATGTAGATGTTATTCGAGTGCCGAAAAGAAAGTATTCGCGATAGACGAAGAAGATGATTTTAAGACAGTTCTTTAGAGCATGATTTACGGATACACAGCAAACGATTGTAATGCGCTAGAGTCTGTCTGATCATAGAGTAATTCATGTAATGTCTTAGAGATTGCTAGTAGACTCAGGATCACTTACAACAGTGCGGAGAACAGAGATAAGGAAGAATAACTCTCAGCACTCTATTCACTGCTTCAACCTTTTACAAATACATAAACTCTTCTCCCCCGATGGTCGAGACTGAGGCGTGAGATCAATATATGTTCTACGGGACGAACAAACACACCTCTAAAACTACAGGTGCGTCGCTCCCATGAAAAGGTCTAGTTAACAATTAGGTTGAATATATGTTCAATTCTACCATAAGAGGTATATTTGACTAAGAGTTAAAATTACTCTAGTTTAACAAGTCAATTCATATAGAGTTGTTTCGCGTGGATGACCTAATAAAGGCTATCCAAAACAATGTCTTCCCTTTTAAAGGTCTCATCCTTAAATACAAGGCAAGTACTTAGGAGATATATTCTCGAAAAATGGCTTAGGCCTCTTCATGATTTATATTTATCCAGCTCATATCTTCATTTTCAAGTATATCATGCCATATTTAAGTTGATATTCAATATTTAACAATTTCATGGCATCACAGATTCATTTGAACACTTGTCATATCTAAGTTGGTAGTCAAAACTTGCCAATTACCTCAAACAGTGGTGTGGACAAATGAACAACTATACATTGACAAGCATCTAGATTGCTCTATTGATTGCAAGGTCAATAATGAAGTTCTTGCAAGTTTTCACAAAAGCTCAAGCTAGGTCTACACTCTAGTCTCTAGAGTGACTCTTTGGGATCTCTAAGTTATTGTTATACTTCAATTGTGCTTATGCTTATTTGCATATCCTGTAGATAACTAGAGTCATTAGTGCTAGAAATGACTTGAAGTAATTTGGGTCAATAAACCAAAATTATACAAGAGATCATTTATGTCTATCCTCTATATTGCAAATTAATATTTAACTTAATCATATCAACTTGAAGGCAATGATGTTAAGAGTTGACTTGCATATAATCACAAATGGATTAGCTCAATTAAACAAGTCGATGGTATTTGTGACTTGAAGATGCATATCATCAATATCAAAAAAAATTCTTGTTAGTCGATTCATATCAGCATGTGTACATATCACCATTCCAACAATAAATCAACAAAATCTCACACATCAATAATATAGTTTGTAGCACAAATCCCACAATCTCAACCAAAGATCTAGATGCCGACAGGCATTCACAAACCAAGATGACATTCATGAATTTCATAGTCAATGTCTTGTGTCAATTTGTCATAGGACTTGAGATAATTTATTCTCACAAATCCATGGCATTTTTGAGACGTGTTTTTTTTTGTGGGCAATATGGATATCAGATGAAAGCTCTAATTAAGGGCATTATAGGTTGCCAAATGTTTCGGGTACATGATGGTCTAGTTCAGCTGCATTAACTCCTAGGTTTACGCTTTAGCTCCTTTAATATGAAAAAATTGTAAAAAAATTAAAACGTCCCGACGTGTTCACAATAGGATTCTCTCTCTCTCTCTCTCTCTCTCTCTCTCTCTCTCTCTCTCTCTCTCTCTCTCTCTCTCTCTCTCTCTCTCTCTCTCTCTCTCTCTCTCTCTCTCTCTCTCTCTCTCTCTCTCTCTCTCTCTCTCTCTCTCTCTCTCTCTCTCTCTCTCTCTCTCTCTCTCTCTCTCTCTCTCTCTCTCTCTCTCTCTCTCTCTCTCTCTCTCTCTCTCTCTCTCTCTCTCTCTCTCTCTCTGATGACCACCTACGCACATGGGCCATTGATTGTGATGATATGGGCGTTACCAAGACTTCATCTGATGCACTCGGTCCTATTACTATTTACGGTGAGTATTTGCTGCAGCTTGGAGAAGCTCACAAGCTAGCCATTTATAATGGCCTAGCTTGTTGGCCTGATTCTGGTAGCCACACATGTTATCCTCATGGTGGCGAACATGGTGTTGTTTACCTCATGGGGTCACCATCCCTCATTCCACTAATATCACGCTTCGAGGTCATTCACACTACTCTATCTGATCACTCCTTTTCATCCTTCCAGTTGGGTTCTGTTCTATCCCAACTCCAAAAGAATCATCTCTCTCCTCCATATTTGATGAGAAGTAGACCTCCTTGGCAATACCGATCTCCATGTGCTTTTGCCAAAGCACCATCTTGGAACATAGGTTGAGGTACATCACTTGCCTTATCCTCCTTGAGATGATCCAAGCTCCTCTTGGCCACACTTCCACAAGGATTAGCATCAATCTTGAAAAGATTACCACATCTAGTCCCACTTGCTACCATGACATCACCATCCCTCTTAACCAAGCAAGCATCTTTTCCAAAATCAACTTGGAGGCCATCATCTAGCATCTTGCCAATTGTTGGTAGATTCTCTACCAATATCACAATCAGCCGAAGGAATATTTCTGGTGTCGGTCGATCCAAGAGCTACAGTAGCTAGACTTGTACTTGTGAACCCAACCATAGCATCTTGTTGTATAAGACCATGAGTTGAGGAAAGAATAGTTTATTACGTAAGAGTTAGTTGGATGTGATCTCTTAGTGGGAAGTTCAACAATATTCGGTTGTAGAAAGTGACAGCCAAGAAACTCGATGGCAAGTAAGAAGAAGAAAATAGAAAAGAGGGGAGGTGGAGGGAAAGAGGGGGTTGTTGATGATGGGAAGAGTGTGAGTGTGTAGAGATTGAACAGTCTAGAGATGGGAGAGCCGATGGACAATCTAGAGAAGGATAGCCGATATAATATGTTGGTGATCAGACTAGTGATTAGCGGAGTTGATGAGTGGGCCACATCTGTTGCATGAAGTTTTGTAAGAAGCTATTGTCATTGGAATGAGAATCCTTGGAGTACTTCTTATCATTTCTATGTATTGTTTGTTGTATAGGATTGTGTGTTGAAAACTTGTAGTATTCTGATAATAATTGACGTGAATTGTGAATGTGAGAAAGACTCGTCTATTTGCTGAGTGAATGAGAGATTATAGATCTGTAGTTCGTGAATAGTGATCACGTAAGAAGCGCGATAATTGAGTAGATCTTATCTGAGTTCACCAAAATGACAGGCCAAAGTTGTGATGTTGAATGCTTACAATTAGATTGTTGACTTCTACTTGACATGTATGAAAAGAGATATGTCAGCAATGATGGGAGGCTCCTGGGAATCTCGCTTCACGTCATGGACAATCTCAAAGTGGATTGCAGGAGCCCATCGTTGTTTTCTGCCACACAATTTGGATTTTAATACTGCCTGCCTCAACTTTATGGAGAAGGTGCAGTACCATTTAATAAAGATTCGTCGCGCAGCCAATAAAATTCTCCAATAATTGCATCTCGCAGGTGTCGTGGGACCGCCACCAGTTTTGGTGGGAGATACTGTTGGAGGGTTTGCAGATCTCAAGGCAACCCTAACCCTAGTTAATAAGTGAGAGGGATTTGGCACCCTACGTGTGTAAGTCCAACCCGATGATCACATAGAGATTTGATTATTTACAAGTCAATAAAAGGACTTTAGGCCTTTTTGCGGGACTTTTAATGTCGCAGGGCCTAAATGTCAAGTTAGTGAATAAAGTTGGGTTTCCCTCGAATTTTGGATGGTTCCTGCTCTTTTTTGAATTTGAGTAATTAGGGAGGCAGAAATGGACCAATAGGATTCAGAGGCCAGGGTCCTCCTCTCTACTATAAAAAGGGACCAACTCGAGTTCCTACACATGTTCATTTCCTCATTTCAATAAAGCAGATTGGTTCTCTTGTGAAATGGATTGATGAGTGTCCTTGCTCTCTATCACTTTTCCTCCATCTCTCATGTTTTTTTTTGAATTTTGCTAATTGTTGGATCTAATTGTTATTGGAATTGCATGTTATTATACTTTTTATGAGGGAGAAAGGGAGAGAGAGAAAGAGTAAGCTATCTTTGTTGTGAATCTAGTGTTAATGGATGTGGTGTTAATGTTTAGGGTTAATGGATATTAGAGTTAGATGTGGATGTTCATTCATGCTGAAATATGAACTATACTATTGCTCTCATGGAAATGAATCTACGCGTGACAACTAACTTCGTCTCTTTGATGCTAGATTGACTAGATCTTGATTTGAGGTTAGGCAAGGAAAGAATCCCACTACAGTCACTCTGCATAAATGAACTAAAACTGCCACAGGCGGAAAAGGCAACAACGTCGGGATTTTGCAAAAAAGACGACAATGTCTTTAAATCCCATTTAGGGTAGCCCTACACTTTGCCAGTGTCATTTCCATAACATTTGATGCACTTTGGAAAAAGCAAAAAATGTGACTCTGCATATTTACTTGTAATTCCTGACAGGCGACAATGTCGCTAAAATGCGAAAATGGCGACACTACATTTTTACTCGTAAATCTTGACAAGCTAAAAATGCGACACTGTTGTCAAATTCCGTGTATTTCTTCAGACTGTGCAAAAACACTTGTAAATCTACAAACTGTGTAAGAACACGGGAGAATCCGCAGAACCGGATAAACAATGGATGAAGATTTAAACCGATCAGTCAAATAGTAAGAAGGAGAATAATCCAACAATATCTAGATTAACATCTTGATGCTCTTGGAAAAAAATTTATCCAATGCAGGAAGTATGGAATTTCCCTGAATCCGGAGAAATATCAGATTTGGATAACACATAGTGATGTCTTAGAACATATCATATCCAAAGATGGTAGCTAATTAAGAGTTTGACTCTATCTAGGCATATCATGAATCTGACAGAGAACAACATATGCCAAATAGCGAGATCACAGGAAGTGCATTGCTCACTAATTGATCACAATATCGGAAGTGACGCAGAGGACATCTTTTCCTCTATTCGGATTCCATCAGCAGAATTAGCTAATTAAACCTCTCACGATTCCAGCACAAAGTTGATCCCCATAACTTGACATATTTAATGTCTAATGCAAGATCATGGTCCTTATCACTTGACATAGTCAATCGAGTGATTGAACTTGAAAAATTTAGATAGCTCAAAGTTGATCTCCATCCTTTGAGATAGCTCATGTTTAATGCCTAATGCAAGATCATTGTCCTTATCAATTGACATAGTTAATCGAGTGATTGAACTTGATCAATCTAAAGTTTGGGACAATTAATTTTGGCCCCTTGCATATGGATGTAATGCTTGCTTTATAAATTTATATTTTGATAAGACTTGCGATGGCAAGTTTCAATTGTAATCTCCTAAATGGGCCCTTCTTCATTTTTAAATTCCAAAAGTCTTTGATTGAAGCCTTTGTGATTCAAATACAAACACGTACTTTTGAATTAGTGAGGGTTGTTTTTTAATTTTGAAGTGTATCATTGATGACATGGCCTTTTATTCATCCCATTCATCCCACCATTGTATGTGTTCTATGTTAGTGTACATCTCTCTGTTCGGCTATGTAATCTCATCTCTACTAGAATCACAGTTTCAGCAATGAGTTTAGAATAAAGATGGTCCTCTATTTTCAAGGACTGATCATGAACTTCGGGCGCAGTGTGGACTTCAAGTCTTGACTATTCACCTGACTGGCTCGCATAAGCAGGCATGCAGTTGAAGGGCGTGCTTGAAGGTTGAGGAGACACCGGGCAGGCACATTGAGACCCAGGAGGAGGGGGCTCGCTAGAGGATGGCGTAAGGAGCTGGGCACGGGTGAGAGGCAAGGAGTTGGTGGGAAAGTAGGTGCCTGCAACATTGCAGCACCTCAAGTGGGTATTGAGATTATGAGGAGCCGAATGTGTGGATGGGCAGTTTGCAATCCAGGAATTCTGGCCCTGGGGCATGGGGCATTCATAGTGAGATGCATCAATGATTCAACGCACCTGGATAGCATTACCTCAACCTCTCTCCTCTCCTAATAGATCCTAGCCTTGGGACCCATGCCATACTTTAGTGGCCCGTTGTCCCTTTTGTCCTTCACATGATTTTAACTTGTGACATCGATAAGGATAACAACTACAAGCATAGATCAACCAATTATGGATGCATTTTATGTTTCTTATATAGATGCTCAGCTTATTCAAATAAAATGGCTACCAATATGTCGGTTAATGTGCTTGTGGAAATTACAGATGAAGGTATCATGAACGATGATTGATGAAGGACCAACCAACGAGCAACTACTTCATTATTTAGATTCACAATCATCCAATCTTATGAGAATACCAAAAGAGATTAACCTACCATCACCTTTTGCACATATAGATGAATCCTTTTTGAAATATTTAGCGCAGCCTAGTCGATTGTCATCTGAACGATAAGGTATACAAATGGGATAATCCATTAAACAAAATTATTAGTACTATTGATGAGAGCCTTACAATCATAACAAATACTCAGAGCTCTCATTTGAAAGTTATTGATAATTTTCAGATTGTCAAATCATCCTCACAGAATCATACACTTCCAATGCTCTATAGAAGATTAATTGAGAAACACAAGCAGATTCGACAAAAACTAAAATAGCCGATTGTTCCTCTTAATGAGCAACAAACAGTTGACTTATCTAACGACACTTCTTGTTCGAAGCCACGCCTCAGTAGATCCCCATCTTTACATAAAAAGATCCTTATACATAAAGAGAATCTTGAACTTGATGTACCTAAGAAGTTCACAGATTTCACGATGGGTGATGTTTCTATTGAATTGCCACAACCGAAATGGGAACCAACGAGTGAATCATCTTCGTTTGATGGACCAACTAAAATAGTTCCTTTAAACTTGAAAGATCTAGATGAAAAAGAAGATAGATTTGTACATATAGAGCCCATCTTGATATAAGACAACAGCGAAGAAATTTATAAAAGTTATTAAGGAAGTATCGTGATGGAACTATAAAGAGATGAAGGGGATATCGCCGTGCACTCCGTCTTATTAGAAAAAGATGCAAAGCCAGTCCAAGCGAAGCCCTACAGTTGTAATCCGCTCTATAGAAAACAGGTTAAAGAGGATACACAAAGATTATTAGTTGCGGGTTTCATTAAAGAGATTGAACATTCGACATGGTTATCACCCATCATGGTGGTTCCCGAAAAAAATGTTAAACTAAAGATATGTGTGGATTTAAAAGAATTGAATAAAGTCACAAAAAAAGATCACTTCCCTTTACCATTAACCGATGCCATACTGGAAGAAATGGCAGGAGCAGAGGCAATGAGTTTTTTTGGATGGCTTTAGAGGTTATTTTTTTATTCGATTAGATCCTAAAGACATCCATAAGACTGCATTTGCCACAAAGTTTGGTACCTATGCATATTAGGTCATGCCATTTGGACTCTGTAACACTCCATCGACCTTTCAAAGTGTGATGCAGTTTGCATTTAGAGATTTATGGCATAATATTTTTAGAGATATATCTAGATGACATTGGTGTTAAATCTAAAAATTGTGAAAATCTTGATGCTCTTGAAAAAAAATTTATCCAATGCAGGAAGTATGGAATTTCGCCAAATCTGGAGAAATGCCACTACCGGCCATGGTAAAGAAAAATTAAATCTATATCTTATTGTAATTATTACCGCATATTTATTCTTGATTTTGTAGGAAAAGCCAGATTAATTTTATGAAGTTGTTACAGATCCAAAATGGACCAAAGAAAGAATACAAGCAGTTGAGAATTTGAAGCACGCACTTGTCACTGCACCCATTCTCCGAGCACCAAACTCCCAATTGGAATTCCATGTTCATACTGACGCTAGTAACTCTTCTATTGGAGTCATCCTAACACAGGCAGGAGAATTTGGAAAAGATTACGCGATTCGATTCCTCAATATACAATCAGTTTCTGCTGAAGTAAATTATTTCACAATTGGAAGAGAAACTTTAACAATTATATGTTGTACAAAAATTATGCCATTATCTGCCTGGAAATCAATTTAGATTCTATACAATCATCAAGCATTGCTATATCTGTTGAATAAACCATGCAACACTTGTCATATAGCAAGATGGCTACTTATCCTTCTAGAGTTTGACTTTAAGATTATTGAAAGAAAAGGTATGCAACATTTTCTTGCCAATCATTTATCTAGGATACCATCAGCCGAGAAAGTCACAGAACTGATAAATAATGATTCACCTTATGCCTACCTATTTCAAATAGACGCTACCACTAGATGGGCTGAAGAGATAGTATCATTCTTATCATCCGGAGTAATGGATCCAACTATGTCTAAAGTCAATCAACACAAACTGATTCTGGATTCTAGACCTTACCTTACAATTGTATTAAAAAGGTGTATATGGATTAATATTCACAAATCAAAACATGTGATGTATGTCAAAGAATCAAGACTCCTCAATGCGTTGATTTTATACCTTTAACTTCAATAATCGAAAAAGAAGCATTTCATAAGGGGCGAATTGATTTTATAGGAACAATCAGCCTTACCACCCATGGTACTCAATCAAGATACATCCTAGTGGCCACTGCCTATTCTACAAATTGGGTAGAGGCTAGAGCAATTTTTCAGTTTGCAGCATGTTTGTTGGATGGTTAGCTTGCATTAGACATCTTGTTGTTGCATGAATAGTGTTAGATCTGCATTTAGGATTAATTTGGGAGTGATTTTGCTTGATTTGAGTGGATTTGCTTGTTTGAAAGCTAATTTGATTGTTAAACAGAAAAAGCTATTCAGATCACCAATCTCAAGATCCATTTGGATCTCAGATATCAGAAAAAACAACAAAATTCGGTCAAATCTGCCAGATTTTGGTCAAAAGGAGGCAAAAATCATCCTCAAAGTTGATAACATTTTTCCCTCTTTCTGGAAACCTTGACGAGTTGCAGAGACCTTCAGTTTTGATCATAAAACCTTCAGTTTGAAGGGCGAAGATTAATTCCCAGTAGATTTTTAGAAACATCAGAAAAACCATCAAAAAACACCGAAAAATCACCAAAACCATAAAAATACAGAAAAAAAACCTTTGTCCGATTCACTGTGCATAGGTGTGATTTAGATCTATCTATTGCCAGGTTGACGAAGAATATACCAAAAATAGAAGGGTTTTTAGAAAGTCAGTTGTCATATTGTCATATTTTTGTCAAAAAAGTCACTTTTTTAAAAAAAATACCAGTATTTCTCTTGATCCTTTGTCAAAACCTTCACCGAGTTTTCAAAATATTCCATTTATAGTAAAAAAAACTATTTTTGAGTTCGGCAAAGATTCTTCTTGTCCAGAGCATAGAAAATATTGATTTCTTCTCTCGCTAAATTACAAAAACTGTATTTTCTTGTTTCGGAAACCTTCGTCGGGTTTACCATAGCTTTATCTGTGTTAGATTTTGCATTTGAGAGTTCGGCGAAGGTTATTTCCATAGAAATTGTCAGAAAAACTGATCAAAGAGTTTTTTTTCAAAATAGCACTGTTGAACCTTCGTCGAGTCAATCTTCACCTAGAGAACCTTCGCCAGTACTATTTTTAGGTTTTAATTTTCCAGATCAAGTCTCTACCAAAATTTGGATCAAATCTGATACATTCTGATTTGGATTTAGAGAAAATTTTTCATAGACAGAAAGAATGTCTGGTGTTCTATTTGTACAAGAAATCACACAGTGAATGAGTGTCCTCAATTGGAAAAACGAATGGAAATTAGTGTATGCCATTTGTGTAATTCGCCTGACCATGAGACTGCTTTTTGCAATTTCAATCCTCGGATAATTCAGCAATGGTATGCTCAAATGGGATATCGAAAACCACAGTATGGAGGAAATCCGGCAACTAGACCTTGACAATCTGCTCTTGGATACCCGGAGCGTTTAGCCTTACCTGCCCCACCAAAGCACCCCACTCCTCCTACCAATTCAATGGAACCAGAACCGTACAAAAGTGCTGAGAAATGGAACTATGGTAATGATCAAGAGGGTGGATCTTCAGAACAGTATGCTATTTATGCCGCCGCGGAACAACAAGCATCTAGAAACTGGACCAGAGCACCGCTTGGATGCTTTGCATGTGGAGAAAATCACAAAGTTGTAGAATGTCCAAATAAAGAGAAATTTGTAGCATTCTGTCATGACTGTGGTTATGGACATTGCTATAAAGACTATCTAGCAAGACCGAAGCCACCACTAGCTACAGCACCTGTAAATTTGATAACTATCAACCAAAGACCAATAGCTCAAAATAAATCAAATGTATCCTTGATGGTGGTCACCAGAGCATAGAAGCAGAAAAAACCAGTATCAGATCTAGTACATGCTGATTCTATACCATTAATCAATATACCAATAGCATCTGGAGTCTATCCCAATCTTCATGCAGAAAAAAGAAGATATCAGGACATGAGGCAGTGGATTAAACATCTGCAAGAAGAAGAGGAGCTTGAAGCTGCTAAAGCAACATCCAAAGTTCGTTCTTCACAAATTGCAGCCACCAAGATATTCACTTATGGATATGAATGATCAGTTGCATCATCATGAAGAGCCCTTCAGGATGATTGAACCAGAAGCATCGCAAACAGAACTGTTCAAGAATACTTTATCTAGCAAGATCAATATTTCATTGGGAGAGTTCCTGAAGTTGGTGCCAAAAGCAAAAGAAGTCTTAGCGCAAAAGTTAGCTCAAACAGAACCAGAAGTCCATCAAGAGCCACTTTTTTGTGTTAGATTTGAAGAATCTAATGAAGTACTCCATGTCGGAGCCACTTAGGAAAGTGAACAAAAGAATATCACTCTGTCGATACAGCATAGACAATTTCCTAAGGAAGTAGTTGTGATAGATGGCGGTTCAGGAGTTAACCTGATTTCTACAAAGCTATGTGCAAAATGGGGCCTTACAAAGATAAAGTCTGCGACTTTTTTCATTAATCTAGATGATCAAACGACAGTTCGTCCGCGAGGAATGGTTGAAGATATACCTGTCAGAATAGTGGGAGTACAGTTTGTCATTACTTTCGTAGTAATGGACTTACCAGATGCACCAAATGTTTACCGAGTCCTATTGGGACGTCCATGGTTACGAGTTGCGCAAGTAATTTATAATTGGGATACCAGGAAAATCACTTTTGAAAATCGTGAACGTGCAGTCAAAATTGATCCTACAACTTGGACTATCAAACCAGTGGTTCAAAAGGAGGAGGATGATTCATCAACAACGGATCATACTTGTGACCGTCCAAAGAAAATTTTGGCAGTTCATTACGATTCTCAAACAGATACTGTTAACTGGAATGAAGCTCTTGCAACGATTGATTGTACAGTAGGATATATGTTTCAACAAGATAATCAATCAGATTTGAGCGAGGATTCATTATTAGATCGAACTTTGGATACATCAATCACTTTTCCATTGAATGTGCTGAATGTAGCTTGGATATCAACGGAACCTGCACCAGATCCGATTGAAGATGACCTCATACCTGTGAGTCATGCCTTGACTTATGATGACAATGCAAAACTTATGGATGAGCAGATTCTAAATCATATGGATCTGACCATATTTGGAGTGCGTAATGTTCTTGATGAACCAACAATAAAACTGCCCAAAGCAGTAATATTGAAGGAAGATAGGATCACAGGATCAATGACGAAGAAACAAGCCAAGCAACATCATAATACAGTCCTTAAATGGGGGAATCCCCCTCAAAAGATTGATTCAAAAAAGGTGCCACCCTTGCTGGATAAAAGCAAAGGGAAAGTCGAGGATGATTCTACAAGTCAAAATTCTAGCAAGACATCATTGTCTAGAAAGCCTTCACCTTCGAAGAAGAGTTTATCTTCTCGGAAGTCATCACCTCCACGATCAATTCCTGCTAAGAAGGCTAAGCGAAGATCCAAGACAAGTCCTTTCGAAAAGGAACAAGCAGATGTAGTCCAGCGTGGTGGATGGGTCCTTAAGTTCAAGACCTCCGAAATAGAGGCCGGCAAGAAAGTGGACAAAATACCTGCATT
Organism: Diphasiastrum complanatum; assembly: GCA_029204225.1. Lineage (NCBI taxonomy): Eukaryota > Viridiplantae > Streptophyta > Lycopodiopsida > Lycopodiales > Lycopodiaceae > Diphasiastrum > Diphasiastrum complanatum. The sequence goes on from CM055103.1 coordinate 3,579,342, forward strand.
GGGAGAGCAGCCGGCATGGAGAATTACCGTTTTTGAGAAAACTCCAGAATCTATCAGGAGTTATGTGGCCAGCCCTCGCCAATTGCGGGTAGATCCCTATTATGTGCCAATGCCAAGAAGAAATAAATGGAAAGATTTGGGATTGGCTATGGACAAGATTACAATCCATATGTCCAATTGGCCAATCATCCATCAGCCCTACAGTTGGACAATATCAGTGGATTTCCATCGGGCTTACAAGCGTACCAGCGGGAGTATCTACACTCTCCTGATCCGACAGTGCAACAATCGGCAATGTTTGCAAAAGATTTAACTATGTTGGCATCAGTGGCAACCAGATGGGATGATTGCCTTCCTCCTCTGGCATTCGATCCAAACAAGCCAATGGCCTCAGAGAATATCAAAGATCAGCTGCCGGTTGCTCGTTTATATTTTCATGCAGTAATGATGGGAGGCTCCTGGGAATCTTGCTTCACGTCATGCCTCAAAGTGGATTGCAGGAGCCCATCGTTGTTATCTGCCACACAATTTGGTTCTTAATACTGTCTGCCTCGACTTTATGGAGAAGGTGCAGTACCATTCAATAAAGATTCGCCGCGAAGCCAATAAAAGTCCCCAATAACTACATCTCGTATGTGTCGTGGGACCGCCACCAGTTTTGGTGGGGGATACTGTTGGAGGGTTTGCGGATCCCAAGGCAACCCTAACCCTAGTTAATAAGTGAGAGGGATTTGGCACCCTACGTGTGTAAGTCTAACCCGATGATCACATAGAGATTTGATTAATTACAAGTCAATAAAAGGATTTTAGGCCTTTTTGTGGGACTTTTAATGTCGCAGGGCCTAAATCTCAAGTTACTGAATGAAGTTGGGTTTTCCTCCAATTTTGGATGGTTCCTGCTCTTTTTTAAATTTGAGTAATTAGGGAGGCAGAAATGGAATAATAGGATTTAGAGACCAAAGTTCTCCTCTCTACTATAAAAAGGGACCAACTCAAGTTCTACACATGTTCATTTCCTCATTTCAATAAAGCAGATTGGTTCTCTTGTGAAATGGATTGATGAATGTCCTTGCTCTCTATCACTTTTCTTCCATCTCTCATGCTTTTTTTGGATTTTGCTAATTGTTGGATCTGATTGTTATTGGGATTGCATGTTATTATACTTTTTATGAGGGAGAAAGGGAGAGAGAGAATGAGTAAGCTATCTTTGTTGTGGATGTAGTGTTAATGTTTAGGGTTAATGGATGTTAGAGTTAGATATGGATCTTCATTCATGCTGAAATTTGAACTATACTATTGCTCTCATGGAAACGAATCTACGCGTGACAACTAACTTCGTCTCTTTGATGCTAGATTGACTGGATCTTGATTTGAGGTTAGGCAAGGAAAGAATCCCACTACAGTCACTCTGCAGAAATGAACTAAAACTGCCACAGGCAAAAAAGGCGACAATGTCGGGATTTTGCAAAAAAGACGACAATGTCCTTAAATCCCATTTAGGGTAGCCCTACAATTTGCCAGTGTCATTTCCATAACATTTGAGGCACTTTGGAAAAAGCGAAAAATGTGACTCTGCACATTTACTTGTAATTCTTGACAGGCGATAGTGTTGCTAAAATTTGCAATAAACTTAGGTCCCAATTAATTTCCTATGGACATAATTGTCCTTTGAGGATGGTTCACTTTGAGTATGGTGGAGAATTGGAATTCGGACCCATTGGATGCTAGCCAATTTCTACCTCCCTATTTATTTGAATTCTAAAATATGTATGAATATCGTTGCTCTTTATTCGCTAACTTGATTTTTAGGCCTCTAATTAATTTAACTCCCACATGGCCTACCAATCACTTGTAATCCTAACTATTCAATGAGATCAGAGAAATAAGTGTGCCTTTACTGCTCCCAAACACCATGTTACCCTGTTAGAAGTAAAGATCTTCCGTAATGCCCTGTAGCAGGTTTCACCATCCAAAAATTGTCCCAAATTTGGCCCTACGGTACCCAAATAACGAATGTAGCCCATCAATAGGTCACCTGCACTCCGCTCACTGCAATGGCGATGAAAACTCCCTGAAAGGTTTTTGTCCCTAGTCAGTGACATCGCTCTATTTGTTGGCTCTGAGCAACAAGGGCAGAACTCGGAGGAGATGTCTTCCTCAGCATGAAATCCATTTTTCCTTTTTTGTTTTTTGTTTTTCGTTGTAAATTTTTTTACAAGATTCTGTTTGTGAGGCTCCACTATTTTCTTCATTAAAAATTTTATTATTGTTCTAGAAGAATCCATGTGTTCTCTTCATGAAATAGATTTGGATTATTGTAAGTATTAAAACAAGGGCATTGTGGCAAGCCGCAGGGCCCTACCTTTGCAATACATGGTAAACTGGACTTTATTGGAGAAACAATCAGTGTTTTTCTTAAGCACATACATAATACACTGGCGAATGATTTGACCAATAGACGTATGTCAATCCGGATAAATTTTCCAAATTTTGCATGTTTGTCCAGACATGATCCAATTGTATGCCATCTATAGTTGTTGGTTGTTGAAAAGATAGGTGTATGTTATATTGAGACATAAACGAGCAATTTTCTGGAGATTTTTATTTACGTTTAATGCATAAATATTCAGGTCACCGATTATAACAATTGGTGTGGTTTTGGGAATGTTTTTAAGTATTATGTTTAGTTGTTCAATAAACGTGGAAATGATAGAATTTGGTTGTCTGTATATTGCAGTTATGTGTAGCTTATAAGTTTCATAAGTAAATGTAACATGAAAATTTCAGCGTGCAGTGTATTATATAATTGAACATGATCAAGGTGTTGAGTTTCATGATATAATATTGTTGATCCTGTTTTGGCATAATTGTCAATGGCTTTGAAGGTTGTTGGGAAATAAAGTTGGTGATGATGAGTCTGTTTTTTGTAAACATAAAATGTGGCGATGTCATTACATTATAATCATTTTGAATATTTTGTGTGTATTTAGATAATGATCTAGTGTTTAGCGATTGAATAATGAGGTGTATTTTTGCATAGGTCTACATATTTGGGATCTAAAAATTCCATTTTGATGTTGGTCTTAGGCGTGTCATTTCTTGTTGTACAGACGAATCAATTTTAAAATGGTTGGAGGTCAATGGCGATGTGATGTATATATTTTCAGGTTTTTGGACTCGTATTAGGGCTGTATACATTAAACCATGTTTTGAAACATGTTTTGGATTGAATGCTAGTTCAGTTATTGTCAAACCATGTGCTCGATGTATTGTTCTTGCTATTGCTATTTTGATTGGGAATTGTTTTCTTGTAACGTTAATTTGAAATTCTTTCGTGATTTGATGTATTGGAGTCCATGTTCAATTTATGTTGTTGGTTTTGTATATGTGTACGTGATTTGGTCGGGTGTTTTTGCCAATTTCATACAATGTCTTCTGCAGAGGTCATGGTTATTAAATTGTATTCATACAATGTCTTCTACAGAGGTCATGGTTTGAGTTTGGAAAATGTCATCTGCCCCATTGACAAGTCCATCTTCAACATCTATGTGTGTGGCACAAAGTTCAGCCAACATACCTTGCTTGACATAAATGGTTTCTATTAATGATGATGTGCGAATGGTGTTTGTGGTATTAGTATTGTAGGATTGCAATTAGGACTATGAATGTCAATTGCTTGTAAACATAATTCTGTACTCGTGACTATATGATAAATTTGGTGGTTGCATTGTTGTATGTCTTTGTTTGTATAAAACAAGTGTGGTAAATTGGGCATGTGTGGTGGTGTTTTATGACAATGTTCATTTAACCGTTAAGACCTAGTTGGGAGAAATAATAAGTGACCAAGAGTTGTGTAAGTGAATAAGAAACTTATGTGTGAAGATATTGCATCTAAAGATGGAAAATCTACAACTTGTTTGATTGATGATTGTCGCGTGCAACAAATTGTGGAAGATGTATGCAAAAAAGTTCTCTCACAAAGCCAAGTCTGTGGCTTATGAGAAGGGTAATCTTGATATTTTGAGTAAAAAATATTTTCTCTTTTCAATAAAAATCTTTGAATGACTAAGAGCATAATGTTAAGATTTATCTTAGTGCTTATAAATTAGTTATTAGATTAGTTGGAGTTAAGGTATCTTCAATATGCTTGTTAAAAGATCGTTGGATGTGAGCAATGTTTGTCATTAGTGTGTACATTGTACTGCATGTGACAAAAAATAGTAGCAAGTGTTTATTGGTGATGGTAATTGGACAAGCTACGGTAGAAACACATCACAAACTTAAGATTCTTTGAGCCTATTGTAAAATGTGCTTCAAGATGCTACATCAATTATTGAAGAATAAAATTCCAGACTTATGTGGAGGACATAATGGTCTTCATGTGAATTATCTTCAAATTCTACAATTTTGTATATGTTGTGTATAGTCTTGTGTGCTGGTGTTAGTGTTAAATGAAATAATCATTAAGAAGGGGCGTCGGAAAACATAATGACTATTTTATTTATTTAAATCATGATGAAATAGCTATGCAGTGTTCATATATCCAGTCCTTCAATGAACAAACATAAGAGCCAAAGTTTATTAGAGTCAAAGTATGAGTTCCTAAGCACCAAACTCAATGTTGTAGTTTTATAGGTTCTGGGATGGTGGAAGTTTAGAAGTCATTATTCAAGGTTCTACCATATGTTGTCTTAGATATACAAGTCCGAGAAACTATGTATAGACTAGTTGGATTGCAGGTTGGAGTAATGATGGTGGCTACCCCCCTCCACACGTGGATAGTATATGTATGTTTCCTCTCTAGTTAGTAAAGTGTTCTCTTCATAAGTTATCCGGTTTCTTGGGGCTTGTTAATTTGCTCTATCCATTGATCATGAGTTTCAGGTCTGACTCTTTATGGATAGTGGAGGTCCATGCTTGTGTGATGTACAAAACCCTAGCATCTAGCCTAGCCATTCTACACATTTGTTGTGTGTGATCAAAATTCCAAATCTATTTGTAAGCTTGGAGGACCACAGGTCCAGATAATATTGTGTAAGTATCAAGCTACATAAGCTCATAAAAGACCATCCACAACCCCGTTTTGTCCATATGTGAAGATATGATTTGTACTAATACATTCAAATTCATTAGCAATTTCCAGGAAGAAATCCTTCCAAAAATGTACCAATAACTTGGTACCTTTGAGAGCAAGAAGCCTGCTCCTCCACAATAGAAGCATCCAATGTACAAGAAAGAGTTGCAGGCAATGGTAAATGTCGTAAAGTGCGGAGGAGCTACTTGTATGGTGCAGCATTTTGTGTCTACACAAGCACAATACAGTAGAACATGTTTGTAGCCAGTTCACTCTTCAATAAAATGAGTTACTTTTCTTGATACCTAGTAATTTCTTCCAGCAGCTCACTCTATATGAATCTCCTCTTGATAATTTTACAAAAATTAAGGATAAAAGCTTAAATGGGCACAGTAACATTTAACAAACTTTAATTTAACCTGCCTTCCAAATTCACACACTGTCAAGAGAGAGGACAGAATGGTAACAGAGATATAGGTTCAAAGGTGAAAAAAGTTTCTTTTTGAGACCTAGGTAGATATGCAAACACAAACTTTCAAAGAACTCCTGCTTGCCATCTTTTTACAGCGATTAAAAAATACGCTTTCGTACAGTAGGTTCTTGCAACTAAAACTGAGCATGTATAGCAGCTTCAACTCTCTCCAGAGCAGGATGAAACAATTCCATGTACCTAACTTCAGTAAATAATGGATTTAAGCACTCCAGATCATAGTCCCCCAAAAGATTTCTAAAAAAAATTACGTACTTTTTTACAAAGGAAAACAAGCGCAATACTGTAATATTATCGCTGTTCCTGCCATTTCTCTACCTCGCTCAGCTCTGATACAAAGGAGAGTAATGGGGCAAAAAGCTAGCTAGCCTGAAGGAATTCTAGGATGATATGGCGCTCGAGATCGCTGGAGTCATCTACACTGGATAGACGTAGATGGTTGAGAGATAGATATGCGAGCTTGAAACAGTCATCCAGGAGATTAGATTGAGACAACATGCAGGGGCTGCACAGCAGGCTTCTCTAGGAGGTAGGTTTCTGTTCATGTGAAATAATATCATGCAGATGGTCAACAGTTTATGATTCACAAGCTATGAATACTCAAGGTCAGGATACAGATGCGCTTGGAATGAATGTCAGTCAGTATACGGATGCATTTGGAATCAATGTGGCCACTGCAGTCAGAGGTTCTCATTAACTGAAATTGTTGGAGCATTCCAGGACCTGTTTTTTTATGTTAAAAAAAAACGTTCCGGAACGTACTGTACGTTCTGTACAGTACGTTCCGACCCAAAAAGGGTCGGAACGGGTCTCTAAGCTCCAGATAGGGAGTTTAAATAAATGTTCTAGTAGAGGAGGGAATGGTATCTGAAAGGATCCTGACAATTACCAACTGTCAATGCAATACAATAAACACACTTTACAACTTGTGAATAGCCTATCAATCTGAAACAAATTAACATAAAGACCAGTACGGCAGGTCATAAGGATCACAGACAGTCAAAAGGTTTGATATACGTGCAAAGCCCCTATTGCATGTTATGGTGTGAACTGCTCGATATCCATCGAGGGCATTGTCAATGTGTGCTGTTGCACACTTCTGATTTCCCGGAATAAAGCTTTTGCATCCTCCTTAGCCTGCACATCAGGTAAACCACACACTATTGAAAACATCGACTTCCAAATGCGACAGAAGAGTACAAACTTCAGCAAAAACTCATGTGCATCAAAACACCTAAAGCCAGTGGAGACATTAGCAAATGGAAAGTTACTTCTTGGAAGCTTTTGAGAAAAAAATTCAGAGCTTCTCGTATGTCTCATTTAGATCTATATATATATACAGCTTCTAGTTTTACTGCTATTTCATAGAATCATGGAGGCAACAAATTACTATAAAAATCATATACTTATTAATGTGCAAACTTACTTTGCCTCCATAATCCATGAGTCTCGTGCAATATCTTTCACACTCTTCGAGCAAGCCTTGGTTTTTACAGTGCATGGCGAGGAATTGCAATGCCTCAACAACATCTTGCCCTTCACTCTGATCAGTTTCCATTCTTTCAAGATTTTCCTTGTAATAATATGCTGCTTGATCAGCCTGCCCGAGCTGATTATGCAACTTGGCTAGTTTGTGTAAAGCAATACCTTCACGATCATTATTGCTAACTGCACGCCTGTAGCACCTAATGGCAGCATCATGCATCGATAGCTGCTCACTTTCATAGCATTGCCCCATAGCACACCACATACGAGCGTCATGAGGTCTCAATTGAGTAGCTCGACGGTAATAGTACAGAGCATAGTAAGGCATAGCAAGTATTTCATATGTTTGTCCAAGTCCATACCATGCTCTATAATCTCTAGGATTTATGTCCACCGCTCTACGATATGCGTCAATGGCTGCAGGAGTATTTTTCATTTCAACGTACTCATGCCCCATAAGTGTCCAGGCTGAAAGGTATTTTCGGTTCAGCTTTAGAGCTCGCTTAAAATAAAGTACAGCCTTTTCATGTTGAGCTTTAAGACTGTAATAGTTTCCAATAATACAACATGTCTCAGGCCGGTATTTATCAGTAAGAACTGCTTTATGTGCCAGGTGACTTAAAGCTGCATAGCATTCCTTAACATACAAAATATTTGAATAAGTATCCATTCCTTCAATTCGATAAGGGTCAGTTCGTAGAAGTTCTTCAAAGAGACCTTCTGCATCATCAAACTCACGTAGGTTGTAATGTGCTGTTGCTGTCTGAGCGAGTACGTAATCGCTGCCAGGAAACAACAAATGAATGGAGCGGTAACGAGCCAAACTCTCAGAATTCTTTTGTAAGTCCAAATAAACACTGGCAATAAAAAAATCTCTCATCCAATGCTCATTAAGGTTCAATGTGGGTAGAACATCAGGATCTGTGCACAAGGCCTGGAGTTCAAGCCAAGCACTCCAATTCCAAGGATAGGCATTTACTGATGCACAAAGGACAGCTCGAGCCTCCGTCTTGCAATCACGTTCATATAAGACCACCCCATACAGATAACTTCCAAAAGCATCTAAATTGCCTTTGCCAAACTGCAATGAAAGCTCTTGCTCCAATCCCACAAGCTCAGGATTAACAACATCACTTCGACCTAGAGGTCCTGCAACTTCAATGATCTCCTCCTCCTTTCTTTTCTCTCCTGCCTTGAGACAAGGGCTACACAGGTTCAGGAACTGATGAGTTAAATCAAGCTCTCAAGAAAAACGAAACACTGAGATATAAATCAGAAGGCATCCCTTTGAAAGTACGTATTTCTGCCAACCAAATAGCAAAACTAATCAAAAGCAAAACTGTCTTCCTCTCCTTAGTTTTGGCACATGAATCTATCTTACTTGAAATGTTTAAAGATTACAACACTTCCCAAGTGATAAAGGTTGATGTAGGGGAGAACATAAAGTATGAGATCTTTTCATGCAAGAGTAAAAGCAAAAGATCAGACAACTTGAAGATTTGAAGTATTTGAGGGCACATTGGCCTGAAGATTGTCTGGTATTTTTAGTGAAGGTCAACATGGTGGTCCGTTACAAAATGGAAGATAGCTGGGCAAAGCTCTGAGAGTGATATCAAGGACTCACATGTTAAGTTTCTGCTGCCTGCCAATTACAACACTGAGAAGCTTCGGGAGTACCAGGAACCTAGATGAAGCATATTCACCAGAGAAAATTTGCTCCTAAGGCCAAAATCTGAACAAAAAGAACCAGCTATATGAATCTAGTTTTATGCATGTAGCATTGGCTGACATACTTTCATGAGAAACTATACATTTCATGTGGTTGCACTTTCTTATATAATACTGTTCCTACAAATAAAGAGAAAGCCTTTCCAAATCACAATTTTTAATTGTGAGAAACTGCAATTTCAGGAGTTCATCCAAATGCAATACTTCGAGCATAAAATGGTAACTGGCAGTATAATAGAGAGTTTCAATTTTCAATGAACTTGTTGCAAACTAAATTCATCTTTAAGGGTGCTAGCGAGAATATCTATACTACATTTGCTTGAAGAAGTACTTTCTAAATTCTGAAAGGAAAACAAAGTTTATTAATGGCAAATCACCCAGAGATCTCAAATATATACAATATAAGTAAGAAACTACTATGATATAGATTTAATGACCTGAACCCAGAGACATTGCAACAAATAATAAACAGCAACTGTACTTGTACGTTTGCACATTCTACCAAACCAACTAATCCTGCCCCCTTGAACACAAGTGTTAACAAGAGATTTGCACTCTTATGAGGCCTTTCTATGCATACAGAAATTACAAGATCTTTTGCCCTACCAAATGGATCTTTGACAATTTGTTGCTGAGACTTAACTTTGTGCCATTTCCAACCCTTTCACAGTATCTCACAGTCTAGCAACCATGATCCATCTGTGGATAATCTTTACACCTGAAGTCTAGGAGGAGATAATCTTAAGCTCACAGACTTGAAGAAACCTCACATGTCACATCGCGCAGTCTTTTATGTGACACTAAACATGCAGAGGTACACAATCTTTTATACCTGGTGTTTTGCTCTAGTGTACATACAAGATTTTTCCAGATTGGAAGGCCTCAATGAGCATGATATTTGAAAATTTGGAATGCATAAAAATGGATCACAAGAAAAAAAACCAGGTTCTGATAGACCAATTTTGTGCAGGCAAATCCTGTCAGAGATTGGATAAACCTCTTTTGCCCAAAGCATTTGCCAAAATAGCATTAAAACCATTTTTCAAAGGAAATTTAGCTACAAAAAATCTGCTTTGGCTTAGATACTCGATCACGATCCCAGCAAGAAAAAGAAGGGAACAGAATGAGCTGAATTAGAATTGTAAATAGCATAGTCAGTTCTCAGGTCTCATTATGCAAAGGAGGGGGGGGCTAGACGAGATAGTCATGGTGCAAACTGTTGAACTTGGAGGGCTGAGCCAAATGGTGGATGTAATAGCACCCACTCCACATGGCGACTTAGACTAAGGAGCTGCTCGATCGGGGGGCTTGGCACAAACGAGGCTAAGCCATTCGAACGACCTTTGGCTACGGACCATCCATTCATGGAGCTGGCCTCTCAGTCACTGATTGGGATTCGAGGCAAGTGACCTAGAATTCACCCACTTAGGAACCTGATCGAGCTCAAAGCTACAAAGAGTCTGATCCAAGAAGGCGGAGTACCCCCGAGAGCCCACTTTTGGGGAAAAATAGGCAGGCTTGTAAAGCATACCCTAAGCATGATGAGTCCAATCTCAGCCTGGTCCTTGTTTTGGATTTGAAACTTCCAAGTTAGCAATATGGTCATGAAATTTGTGAAAACATGATACTATTTTCCCTTTCAATTGTTACGTTAAGTGCCGGAGATCCAAAGGACACTGAAGTCTTCTATGACACCAAAGTGTCCCCATTACAACTAGTGTTATCAAGAACTTGAATGTTCAAAGCAAGAAAAAGGGGCAATCAGCAAAGAAAATCTTGCCACTTGGAAAACCCGTCGAGAAAGGGGATACCTGAGAAAGAACAACACCAGATTGTCACAAGAGTCAACTAGCAGGATGATTACAATAACTTACTAGGGACACTAAAAGACATATAAGGTTTAAGGGAAAGGAAATACATTCAAAAAAGGTTGAAAGGACTGATCGGATCACTGATCATTGATGGAATCCAAATTAATGACAAGCTGTATTGTTGAAAAACACATCCACCATAGCATTTCCCCAGATTATTTACTCAGGCATTTACCAACTTTGAGGGATCGTGAATCTGAAAACCACATTTCCCCATGCAAAAAGCTAGGAATATAACTAAAATCTTGAGACACGATTGGAGGCAAGATGGAATCCCCTGCTTTGAATGCATATTTTGCGACCCTCCACTCGCCATCCCACATCCTTTGCTGAGATGTTGTAGACAGCATGTCCTTCGCTTATAGATAAACTCGAAGAATGCTTTTGATAGGGGGAGCAGATGAGGAACACATACGAAAGAAGTTACCATTATTCCTTCAAGTCAAAATTTTTATCTCCCAACTTTCAAGCGAGCCAATCAAAACAACAAGAATTGGAATCTGTGAATTTACACAATTATCACCTTCAACTGAGCTTATTAGCAACTTAACATGTGATTACATGTCATAAGAATTTCAAGGTATAGCAAATGTCAGAAATCATTCTGTAAAATATAAGTACCCCCAATATTGAATATGGTTCATATAACTACGTACACAATGATCTTTCCTTTCCTTGCATTTCCATGAATAAAGAAAAATGGACTCAAACAATATGAACATAGTTAGATTGCACAAAAAAAGTTGTACAAAGATGGCTTTGTATGCAGGTTTTAGTATTTACCAAATAGGTGGCATAGCAACGCAGGAAAAAGGATTTCTTGTCCAATAAACCTCTTAGAGCATGTGCTGCCCTTCGGTACTCCCGCATATCAAAAAAGGACTTTGCAAGTAAGAAGGCATCCTCTTCATCATCTTCCTCCTCTTCATTGCTTGCATTCGTCACACCAATTTGGATTAGATTTTCTCTTCTTTTAGAAGATCTCCCTATCTTTGACTTCTCAATATGGGAAAATGTAGAAGAAAATGGACCTGCACTACTTGCTTCTTCAGGAAGTCCCACTAGTTGTTCAGCAGCCCTACATGCTCCCACCATTCGCATGGCATGTGAAATAGCATGTGCAGACACCTAGCCAAGCTACTCTCTCTCTCTCTCTCTCTCTCTCTCTCTCTCTCTCTCTCTCTCTCTCTCTCTCTGCGCCAAGTTATGAATTATATAATCAAATCCTTAAATAACATGGTTCTGGTGGAAAACACAACACAAAGCCTTTAGAAACATCTTGACACTCTCAAAGCCTTTTGTGAAATTTCCAATCTTTCAGTCAACACAGTTGAAAAAAAACTTGTGGTTTTAAGTTAAATGATCCTCGTATCAATTTTGATGGGGGGGGGGCCAAAATTGGGGGTGGCTTAAGAAAACAAGAATCTGGGAATGAAATCTTTCAAGATCCTGTCTATGATGGTTCCTCTTGACTTCCTTTCTCAGAGTGAGTCAGACATTAGCATGTGAATTAGGGCAACCTTGTCCAATTAACAAATTGTCTCCAGAAGCTTAAGGTACGCCTGGTAATACTCCTATGGTGCTTCTAAAGCAGGCAACCTTACAGTGCAAACATGAGAATATTTGAATCATGAAGAATTTCTAGTAGGGCCAATCAATGCTGCAGAACTTATATTGGAGATTCTATGGAGGCATATAGTGAGTCCAGTAACAGATTATGCTGCTCATATGTTTTGCTTTGATTGTCAAGAAAAGGATGTTGTGATACATGCGCAAAGGAGTGAAGCGAAGGCAAATCACATTCAGGTAGCCAAGGCAATAACCCAAAGCGTAAATTCCTGACTTACTTTTACTATATGCAAAGAAAAGTTTGCAGTCAGTCAAGTGGGTCACGATAAGTTGTACTTAAAGCAGGCTGCAGTAATCACATAAACTTGCATCCAAATTGCCTGATGTGTTACCGACAAATAAAGAGAGGAGGATTCATCTTGCAACTTGAAGCTCACCACCGTTTTGCCCTCTGTACCACACAAGCTAAGCACAACAAGAATATCTATATTATATATATGAAATATATAACATCATAATAGTATTATGATATAGAACCCACGGTTCTCAGAACCGTGGGTTCCAAGCATAGTTGCAGCGAATCGCAATTCGCTGCAAAGAATTGTTAAAAAAAAAATTTCAGATTCATATAGGATTTTCGGGCCGCCTCCTCGCAGGCAGAACCTCGCTACTAGAGGAGGCAGCAATTTTTTTTCTTTTAAGCTATAGGCATCGGATCTTCGCATGTGGATAGGCGACAGGCATCTACTCGGCAATACGAAAGTGGTGTGCATGGTGCCAGGGGGAAGGCTTGGGAGGGTTGATGAAGGTAGGGGACCCTTGAAAGAAAAGGTACCCTTAAAAGAAAAGGTAAACCCGTAAGCTTCGTGGAGAGCGAATCGATCAGTTTTTTATATTTGTAAGTGTAGGCTTAATTTTTTGTAAGTGTTGACATTGAGCTGTGGGCAACCAAATCGAACATAGCTTGGCTCTAGACCACCTTTCTTCATGCCCACGGTGATTCCTACGGCGTCAGTTTCAGCTGTTATGGCACGCCTAGCGAGATTTGAACACCACATTCCAAATGCTTGTGTAATTTTGCCATTTCACAAAATGACTTGTGGGCAACCGATTCAAGTGATGTCTAAGCCTAGAATGCATTAGGGCATACTACATCACGGGCTGGGCATGGTACAGGTGCAAAGCCTAGTACAACACCTTCAGTTCCATCCGCAGCAGCAAGGCCTGGTTCAGAGGCACGAGCATCAGATGAGCATGTTGGTCCAACGGCAGCGGGTCCTCGTCCCTCCTCTTCGGCAGGAGATGCACCACATGCTTCAGCAGGTGCTGCCAGAGAGAGTGACACACCCACAGATCAGCCATCCATTAGGCATGCTAAACCACGAGCACCATATATAAAGCAGAGAGGGGCTAGGCGAGAGTATGTAACTTGTTCTGCAAATACACAAGCCTGGCTGAATCCACTGTTTCAAACATAGACTTCAGAATAGTCCAAGCTTCCACTGCATGCTTTGCATTGCAAATGTAAGGAATAATGTTGTCTTTGACAAAAAGATTGATCATCCTATGAGCCTTCTGTCTCCTGTTTATGTAGTCCAATTCAGGTTTAGATGTTGGTACAGGCTCTCTACCTGCCATTAACTCCCAGCAATTCCTATCCATCAAGATGTTAGCCATCTTGAACTTCCACACTCTGTAGTTTGTGCCATCAAGTTTGCTAGATTCACCCAGCAAACTCTCCAAAAGACTAGCCATGCTATCATCTGTGCTCAAACAAAAGCTCAACCTAAAAAGATCAGAAAAGAAACAACTTCCAGCAACTAGGGTTTGACCCCAAACTAGGGTATGTGCCACTTCAAGGCAACCCTTCAGCTCCTGCTTTTGACTTTGCCACTTGGTATGGCCTTACTAACTAGCACAAGCACTAGGCCCCACTATAACAGAAACCAGAAGCCCCTACAGAAAGTGCGCCCTACTTTTGTGTAAGCTCCTCCAGAAAGACTCCCCAAAACTCAGCCAGAATTGGAAAGTTTTTGGATCATCCCACTCTCCTTGCCAATAGCTCTCGAACAGTGCAAGACTCAACTTGATCTGACTCCTATAGATCAAAAGCTCCCTCTTACAAGATTGAGGTGCTTGTGGAAGATGAGAATCTTCTCAAGAATCTAAGCACTGAAGTTTCTCTCACTCACAGACTCACAGGCTAGACACCTGCTCTAATACCATGATGAATTGCAAGACCTAGCTATGGAGTATCTTAACTTCAATACTAGATCAACAAAGAAAGCTTGAGAAACTTAGCTATGGAAAACATCACATACAAGGAGAATTGCAGAAGCACCTCACCACACCAAAAGCTAGAAAGAAAATGAATTGCTAGAGAGAGAGAGAGAGGAGGGCGTGGGTCCTCCAAATCCCTTGTGAGGCAAGCACCTCAATTACTTGCACGGAAAGTCTAGGTGTCAACCATATGAGTGAGCTACTTGGCCAAGTGGGCCACTTGCACTAATTTACTCAACTTACAAAAGGGGGGTCTCATTTATTTAATTAATAACATGCCCCATGAGTTATGTACAACTTACAACTTAATTAGTGCTTAGCCAAAGGGGTAAAATAGGCATTACTCTTCAACACACAATGCGTAAACAAGAGTTACCAAGACATAAACGAAATACAAAATGCTAGAAACAAAGCAGGCTCCTCAACACCTCACTTTTTTTTTATCTATTATTAATCATCTTAAACATACCAAAAACTAAAATACCAAAGATAAAGCCATAAAGTTTAAAATAATTTGAATTTTTTTCACGATTAATAGCAAATAACTAAATTGCTTAATTGGTATACAAAAGCATCTCTACTAGTAAAAAGACAAGAAAACCTATAGAATTGAGAACTCATCACTCCACAATAACATAACCACAATATAAAGAAATGTGAGCGTGCAAATTATGTTTGAATTATTGTATTCTGGCTGCAATCTTTTATCAAAATTATCAACTCATCAACCTAACCTAGCCTGGCTTATAGAAAGGTCCAAAAATTTTCACATATCACCACTAATTGTACAAATTTACATGAGTCTTTAAGATAGATTATTCCACTAGAAACGTTCAAGTCTTTATAAAAAGAGCTACCAAAATCAAGAAGATCATGAACAAATAAATCATCAATATATCTTCTAGCATGGCCTAATTTATGCAATAAGATGGGACAAGTAACCACAAGAAACTAATACTTAAATAAATTCAAATTCATAATAGAAAAGATAAAAGTTTGATAGATGAACAGCATAAATAATACCCATGGAAATACCTATCCTTTCTTGGACAAGAGAATTTGTTGGGGCTTGGCAGGACATTACCACACCATGTATATAGATCAGATTGATCTAGAGTTGGGAATAAGTGTGAGGGATTTGACACCCTGCGTGTGTAAGTCCAACCCAGTGATCACATTGTTATTTGATTAAATAAATGGCAATAAAGAGACTTTTAGGCTATTTATAAAGTAAATAGTTTAGAGGCCTAAAAGTCAAGTTAGAAAATGGAGGGTCCATTCCCACCACAATTCAAAGTCAAATAATAGGGAGGTAGAGATTGGCCAATAGCCATTGAGGCCAAGTACCCAAAATCCACTTAAATAGTGGTACTTTGTATTTCATTTTTTATGTCCAATGTTCAATCAAAGAAGGTGGAACCTCTACCATTTTGGAAATTGAATGTCCTTGCTTTTCCTCTTTCTCCATCTCTCACATGTTTTTGCTATTTTCATATTTGTTGGATTTGCTAATGGTTGAATTTGATTATGAATGCTATCTTTGTGTGTGTGTGTGTGTGTGTGTGTGTGTGTGTGTGTGTGTGTGTGTGTGTGAGTGAGTGAGTGAGAGAGAGAGAGAGAGAGAGAGAGAGAGAAAGAAAGAAAGCTTTATTAACGTGGGTGCATAAGACCAAAAAGAAAATATGTACAAGCAACAGTGGGAGCACCATCCATAGGAGGACGGGGCCGTAAAATGCTATAAACTAGCTACGAATGAAAGTAGAACAAAGCAGAAGTGAAATAAGCCCACAACCCGGGCCAGGTATAACATAAGAAGTACAGAAAGAGTACCAATGCCCACAACCCAGGCCAGGTGGAGAATAAGTACATATCAGCGAAAGTAAGTGTGAAGTGTCCGTTGAGTGGAGTGTACGGTGGGCCCTGATGGAGGCAAGTGGCGACTACATCTGATCTTTTTCCGCAGTGGCACAGAATCTCATCATCGGAGTCATCAGCATGTGCTCGAGTCCGAAAGAAACCAGTGAGAAGCAGCTACTGGGAGTCTAACCCCAAGTGATCTGGTACAGGCAGATGAGACTGACGGAGAGAGTAAGCATCTCACGAACAAGAAGTCCCAAGCAACGAGCATCAGAATAGGAGACAAAACTGCGAAGTGTATGCGGGCCATCACGAAAGAGACAATAATACCTCCCCCTGTATCTCATAATACAACGGACATCTGAGAGGAAATGGGCTTCATCTTCCACCTCCTGCAACGAGCACAAGCGACATAGACGACACTCCCGGAGGATATCCCATGCACGACCGGCCTCAATAGTAAGCTGATGAGAGGAAATGCGCAACTGCCCAAGACGATAGTGTAGGCCGTGTGACAGGGTCTGTGAGAGATAGAGCGGCAACAATGGCAAACCAGAAGGATCCAGAGAGAGGAAGTGTGTCTGGTAATAGCTCAGTCGAATGCGGGAAGGTGGGAGGGAGCTCCAAGTCTGCTGCATGTATCGACGAAATAAATAGCTTGGATATATGAATGCGTACCACGAGGAAAATTCATGATAGAGATGCCCATATGTCGTAAGAGATCAGACGCCTACTGGTACCAGGATAGCTTGGCATGGGAATCAGCTAGGACACGTGAAGAAGTAACCGCAACAACTATGTATCTATCCGGGTGAGATGCACGAATCTCCTGAATCCGCTGAAGAAGAAGAATAAGGCAGAAAAAGCCCTCAAGGATGATCGGAGGAGTAGCAAACTCAGCACATAGGATATCATGAGCGATGGTAGTCTTGGCACGTATCATGCGACCCAACATAGTGGCCTGAATGCGGGAAATGCCTGCCCAGTCCCGGAGAGAAAATCCTCGCAACCAGATCTCGGAGGCATACATCACTGCTGGAACAAATGGCATCTAGTAGCGGATCAAAAATATGATTCATTGTACAACCACGCTCGAACTGGACCAATGCTGAAAGACCGGGGAAATGTGCACAAATGTAGCCTGGCGGAAACCAAGAAGGGGCGCAGTAAACAAGACTCCCAAGTATAAGAGGCAACAATGTCAACTTCCTGGCCGTCATAGAAGAATTGATAATTGTCAAGGCTTTGTCGATTGGTGTTGAAAATCGTGATCTTCGTCTTTTTTAAGTTAACAGAGAGACCCCGAGCAACACAAAACCGATGTAAGACCTATAAGTGACACTGCAACCCTTCTGGTGAGGGAGAAAGCAGAACATTGTCATCAGCATAAAGCACAATGGGGATGAGCAAATGAGCCAGCGGGCAACCATCTCCACCTTCTTCACGAATGAGGCGCTCAAGATCATCAATATAAAGTGCAAACAGCGGAGGGGACAGTGGACAGCCTTGCTTGACGCCAACAGTGCTACGGATGGGAGAAGACAAATCAGTACCCAGCTGAATACGTGCTAGAACTCTCTCATACAGAACGACCACCGCCGCGAGAATAGAGTCGGAAAAGCCAAGCTGACGTAGTCTGTTGATCAAAAGATGATGACGGTGAACAATATCAAAGGCCTTAGAGAGATCAACAAAACAAGCAAATACCTTCTTGCCTATATGCTTTGCCTCCTCAATGATACTACGTAGGGTGAGGACATGATCAAGAGTGCTATAACCCCAGCGGAAGCCAGCCTGGCCAGTCGTATACAATAGTCGAGAATCAGCCTCTGCCGTAACGAAGTTCTAGTGAATAGTGGCGTACAACTTGGCCATGGTATGACCAATCATAATAGTGCGATAGTTGTGGACATTCATGGCATCACCTATTGTAAGAATGGGGCGAAGGAGATTGGTGGCCCAAGGTATGGGGAAACCATCAACGACAAAGCGGTTGAAACAACGGGCCAGGAAAGGGGAGGCGAGTTTGGCAACTGGTTTGAGGAGCTCGGCTGAAAAAAGAGGTCACAGTGGGTAGGACGAGAAGAAAGAGAGATGGAAGGGTGAGTATATAGGTTGGTTGCATAGGTGGATGCAATTTCCAAAGTACGAAGACGTTTGCGAGAGCCTGTAGACATAAACTTCTTAGCACGCTTTGTGCGCAAGACAAAGCCTGGAGGCAGGCGATTGCAGGAGATAGATGAGAGAGGAAGCAAAACTCTAATCAAGCAGTTTTACGGAAATGAGCGTAAATTTTTAATACGAAGTCCGATTGATCCGAAAATTGATTCAGATCGAAGGTAAGACAGAGCACTACGCAGTCGTCGGACTTACTTACAGTACGGTACGGATCCGTACGTACTGTATGGATTTTACAGAATGCGAAAATTTTGAGATCAAGAAAAATCAAATTTTCAAAACTCAAATTGTTGAGCATCTATTGCAAAAGGATAGCATCAATGAAATCTTGAGAAACAAGCTTAGAGTAGCTAAAAGTGCAAGAAAGTGTCATGCACAAAAAAGGTAGATCTAGCCACAAAAAATGCTAGAAAGAAGTGAGAGTTACATGGAGAGAGAGAGAGAGAGGGAATTAGAATTATTATTATTAACGTATTTTCGTACCCAAAGGTACATAAGACAAAAGAGAGTACAAAAGGTGAGGAGCATTGTCCGCATACGGACTTATTTACTAGTAAAAAAGAGAAGAAGACAAGAAACTAGCATATCTATCTCGCTATCTCTAAGAAGAAGAAATATCCAAGCTTGACCACCAACTTGCGAGGGTACAATGCAAGAGCTTAACCACCTGCTCTGTGGAGGAGACTAGCTACGAGTAAGCTGAAAATAATGAGTGATAGTAGTAGTGGAGCGTGTTGTGGAAGTCTGGATACTCGAGGAACGATCGCAACGTGAGAGGGGTATCTCTGTATAAACAATGGTAACGCCCCCTGATCTCGTAATATACTGGACAGCGAAAGATGAAATGGAACTCATCCTCCACTTCATGAAGAGAACAAAGCTGACATATCCTCTGCAATCTGGGAGTGTCCGTGTATCTACCCGTCTCAATAGCCAGTTGATGAGAAGAGACTCGGGGCTGTCCCATACGGTATCGCAGACCAAAAGATAATGGCTGTGTAAGATATGCTGGAAGGACAGGGGTACCCGTAGTATCCAACCGTAGTAGATGTGTGCCATAGAAATGTATCTTGACCTTATCAGGGTCGGGCTATGACCATATAGTGCGTATGTAGCTACAATAAATATGTTGTCTGATATAAGCATGAGTCCCGCTCGGCAAATCAAGTATAGATAAGCCCCAAGTCTGAAGAAGGGCTGAGACACTGCCAAACCAAGAATGCTTGGCCCCCTGTCCAGCAATGGTGCGTGATGAAGTGAGAGCAGCAACAATATATCTGGAAGTGTCTAACTCTAATATCCTGTGAAGAAAGGTAATGATCTAAAACATAGCACCGATAACCAAGTGAGGGGAAGCAAACTCCGCTAATATGATATCATGTGGCACCGAGGGCTTAGCCCTAATCATCCTGCTAAGCATGAGAATCTGGATACGAATAAGATCCCTCCAAGTATCACGTGATAAATCCGGACACCAAGTCTCAGCAGAGTATAAAACAACCGGGGAGATAGTGGTAGAAAATAGAGAGAGAGAGAGAGAGAGAGAGAGAAAAGTAAGCTTGAACATGGAGATTGTTGTAGCATGCATAATATTATGAATCTAAGCTTTATTCTCATGGGAATGAACTTCCGCGTGACATAAAAGAAGAATCCTCTTCATATCTTAATTGTTTTGCATGTGCTTCGAATTAGGGTTTGAGGGTGGGGGTGGACAAGGAAACTCCCTACAATTTCCAAGAAAATTGATGTACAAGTTGTGATTAGAAAATTCTCCCTTTGCAAGAGCATTGAACTCCAAGAAACTTTAAAAAAAACTTCCACCATTTAGAATCAAAGCCCCCATAGGTTGATTAGCAAAAGAGACTCCATAACAAACTATAGCAAATGTGAAGGAAGAAAGCAAAACAAAACTTGCAATAAATGGAATATTTGTTGAGCGCAAAACAAGAATCTGGTCTATGAAACAAGTAACGTGCTCAATTGTAACACATGCACCGAAATCACATTAAATTTTTGCATGTAAGAAGAGAAGTACCACTTCGCAGAGGCGTAGAGGCCACGATCACAAAGTTGGCGGATTGCTCGCCTAAGTTGAGTACGATGTGAGGTAGTCGAGCTTGTGAAGGCTGCCATGCCTGTCTGAACTCCCTTCGCTATCACATCCATGTCCAAGTCAAATATCAACTTATAACGATCCAAAAGAAATCTTGCTAACAAACAGATTACTATTTTATAAAAACAAATCACATATAAAAAATCGAAAGGCATAGTTGTTGACCTTTATGTGAAGGAAGAGAACAATTCTCTCTCTCTCTCTCTCTCTCTCTCTCTCTCTCTCTCTCTCTCTCTCTCTCTCTCTCTCTCTCTCTCATGGATGCTATCTTAGGAAAGTTCAATAGACCACCAGTGCAGCTAGACACTATTTTCAACTGATCATCTACTTCCAAAGAGTCACAACATTCAAGGGTATAGACGAGGGTAGGTGGAGATACCCATCAATTGCAATTGCATGATTTAAAGAGCTTCATGAGAGAGTTCATCATCTATCTTAGTACTCATAGGCCTTATGACTGATGGTCTCTATTGGAATATCTTCTCATATCTTCCAAAGGGGACTCACTCCTACATCAACCAATAAATTCATAAGTTATATAGTTAGAGAGTTTCTACTTCCACAAAAATTTAGTAGTGGATGTGGACAATAAGTTCACATCAATAAATGGTTCTCTATTTGGACATTCAGCGAAACAAATGGCCTAAAACTTGAAGTCTTTTGTGCTAGAAAAGTTGATTCAAAAGTACAGCTTGACCCAAAGCACGTAGTCTCTGTGTCTCTGCCTCACAACTAATCATTGTCTGAAGGATAGTGCCATAAAGTTTCGCCACAATGTGCCCAATCATAATGGTTCGATAGTTATTAGGTTTCATGGGGTCACCAGTTCGTATGGCCCACCAAGTTAAGAACCTAAAACCGAACAATGAGATCTTCACGTCAAGAGGAGGAGACCATTACGCGAGAGCTAAGTTCCATTTGCATGGCGTGGCAAGCGTAAAAATCTTGTCATTAAACTTTTTGCATGTGTTTCATTTTGCAAGAACGTAATCTTTGCATATGTCTAATGAATGAAGGATATTTTTTGGGCAGATATGGATGCTGGATATTGAGCGATGGATGGACGACACTCGTTGGTGATCCGTCGTCAATATCCTGGTCTCATTGTTAGAGATCTAAACACCATGGTAGGGCAAACACTAACTGATCCACCCAACCTTGCCTACTCCCTGATATGGAGTAAGCCCCTCCTAGCCCAGTGTGAGGACCGGTAGCATGCATACTGGCAAGTGTCGGCCACGTGGCACTGACGTGGCCGACTGCACGTCGGGACCCAACGTGGGGCCTGAAGAATTATGAGACCTAGCTATGGAGTATCTTAACTCAGATGCTAGATCAACTATGAAAGCTTGAGAAAACTTGGCTATGGAAATATCACACACAAGGAGAATTGCATGAGCCTCTCACAAACTCAAAAGTCTCAAGAAGAAATGAATTACTTGAGAGAGAGAGGAGGGCGTGGGTCCTCCAAATCCCTTGTGAGGCAAGCACCTCCTTTACATGCATGGAAAGTCTAGGTGTCAACCATAGGAGTGAGCTACTTGGCCAAGTGGGCCACTTGCACTAATTTACATAACTTAACAAAAGGGGGGGTCATGCATTTAATTAAAACATGCCCCATGAGTTATGTACAACTTAACTAATGCTTAGCCAAAAGGGGTAAAATAGGCATTACTCTTCAACACCCCCCCTTAATGGCAATTTTATTCAAACTGACACCCAACAAAGTTCTGAACTTTTCAAACTTATCTTTACTAAGTGGTTCAGTAAAAATATCAGCTGTCTGGTCGTTGGTGTCACAATAAACTAGCTCGATCTCCCCACTGTGCACTTTCTCTCGTATAAAATGCTGGTCCACCTCTATGTGTTTTGTCCGTGCATGATAGACTGGATTCCGTGCAAGCTGAATGCAGCTTTGGTTATCACAATGTAACAATGTAGGTCTTACTTGAGCAATCTGCATGTCCTCAAGTAGACGGCGTAACCAAATGGCTTCACAGGCGGACCTCGTAGTCGCCCTGTACTCAGCTTCGGTAGACGATAGAGCAATAGTAGGCTGCTTCTTACTGCACCACGATATAGCCCCTGAACCTAGGCTGAAACAATAGCCTGTCGTCGATCTCCGATCGTCTCTATCACCTGCCCAATCAGAATCTGAATAGCCTTCCAGCTGAAGGTTCCCGTCATCCGTGTATCCAATCCCATAAGTCACTGTCCCTCTTACATATCGTAGGATCCGCTTGGCTGCCTTCCAATGTGCTTCGGTAGGCTTACACATGTATTGACTTGCGATTCCAACTGCATAAGCAATATCTGGCCTAGTGGTAGTAAGGTAAATCAGGCTGCCCACTAACTGACGATAGAGCGTCTCATCTGCAAATGCTGGACCATCATCTTTTGATGGCTTGTTGCTTGCATCCATGGGTGTGCTGATTGGTTTGCTTTCTTGCATGTTAAACCTCTTCAATAATTTCTGTGCATACTTTGCCTGTGAGATAAAAAGACAACGCTTTCCTTTCCAAACTTCAACTCCTAGGCAATAGTGTAGCAAACCCAAATCTTTCATTTCAAACTCATTAGAAAGATTCTTCTTAACACAAGCAATAAAGCTTATTGCTTCCCGTGATGAGTAGATCATCCACATAGAGCACAACAACCACAAAGTCTTCTCCTTCCCTGAAGACATAAAGATTGCAATCAGACTTACTCTTCTCAAACCCTTGCCTTGCAAAGTACTCATCAATTCGGCTATACCAAGCCCTTGGCGCCTGTTTGAGCCCATACAAGGCTTTCCTAAGCCTGCAAACCAGATTCTCCTTGCCTGTTATTTCAAATCCCTGCGGTTGTTCCATGTAAACCTCCTCCTGTAGGTGCCCATTAAGAAGGCACTCTTGACATCCATTTGATGGACATCCCAATCAAAATATGAGGCTATAGCCAAAACGGTCCTGATAGATGTCATTTTAGCAACAGGTGCGAATGTCTCATCATAGTCTAGCCCCTCTTGCTGAGCATAGCCTTTCGCCACCAACCTTGCCTTGTACTTGTCCACTGTTCCATTGGCATGAAACTTGGTCTTATAGACCCACTTGCAACCTATTGGTTGCTTCCCTTCTGGCAATGTAGTGAGCTCCCATGTGTCATTCTTGACAATGGAGTCGTACTCCTCCTGCATGGCAAGTTGCCATACCTTTTCTCTCACGGCTTCGTGAAAGAATTGTGGCTCATCTGCATTCAGAATAGTGGACATAAGAGCAAAGTTAGTCTCTTGTCTCTCATGAGACCTAAGAGATCTTCTGACACCCTGTTCACTGCTCTCTCCTTCTTCAATCATTTGACCTTCTTTGATTGTTTCCGAATACCACCTAGGTAGCTTCTTCCTAGCAGTAGGTGATGTGGATGGTGACCACGTATCCCATGGTACTGTTTTAGTCTTCCGTTTGTCCCCAACTTCTGCTTCTGGTACTTGGCCAAAAAGAGGTCTCGAACTAGTAGGTTCGGTTTCCTGTTGTTGCTCCTGCACTTGAGGCTTACAGGACTCTTGACTAGGATCCTCATCCGTGGAATCAATCAAGGGTATGAACTCAGTAATTCCTTCCTTCTCCTGCTCCTGTATCTTGGGTGCATGCTCTTCATCAAAGATGACATCTCGACTTAGGATCTTCCTCCTGTTTTTGAGATCATATAGCACATAAGCTTTCTCACCTTCACTATACCCAAGAAAGACACACTTTACGGATTTTGCATCAAGTTTCTTCCGCAAGTCCTTTGGTATATGTGCATATGCTGTACACCCAAATACTCGAAGGCTGCCCACCTTGGGCTTGTTGCCACTATATGCCTCTTCTAGCGTGATTCCTTCAACTGCTTTGGTTGGACTTCTATTCAATAGAAAAACAGCAGTTGCTACCGCTTCTGCCCAAAAGGAATTTGGCAACCCCTTTGCCTTGAGCATGCTCCTCGCACACTCAACTATAGACCTGTTTTTCCGCTCAGCCACGCCGTTTTGTTGCGGTGTATGTGGAGCAGTAAACTGTCTCTTTATCCCACATGCTTTGCAAAGATCTTTGAACTCATCAGAAATATACTCACCACCCTTATCTGACCTGAGAGTCTTTAACCTCTTTCCTGTGTGGTTTTCCACCATAGCTTTCCACTGTTTGAAGTATTTGAACGCTTCAGATTTCAGTTTCAGAAAATAGACCCATACCTTCCGAGAGAAATCATCTACGAAGGTCATGAGATAGTATGCCCCCCCTGCTGATTTGACCTGCATGGGACCACATAAATCTGAATGCACAAGTTCAAGAATGCCCTTGGCCCTGGTAGCTTTCTCCTTTGGAAACTTTTTCCTCTGTTGCTTCCCTAATGTACAAGCCTCACATGTATCTAAAGAAGACTTAATGCTAGGAAGATCTACTACCATTTTGTGCCTGTTCAAAACTTGCAAACTTTTGTAACTCAAATGACCATATCTCTCATGCCAAAGCTTGTCCCGATTAGTATCTCTTGCAGACAAGGCCTCTTGGCTAGGAATGGTTGTGAAAAGCTTGTAAAGACCTCCTTCTTGCATTCCCTTGGCTACCACTTTGAAGTTCTTCTCTTTGTCTTTTACCAAACATTTAGAATCATTAAACTCTACCACCATGTTCTGTTTGGTAATGGCACCAACAGATAACAAGTTCTTAGCCAACCCTGGTACATGCAACACACTTTTAATTTCCTTCACCTCACCTGATGATAGCTGTATTGCAACTGTACCTTTGCCCCTCACCATACGTGTAGAATTATCTCCAAGGCAAACATGCTGGCTATCTTCTGTCTCCTCATAGGTGCTGAACCAATCTCTATGAGGTGTCATGTGCTTTGAGGCTCCAGAATCAATGTACCATCCACCAAATGTGGATTCAGATGATAGGGCTGCGGTGAATAGCTCAAGCACACCAGATTGCTCCTCCTCTGCAACTTTGTCAACAAAGTGACTCTGCTGGTTCTTTCCCTTCTTCTGATCACTTTGCTTCTTCCATTCAAAAGCAAAATGCCCATACTTACCACAATAGTTGCAGTTGCCCTTTCTCTTGGGTGTAGATGAGGAATTGGTGCTTGACTCCTCTCCAACCTGTAACTTGGACACCTGCTGCTCCAAGCTTTGCTTTGAGTTCTTCTTTTTGCCTTTGCCTTTCTTCTGAAAGTTTTGCTTCTTCTTAGAAGCAAATGCAAGCTCTGGATTATCTTCCCTTTCAGAAAGATTCTTCCTTCTCATCTCCTCCTGTAAAAGAAGACCACATAACTCCCCAAAGGTTGGGAGTTTCTCCCTAGCAGAAAGGGACATCACATAGTCTTGATAGTTGAATGACAAGCTGTTCAAGACTATGGGAACAATACTCCTGTCACTTACTTTCTCTCCAACTGAAGCAAGCTGATCCAATAGGTCCTTGACCTTTGTAATATGATCACCAATTGTTGCACCTGCTTCCATCTTGAGAGTATGTAACCTGTTTTGCAAATACACCAGCTTGGCTGAATCCACTGTTTCAAACATAGACTTCAGAATTGTCCAAGCATCAGCTGCATCCCTTGCATTGCAAATGTGAGGAATAATATTGTCCTTGACAGAAAGATTGATTATCCTATGAGCTTTATGTCTCCTGTTCATGTAGTCCTTCAATTCAGGATCAGATGTTGGTACAGGTTCTGTACCTGTCATGACCTCCCAGCAATTCTTATCCATCAAGATATTGGCTATCTTGAACTTCCACACTCTGTAGTTTGTGCCATCTAGTTTGCTAGATTCACCCAGCAAACTCTCCCCAAGACTTGCCATGCTAAAATCTGTGCTTTAGAAGATAAGAATCTTCTCAAGAATCTAAGCACTGAAGTTTCTCTCACTCTCAGACTCACAGGCTAGACAACCTGCTCTGATACCATGAAGAATTATGAGACCTAGCTATGGAGTATCTTAACTCAGATGCTAGATCAACTATGAAAGCTTGAGAAAACTTGGCTATGGAAATATCACACACAAGGAGAATTGCATGAGCATCTCACAAACTCAAAAGTCTCAAGAAGAAATGAATTACTTGAGAGAGAGAGGAGGGCGTGGGTCCTCCAAATCCCTTGTGAGGCAAGCACCTCCTTTACATGCATGGAAAGTCTAGGTGTCAACCATAGGAGTGAGCTACTTGGCCAAGTGGGCCACTTGCACTAATTTACATAACTTAACAAAAGGGGGGGTCATGCATTTAATTAAAACATGCCCCATGAGTTATGTACAACTTAACTAATGCTTAGCCAAAAGGGGTAAAATAGGCATTACTCTTCAACAAGGCCCTATCCTGCTAACAGGGTCCCTAGGCTGTGTTAGGCCCGCCATGACTATGGTCTGTGCCAGGCACACTACTCACATTGTCTTGCCCTATTGGACGTGTACGCTGGACACGCCCCTGACTGTGGTATCTGACCTCCTGAGTTCCCTAGGGTTCGGCGCTGGTTACAAGCTCATAACACTTCCTCCCCCTTAAGAACCGTCTTGGTCCTCTAAGACAAAGTCTAGAAAAATCTTGCGAAGGACGATGCCTTTTCCCAAGTGGCATTCTCAACAGGCTGATCGTTCCACTTGATTAGATATTCTTGGTATAGAGTATGACGAGTCTGCGTCTCTCTACTACCAAGGATCTCCTCTGGTTCATGTGGAGGTTGTTGAGAATCCAATGGGAGAACTAGAACATTGTCCCCCTACTAGATTTTCAGATCTGGTTAAGGCTTTTCGTAACTGGCTTACATGGAAGACTGGAAAAACCTTACTGTTGTGTGGGAGTTCTAGTTCATAGGTGACCTCGCCTAGTCTCCTACTAATGGTAAAAGGACCACAATACCTAGGAGACAACTTAGCACACACTCCTGAATAAAGTTTTAGAGTCAACTGGGACTCGTAGAAAGACCTTCTCACCAGCAAAGAACTGCACATCCCATCTTTGTGGATCTGCATAATGCCTGGCTCGATCCTGGGATTGCCTAATGCTATGCTTAGCATGTTCTATCATCTAGTTTAGGCCTTCTAAAAAGTTTATGGCTGCTTGGGGCGGTACCATATTTAATATATATATTTTTTTTTAATATTTTTAATATTTATTTTTTGCCTATTACCTACCAAAATAGGTCAAAAAAATTAAAAAAAAAGGGGTTCTGGGTGTAAAAAAAGAGGGTACAGTACATGGTGCAGGGGATTGGTAGCAGCAAGTCTTGGGGGGTTCGGGGGGCGGTTGCCCCCCGGCGGGGGGTTTGGGGGGCAGAGCCCCCCAACGGCGGGGTCCGGTTTGGGGGGCAGACCCCGGCCCCGACGGTACGACCTCTTCATGATTTGGCCTTCCGACTCCCTAAGTGAAAACACACTTTTTGGTGTTTTGCATCCCCTTGGTCCTTTGGCTGTTCACTCTCGTCAGAACCAGCAACCTGCATAAATGCACTGCTCTCGTCAACAGCTTCAAGCTGATACCCATATTGCCCACTTGATTTTATTTTTTTTTTTTAAAATTATTAAAACAAAAAATATTATATATTATGGTGCCGCGGATCAGTATGGATCCGCGGTACCGGGATCTATGATATATATATATATATATATATATATAAAGGTACATTTCAAGTTTGTTTCATGCTATGGGAGCATTAAACTTCTTCGATTGAAAACAAATAACTATACTAAAACTGAAACTTAAGATGACTCTAAAGTTGAACCTAAAACACAGGTGATATATATATATATATATATATATATATATATATATATCATAGTACCCTCTGGTACCGCTGGTATGGTACCGCCGGTACCATATCAGTGGTACCGCCCTGGGATCCGCGGTACCAGGGCGGTACCATTTTTAATATTTTTTTTTATTTTTTAATATATTTTTAGTAATTTTTTTTTGCATATTAACTACCAAAAAAGGACAAAAAAAAGTAAAAAGAGGGGGTTCTGGGTGTAAAAAAAGAGGGTACAGTACATGATGCAGGGACTGTTGCAATGGCACATGGGCACTGCGAGTGAGCAGACCGAGGGGCCAATGGGAGACCAACACAGGGGGGTAGCATCACATGGGGGCAAGTACAGAGGCACATGGGCATTGTGGGTGAGCAGACCATGGGCCCAATGGGAGACCAACACAGGGGGGAGCATCACATGGGGGCAGGTACGGAGGCACATGGAGGGATGATGGGGATCCACATGGCCGATCAGGCTGTGGGGATAAATAGGCACTCACAATGCCATTGTGGTCGGCATTTTCAGAGGCTGTGAGAGGGCTAGTGATAGACAGTGAGAGAGCAAGCGAGAGCCGGTGACAGGCTGTGAGAGGCTGTTTGAGAGCCAGGGTGCTGTGAGAGGGTGTTCAAGGATCAGGGTGCTGTGAGGAGAAGGTCGATCGAGATGGCTGAGCGAATACCACCGAAGCCCGAGGGCGAAGCCAGGAGAAAGCTTGAGGAAGATATCCGAAGGCACAACGAGAGGCATCGGAAGCAAGAGGCAGATATCCGAGAGATGCTGCGACAGACTCGACAGAGAAATCCGGAACCGGAGCCACCCGCCCCCGCTGTGGATCCTGTCCCCGCTGTCGAGCTGGATCTGGATGAGCAGATCGGAATGAATTTCACACGACGGCAGCTCATCATGGTCAGGGAAAGGGCGGCCAGACGTCGGGCTAACCAGGAGGCAGCTCGGGCTAACCGGGAGGCAGAGCAAGAGCGACAAAACAATGCACCAGACGAGGGCGAGGAGTCGGTGGAGGATCAGTGAGGGATGTTTAGAATAGATGAGGTCCACCCGTATGTGGCGGACTATTGCTATGTAGTTTTCGGCAGTTTATGGTGCAGCAAATAACTAGATGGCTGCTTAAAAAAATGACAGTATATGTGATGTTATCCTGATACAACGGTTGAATATATACATAGTTGTTTTTTGTGCAACGCGAGCCTGGTCATGTAAGATGCAATGTTTGTAATTTTTTTAAATGCAGATGTATTACATGTGTTTATTCAATGTCGTTTGGGGTGTAGGGGTGATTGCTGTGCTCATGATGTAGGTGCATATATGTGAAGCTAGCATTCACTTCAAACGAAATTAAATGAAAATAGGATTCACACACGCACATAGAATTCTTCAACATAAAATAAAGCATCACATGTACAGAGCGACATACGCACAATGTGCAGCAAATAATGTAGGCCAAACACTGTATATAATGTGAAAAATCATCTGAGTACAATGGTAGACCGACTGCTAGAGACAAACTACTGAAACTAAAACAATAGAGCCACAATCAATGCTCTGGCTCTGACTCAGACGAATGCTCTGGAGACAACTCAGGGCCCCGAGCTGACTCTCGCAGCCGATATCTCTGCCTGTCTGGAACTGGCATGGGCTGTGTATCCGAGGGGGAAGACTCGTCATCCTCATCCTCCCAATCAGCCTCCGCATCAGCCCCCAAGCAGGCCAAACCAACAACACCTGCTCCAACTGGCTGTGATACTGCACCTCTACCTGTACCTGAAGCCCTGCGTGGTCGTCCTCTCCTCCCTGGCAGTTTCTGTGCCTTGCCTTTCTTGTTCGGTGCACCCTTGGGCCTGCCTGGTCTCTTGCGGACAAGAGGAGCTGCCAATGCCTCGTCACCCCCATGCAAATCACCTGGCTGGCTAGGCTGGGCCCAAGCTGAGGCCGGCTGGGATAGGGAAGCAAAAGAGGGAACTCCCTGTGCAACTGAGCGAGGAGGATGAGCTCGTGGAGTGTGTGCCCGTGGGGCTGCTGCAGGTGGAGGAACTGGCTGTGCAGGAGGCGAGTACAGTGGCGATATGTACTGAAAGGGGCGCTGTGGTGGCCGGTACTGGTACATCCTGGGTGCTGCCAAAGGAGGAGGATGTGACGTGGGTGCTGCCACTGGAGGAGCCACTGTGGATGTGGGCACTGCAAGAGAAAACCTGGGCACAAATGGTGGCCTGCCATGGAGACCTGGTGCTGCAGAAGTGGACGGCGATGGAGGGGATGCAGGCCTAAATGGCATCGGTGGCACTGGAGGAGCTGTGCGACGCACATACACCCTCTGAGGAGCTGGAGGAACTGTAGGCACCTCATGCGGCTGCTCTGGCTGGGACTCTGTGTGTGGCATGCTGGCAAGAGATGATGGGGGCGCCCTGACACTCGGCATCTGCTGGGCCTCTGAATCCAATGTGGCAACCAAGTCGGCCAGCTGGGCATCCGAATACAAATGCTCTGGGCTCTGGGACTCATCCTGTGCACCAGCCTCTAAATCATCCTGTGCACCGACCTCTGAATCATCCTGTGCACCAACCCCTGAATCAACCCAAGCCTCATCCCGTGCCTCATCATGTGCACCCTGTAGACCCTGCATGGCCTCCCAATCTGTGCAATGAAAGTCATCAGGTGCCTCCTCTGGTGTGCTGTCGTAGTAACGGCCATGACTCTGTGCTGCACGCATCCAAACATCTGCGGGACCAGCATCTAAACCACTCTGCCCTCTATCAAGAGCCTCCTCCATCATGTCGACATAGGTAGGTATGCCACTGCCCCCCCCTGTGTGCCCTGCCTGTCTGCCGGTATAACCTGTGCCATGTGTCCCACCTCTGCCACGTGATGCACCTGTGACCCCTGCCCGTGGCGTGTGCCCTGCACCTGTATAATCTGCCTCATCCCTCTCTGGTCTGGCAAACACAACCCGAATGGGCTCATCCTCATCATGCTCATCCTCTGACACTGGCTCATCTGCCTCATACAATGGGGGCTCTCTGTGCTCAAGCCCAAGCTCTCTCTCTCTCATCTCGGCAAGCTCCCTCTCTCTCTCTGCCATCAACTGTGTGCCCAGGTCATCTGCAGGCATGGGATGGGTGCTGTCCGTAGGCAAGTCAACCTGGCGCTCCAAATCAGATATCTTCGTCTGCAAGGTTTAAAATTTGCATGTCAGAGAGACAACTTTTTCAAGAAATGAAACCAACATACCAGGAGTCAACCAACATGCTATGAAAGATTAGCTTATCACCTGCAATGCGCTCGTAATGGTCGGAAGCCTCCTGGCGAGACGTGCGTTGGTGCTACAGAACACCAACCGCTCCAACTGACTCACTGACAACCGGTTTCTTCTCCTCGTGTGAATCAGTGCCCATGTGCTCCAATTACGCTCACACACAGAGGCAGCACAGTCCTGTGGTGCGTGCATTGAAATACTTCAGCACATTGTGGCAAAGGTGAAACTTCAACGAAACACAAAAAATGGAGGATAAAATGAGATGCATACCTGAGAAAGGACACGCAGTGCAAGACGCTGTATAGATGGGTATGTGCTACCGAACATGGTCCACCAGGTAATGGGTAGTTGCCTCCTCTCTGGATCCTGGGCAGCCGGGTGGCCGAATGTGCCCATGCCGAAACGAAATGCAGCGAGCTCCTCCATGAGCCTGATAGGATCCAAACCTATGTGTGGACCCACCCTGTGAATGTACTGAAGCCAATCGGCCTCGAGCTCCCTGTCTGCGATCTGTGTCGGAGAGAGGAAGAGGGGATGCAGCATGTGTGCAACGCTGTGGATACTCCTGTGGAAGTAGTTCCATCGCGTCTCCCATATGAACTTCAGCTCTGTCATCCTGCAGGTGAGGGGCATGTGGTTTAGGGCATTACGAAAAAGCTTAACATTGACAGAAAAACAAACTAGCAAGTACTGAAAAGATAAAGGTCAATTGCAACACTGTACCGCTTACCTCTCTGGCTGCAAGATGGGCAGCTGCAGGAACTGTCCAATCCGGTCCATGAGCTCATACACCAGTCCAAGTGTCGACCCCTCGCTGTCAGCCATGCGGAGCACAATGTAGAGTGGTCGAAGCAGTCCTGACAATGTCTGTGCATCCCTCCAGAACTGGTCTCCCCTCACCGTGGAAGAAAAGTGCTCCCCATCCTCAGTGTGCGGAAATGTACTGGCACCCCAAAGATCACTGGCAACCATCTGTAGAAGCTGGGCCCTGCACCTGATCAAACGGTCGATGACCACCAAGTCGAATGCAAAGCGCGTGGGGGCTGGCTTACGGAGGTCCAGATGGCTAAACACCCGAAACATGGCAAGAACACGCCTCTTTCTGGTGACAAAAGTCACCAGGAAGAGGGCCTCCCGGACGATGGCTCTAACCCAGGGAAGTGCTCCAATGTCCCCCATCAAAAGGTCTATGCCGTGGGCTGCACAGGGGGTATGAACAATATGAGGGAACTCGGCCTCTAGCAGTACACCCATCTGAATGCAGTTCGTGGCATTGTCCGTCACCACCGTGACGACATGCTGTGGGCCTATGGCTAGGATGGAAGACCTGATGACATCAAACATGAACTCTGCAGATATGACTCTCCCCCCCCTGCTGCAATCCACTGCCCTCAAAAACTGTGTGCCCATGCAGCTGGAGACCAGTATGTTGAGGATCGGCCTCCTCCTGACATCAGTCCAGCCATCGGACATGATGCTGCAACCGTAAGTGGCCCAGTGCCGACGCAGAGGCTCCATCTCTCTAGACAAGGACTCGACCCTATCCCTCAGCATGTGTGTGCGGACAACCTCTGAACTAGGGACTCTCCAGCTAGGGCTGACAGACTGTGCAAGGCGGAAGGCCCTTCTGAAGGGCTCAGAGTCGGTGATGGCAAAGGGCAGGTTCAGCTCGTAAACCAGACTGGCCACGGCCTGTGTGGCCTCTCTGTCCATGTGCGGCTGATGCGCGCCGCGAATGGTCTGCTGCACGAGGGCTCTCCCTGGTGGACGACGGGTGGTGGACCTCCAGCACGGTGCACCAACCGTGACGGGAATGGACGATGACGCGACAGGCTGGGCGCTGGTGGATGCATCGGCTGTAGACGTGGAATGGGGAGAGTGGGATGCACTGGCAGGGATGGGTGCAGCAGCATAGGTGGGGTGCACTGGTGGAGGGGCAACATCTGGCATGGGGTACGAAAACTGCTGGCTGAGGAGGTCATCCGGATGGGAAGGGAAGGAAGAAGGGATCTCTTCCACATCCTCGAAGGCCCGCCCAGTACCATCCTGGGCCTGCTCGGGTGGCGGAGAGTCCATGAGAAAGTCGTAGACTGGTGGAGTGCGAGCAACAGTGGGTGGTGGTGGAACCGCAGTGGCAACTGTCGGACGCGATGGGACGGGATCCACCGGAATCTGAGCAGATGGGGGTGCATGAGGCAGAGCTGTCTGAGGGGCAAAGGGACCAGAGGAGGATGCACTCCCTCTCCTCGTGCGTGCCAGCCAAGCAGGCAGCAACTCTGGGTTAGTCACATAAGGAGCGGTGCAAAATCGGAGAACGCCCTCCGAAATGGTGTTCTCCCCTGCCACGAGCCGCGGCCCGTAGGTGTCCAGTAGTCGCTGCCTGTCGGGGACGGTCATGCTGCCACAAGGGGCCGCATTCAAGGTGGCACCATTTTTGGCACGTGCACCGAGCAGATGGCCTTTAAGGCGAGTGAGGGATGCAGCAAACTCGACGAGACAGTATCGGCAGCGCACGATCTTCTGACCGGTCTTGTTGGCCTTGTCGGCAACCCGCCTGACAATGTCTACCTCGTCCCACAGACCGGAAAGGTCGGATTGCACCATTGCAGATGAAATGAGGGATGGATTGCTGGAAAAAAAACAGCAGGGTTCACTGTTGGAGAGACGCTGAAAATGGGCGAGTGCAGGGCAAAGGAAATCAGATGCAAGGCAGGGCGTTGCGTGGGCGATGGGCGACGCAAGGAATCAAAGGCAGGCAAGAAAAACCAGCAGCGATGGCAGGGCGGAGAGGGCTCAAAAAAATTTCAGAGGAAATGCGAGGGGGGCGGGTAGGTTTAGGTAAAAAAAAATTAAAAAAAATATTAAATAATAAATATATTATTATATTGTGGTACCGCGGTACCATCATGGCACCGCGGTACCAGTATGGTCCCGCGGTACCGGGATCCGCGGTACCCAGTACCGCGGGACCTATGATATATATATATATATATATATATATATATATATATATATCACCTGTGTTTTAGGTTCAACTTTAGAGTCATCTTAAGTTTCAGTTTTAGTATAGTTATTTGTTTTCAATCGAAGAAGTTTAATGCTCCCATAGCATGAAACAAACTTGAAATGTACCTTTATTATATATATTATTGAAGCTCTCTCTCTCTCTCTCTCTCTCTCTCTCTCTCTCTCTCTCCTTTTTTCTTGTTTAAACCCTACAGTTGTGCGTGAGCGTGGCTGAAAACCATACATCAGCATAAATGGGCTGTATCCCATAGCTAAATGTTTGGTACTGTTATAAGCAAACTCTAATATCGAGAGATACTCCTCCCAATTAGTCTGCTTTTTGCTAACGTATGCACGAAGCATATCCTCCAGCACCTGATTTACTATTTCTATTTGACCGTCCGTCTGTGGATGGTCAGTGGTACTCTAAAGTTTCTGATTTGTTTACTTGTTGCTGTAAAGAACTAGAAATAGAAACTTCTGGAATAAACTGAAGGTCACATAAGAATACCTGATGGTTGCTATCCCCGATTAGCTGACGGAGCTTTGAACTGCAGACCATAGGATTGTTGGGAACATCATGCTCCCTCTGCAACTGGATCTCTCTGCCATTACGCTGAAAGCTGAGGGTGTTCTCCTGATAATTTCTGTGGAGGGAAGGCCCTAAGCTGAAAAGCAAATCTCTCCCGAGAACAAGGTTTGTACGATCCAGGTGCATTATCTGAAAGTTAATTTCATCTTGATACTCCTGAATATCAAGATTTAAACTGCTTACCATAGTTTCCCAAAACTATGTACCTATGCTGACTAGGTACCTTTGGAAGTTTGAGCTTCTTAACTAGGGTGTAGTTGATGAAATTATGGGTTGCCCCATCATCAACCATGACTCTTACTAACTAGTTGCCTATTTTACCATGCATACGTACTAGGCCATGTGGCCCAAAGCTGAAGGGTCTCGCTAGCATTGCAGAAGTTAATTGGCAACAGTGTTCATGATCTTCATGAAACACTTTTATCTCGGAAGCTGCCGAGTCACTTGGGAAGCTTACAGTCTGAACAAGATGGACTTGTTTTTAATCTTTCTTATCTTTTTTAATGAATGGCCCCTTGGGACACTGTCTGACTGTGTGACCCTTGCCCATATACATAAAGCACAAACGTTCTTGTTTGGCTTTCTCAAAATCTTCTGGTTTTAAGGGCTATATGAGTGATGGACGTTACTGAAGAGCTTCATTCTTAACTTTATCCTCTTTCTTTCTTTTTAAAAATTTCTTTTTAAATTGAAAGTCTTTCTGAGTAGGCTGCTCAGAAAAGGATTGTTGTTTCACCTTCTTCCTACCCACTGAATCATCATAGATTTGAGTATATCTGAGAGCTTGCTCTAAGGTAGTAGGGCAAGTTTCTCTAGACCTCTATTTTACGTCTTGAAGCCCACAGACAAACCCTCTGACTTTCTGATAGTCATCCATATTCTTTATTTTTAATATGGCTTCTCGATACTGCGAGACATACTGTATTAAGGATTTGTCCATTATTGTTCTTTCCCAGGCTTCCCAGGCTCTATCAAGTTCATTTTCCGGTAGAAACTATCTTAGGAAAGCCTCTTCAAAAGCCTTCACGACCGGGGAGTCTGCCCGGTCTCCTGGAGGTTTAACCACCACTTGTAGGCCATGGGTTGGCCTTGATTGCTTGCAAATGGTCAGGGGTTTATTTAAGAGCATGTATGTTCTTCCATTTGCTAAGGAAGGTATGTAAAATGTCTGCATTTCTATCCTTCTCTTCCCCAATAAAAGTAGGAGATTTTAAGTCTTTAAAAACATTGGGATGAGACCGAAGAGGCTCACCCGATGCTGATGGAAGTGGTGAAGGGGACGACTGAGAAGTGGAAGAGAGACTTCCTTTCGCGTAGCTCAAAATTAAACTTTTGAGCTCGGCGAACGAGTCTTCCACACTGGATTTGAAATTGGCCAGTTTCAATTCATCCACCTCTGTTACCAAATGGAGGTGCTGCTCCTTGGTAACCAAATCGTCGAGTTCTTCGCCGAATTGTTCTTGTTCTTCCACTTCCATGGGTTCTTTCCCTTTACTGAAAACCAAGGCTTCTGTTTCAAGTTCGTCGATGCATCATGCCTCTTTCCGGGGGTTGATCAGGTCTCTAAGGAGTAGTCATTTTCGGAACAGAAAGAGATGTACCTTAGATTCTGACTGAAATAAGAAGAAAGATTGACTGAACTGGAAAAACAAAAGTTGTCTTAGGACTATGCTTCCAAAGAAAATAGCAAGAAACCCCCTCAGTTCTTCCTTGAATTTGCCGTAACTTCTTGGATTCCAGAGTCAGAACCCCTCGTTGATAGAAGTATTGGTCTGCTGTTCTGAAAAATCAGAATTGAAGGCTTGAAAATTACAAGAAAATTCTGATTTGGCTTGTCCTCCACCCTCGCTGTCAGGCTAGCGGCCCTGCTGCTCCAAAAAATTCCGATTTGAACCCCAAAAACTGCTCTGAATTTCTGGATTTGTAGAGGGAAACTGCTCGCTGATCTGCCTGCAGATGTGGGACCTCTGATTGGTAGAATAATCCACTCCAAGGCTTTCTGGAAAGCAGCGATGGATATGCAAATTCTTATGTTCCTGACCAGCGCTGATTATGCCTTCAATCTGGCCCTCAACATCTGTAGGAGGTTTTGATGCTGCCAGTACAGCGATGGATCTGCACCAGGATAACGATGGACTTACTGACCAATTCCAAAACCGCTCACACTCCCCAAATCTGTACTGTAGGTGCAGCGATCGATACTGAGTTTTGCAGCGATGGACTTGGGCTACAAAACCGATCTGAATTCTGCTCAGATTGCCACAGATTACACTGAAAAAGCAACGATGGATAGCTGTCTCTACAGCGATAAATCTATCTCTCTTTTCTGGATGTAAGAAGATCTTTTCCTACACTCTGATAGCTTTCTCTCTTGCTGAAACTAAACTCCCAAAGATGGAGATGGCTCTGATACCAGTGTTAGAGATCTAAAGTTAGAGATCTAAACACCACAGTAGGGCAAACACTAACTGATCCACCCAACCTTGCCTACTCCCTGATATGGAATAAGCCCCTCCTAGCCTAGTGTGAGGACTGGTAGCATGCATACAGCCAAGTGTCCGGCCACGTGGCCGACTGCACGTTGGGACCCAACGTGGGGCCCTATCCTGCTGACAAGGTCCCTAGGCTGTGTTAGGCCCACCATGACTATGGTCTATGTCGGGGAACACACTACTCACACTACTGTCTTGCCCTGTTGGACGTGCGCTGGACATGCCCCTGACTATGGTATCTGACCTCCTGAGTTGCCTAGGGTTCAGCACTAGTTACAGGCTCGTAACACTCTTGCCTGCTTGTCACAGCTTCTTGCGTGGTGTGGATGCCACTCGAGGTGGTGCGGCCATCACAGCCGACTTCATCTACAAGGTAGTCAGTGCTATAGTTGCTGATATTGGGGCCAAGCACGTGGTTCAAGTTGTCACAGACAACGGGACTTCTGAGGTCGAACAACAAATGTCGTCCACTCCCAAACCACCCTGGACAGAGGCAGTAAAGCATGTGGAGCTCTTGCAACCCATTTTTATGTGCTACACCTAGTAGATCGTGAGGGCCCTCGGTATCATTTGAGTTCATGGACTACATCGGCGAGGCGCTTCAGGCCTGCGTGTTGGACGACCACAGGTAATACTCCCTCCCCTTTCCTATACTTGATCTGATTCAAGATTGTTGCATTTTCACTTTGCAAATGTGCTTTCCAACATCGACATCTAATCATTGCAATGTCTCTCTTGCAGGAAGGAGATCTTACGGATCTAGGAGACCAAATGGGACTACTTCCACCAACACATCCATGTCGTAGCTGACATGTTGCACCCCTTGTGGCACTCTTCTACATGAGAACGACATGGAGCCCCACACAAGATGGGTGGAGTACACTGAGCGCGTGTGGGCTGACTCAAAGATTTGTTCACACTCTTGGAACTCTAATCACATATGTAGTCAATCCATTCGCACACGACCAATGAAGTATGTATACTAATGCATGGTGTGGTTCTTTTGCCAATAGGACCGATGCTCAGGAATATGGAGCGAGACCTGGTGAAGTCCAAGAGAGGCTTAGGGCCCTTTGATTGAGAGTAGTGCCGCTTGAGGGAGGATCAGTCTTTCAGTTGTGACCTGTAACATGGTGGAGTATGCACGAGCGCAACACTGGTGACCTGCGACGATTGGTTGAGAGAGTCCTTTCACAGAATTGTTCAGCTTCCACCTATGAGTGGAACTGGAATTTATGGACCACACATTACATGAAGAGGAGGAACAGGCTCTCCATTGAGCAGTGCAGACAATTGGTGTTTGTGAGCACCAATGAACGCATGTTGAGACGCACGCGTGCAGAGGGTGCCGAGCTACTCGAGGTGAGTCAATGTATTATTTGATGTTCGAGCTACGTTTTCACATGCTTGAGATGCAATGGTTTGTCATGGTTCAATGTGCAACTCCTTGACGTATGGTTCTAACTCTTGTGGTACTTGAATTGCAAGTGAATCCTAACTCTCCCCTGGTGGACTCAACAGCTGCTAAGCTAGTCCAGCTGGAGGACCTGACATCCTTTGTACCTTTTGAACCACAGGCCATTGTTGATGTACGTCAACGTGGGCTCGGAAACCGGCAGGTACCTGAGTACTTGGTTCACTGGAAAGGAAGCTCTAGAGCGAGGATACTTGAGAAAAGGAACGAGACCTTAGACTAAGATTCCCATATTTCATTCCCTAGAAAAGGAGACTTTTAAGGGCGAGGGAATGTTAGGGACCCAACTCCCTTAGTTCCTAAACCCAACTTGAAGCTGGACGTCGACTGGGCCCGTTCACTTGACCAGTGACTCGTGGACTTGCATGGTTGCCATGCGTCGTGATCTAGGATGTGTGCTTGGCTTGGAGACTCCTACCTTGGAGGTATACAAGAGAGGAGGTGGATGGTGAGTGCTTGTGCACAGCCAGGATGAGTGCTACAGTTACGAATAAAGCCACAGCTGATCTAAAGCTAAGCTATGAAAGCATCACATAAGCAAGACTTAAGCTATGAAAGCAGCACATAAGCAAGACTTAACCCTAGAAAGCAGGAAAGAGAGAGATTAAGGAGACTAAAGAGAGAGATCAATATCATCAGCTGAATAACAAATGACACAGTTTCCCTACTTATAGCCAAGAGGAAGTTAAAAGGAAGCTTCCGGTGGCTAGGGCCCAACTGGGAGGGAAAATAGTGCGCCCTCCAAGAAGGCCCCCACTCTCCAGTAATATGTCCAAATGGCCTAATAATGAATAATAAGGCCAAAGGCCAACCATATAGTCTAAGTGTCACTAATGAATAAAAAAGGGCCCAAGGCCTGCTTATGCATAAAGTAAAGTAAATGTAAATGGACGCGGCGAATGTAATGAGCCGAGTCCATAACTCTCCCTGGCACAAAAGAAAAAGACCCAACTGCCGAAAAGAAACTGGATCAAGTAGCAGCAAGCCCTGGTGCATCAACAGCTAGAGCAACATCTGATGTAGAGGAATCAACAAGTGCAGCAAGAGCACGAGCCTGATCCGCAAGTGATGGTGTATGATAAAAGACATCAATAGGCTCCCATGTGGCCTCCTCAATAGGACGGCTGTCCCACTGGACCAAAAACTGAATCTGCCGGCGGCGTCGACTATGGTATAGACGAACCTGTAATATAGCAGCAGGTGAAAATGGAAATAACTCTGGAGCAGTAGGAAACTCAGCATCACAAGGAGCGTCATCCTCAATAGCAACACGTAATAAACTGACATGGAATACATCGTAGGCGCGTGTGGAAGCAGGAGGCTATAAGCGATATGTAACTGGACTAAGAACCTCCCAAAATGCGATAAGGCCCATAATAACGTGGTGCAAGCTTCTCAGTAGAAGCATGGCCTTGGACAAAATGATGACGTGCAAACCGTAGGCGTAGATAAACCATATCTCCAAGCTGAAGCTCAACATGGCGGCGGTGACGATCAACTGAGGTCTGATAACGCTACTGAAAATGCTGTAAATGAGAACTGGCCCGGGTAATAAGCTCTCGAGCACCAAGGTATCCAAAAAGCCCGAGAAGGTAGAACAATCCATCATAGGATACACCAAAAACGGATGGAGAATCGGATGACCCATCGGAACTGGCCGCAAGTGTAATCCCAAAGTACACACCAGGCGCACAAGTGAGGAATAGAAGAAATGCACTGGAACGAGGAACAAGATCCGCAACATCAGTAGCAAGCATCGGAGCAATATCCACGTGTAGCTGGGAATGAGTATCAAAGCACATATGAGCAACACTGAAGTATATGGCGGCAACATCCCCAAAAACTATCCAAGAGAGGAGAAGGAATTCTCTCAAGGTACCCTGATGGTCTTGGAACACCAGAACAAAGTGGCAACTCAGCATCGGAGACCAAGCGATATGGAGCAACCTGAAATGACAAGGAACCTGAAGATCACCCAGACAAATAGATGCCAAGCCTGACAATGAGCAACAATCCAAGGAACAGATAGAGAGCCACATGCATAATCATAGAGATATCCGCACCATAGGCGATCAATAACATGGAAAAACCAGCACCAATCAACAAGTCCAAATGAAAACCAAGCTATATGTAATAACCAGGAATGCCATATATCCATAGCTGAAAATGAAGCAGTAGTGTAAGCAATAGGTCCAAATGAAATCCAAGCGATACGTAATAACCAGGAATGCCAAATATCAAGAGGTAAAAAGGAATCAGTCGCATGAACCCAAAAGTGTATACCATCGGCATGGATTGCAGCAAACCTATATGTAGAAACACCAGGAGACGGAAGGATGTCCGTGTACTCATCTAGAAAGATCCCAGCATATAAATACCCTAGATAAGTGATAGTGACCATTTGGCACATATCCTCGAATGAAAAATGTGTAACAGTAAGGGCCAAGGGCGCATGAATCATGTCAGGAACCGTAGAAATATCATGAGGCATATCACAAACCTCAAGCAGAGATCCATGGAGTAAAGCGAAAGAAGATACAACCTGATCACCAATAGCGAGGGAACCATCAAACGTGGACCCATGAAAAACCCCATAGAAATCAGCAGGAACATCGGCCATAACAGACTCAAGAGATGGAGATATAGAGACCAATGGAGAAGATACTGCACCAACCACCGAACCAGGAGGGCAATCTGAAGTATGCGCAAAAGCAATAGTAGAAATACCACCAAGGTATACGGCCTCAATATCAATGAAACCAGGAATGATCACTGAATACGATATCTGTGAATCAAGGCATATAGGCGCAAGGCACACAACAACAACCTGTAAATCCGAAGCAGCATCAACCTGAGGACCCACGGATGGTGAAAGTGAAACAGCAACTGATGTACTCTGAATAGAAAGAAGAGCTGCATCGTCAGCCTTTGGCAAGCTACGCATAAACTGCTTCCCGGTAACCAACTGGAAGTCTCCCTGAGAATCAAT
The DNA here is from genome assembly GCA_029204225.1 of Diphasiastrum complanatum. Classification (NCBI taxonomy): domain Eukaryota; kingdom Viridiplantae; phylum Streptophyta; class Lycopodiopsida; order Lycopodiales; family Lycopodiaceae; genus Diphasiastrum; species Diphasiastrum complanatum. Next base: position 3,621,570 of record CM055103.1, read on the forward strand.
GCCAACAAGTGAGTGTGTAACTGCATCAAGTACAAATGTCAATGTTTGTTGTGTCAAGTCCAGTGTAACGGCTCCAAGAGATGCAAACCAATCAGCACCAAGGATAAGATCATAACGCTCCATAGGAATAATGTAAAGATCTGTCTGTCCAAAAAAATCTTCAATGCGGTATGGTAAACGCTGAAACATCTGAGAACTAGGAAAAGAATGGGAACTGGCAACCTCAAGTGTGAGAGGCTGTGAAGCAGGAATAGGTGAAGCACGTATCTGACGAGTGATATAACTGCTAATAAAAGAATGAGTGTTGCCAGTATCAACTAAAGCAATATACTCACGACCTGTAATACGTACACGTAACCGAATGGAGCGAGGACTAGGACGCCCTATCCAAGTAGCATAGGCAAGCTGAGCATGGCAAGTAGCAAGAAGTAGATTAGTGGAAGGCTCAGAGGATAGGTCAGGCTCATCAGAAATATGAATGTAGATATCGGAATCATCTAGAGTAGTGCCCTCATGGTAAAAAATAGCAGTAGTAGTAGGGAGAGGCTGACAGCAATCACGGGCAAAATGGTCAGGACTCTTACAACGAAAGCAAAGACGCTGCTGCTGAAGGTCAGCGAACTCTGCAGACGTGCAACGTCGGACAAAAGCAGGTCGAGGAGTCAGAGGACAAGGAGACGAAGGGACAATGGAGAGCTGGAACAGAAGGGGCAGGTGTAGGGGTGGACGCAGCGGGAAAAGATGAAGCAGAAGGATGGGAGAAGCGGGAAGGAAGAGTGTCAGAGTACTTATGCTGTAAAGTACTGGCGAGAGACATCACCTCAACGAGTGTGGGAGGACGGAAGGAAGAAACATCACGTAAAGCACCACAAAGCCCAACAATGTAACGAGAAATAAGCTCAGTGGGCTGTAGATCTATGAAAAAATAAGAAAGCTCCATAAACTGATCTGTATAAGAAGCAAGATCACTGGTCTAAAACGGTATCGAAGCGAAGAACGAGGCCAGAAAGGGTCTCATCCATGCGACGAAACTGATCGGATAAGGCTTCCTGAGTAGTCTCACTCGGGGTAGGTGAATGTGCCATAATGATAGTGGAAGGAATAGACGAAAACTTGAGAGAGCGGACTCTTGTCATCACCCCAAATTAGTCTATTAAAACCACTATTATCACAACTAAGAAAGGACATCAATCAGCAAATGAAAAAAAAAGTGAAAATGAAGGCTGTGAAAATGCGCTGGACAGCCAGGAGGCAAGTGACAAATTGGAATATCAAACGGAGTCGGAATTTCGTGAAATCTGGTTGAGGATGGGCAATGGACAGCCTGCAAACAAGGTGTGAAAAATGGCTGCAAACGGAGACAAAAACGGACGAAAGTGACAAGCATGAAGCGGCTGGACAGCCTGCCAACAAAAGTGAAAAGAGGGCTGAAAATGGAAGGAGGAACGGACGAAAGAGATGAGGGAATTGGGCGCTGGAGAGCCTGCAAACAAGCTGGAAATGGGTGATGGAGGGTTGAAACTTGGGCGCCGGAAATAATCTGCCCAAAAAAAAAAAAAAAATTCCGGCCGCCAAAATTAGCGGAAGTACTTCCGCTAACTATCTGCTAAAGCTCCGCCAAGGAAAATGATGGGAGCTGGTCCTCCTCCAAACTGTGCTAAATGTTGCTGAAGCAAAGAGACGAAAGCCCTCAGCAAAGAGAGAAAAATCAACAAGGAAAATGGGCACCCAAGCAGAAAATCAGATCTGAAATTCAGCAATCAGAAAAGTGCTCTGATACCAAGTTACGAATAAAGCCACAACTGATCTAAAGCTAAGCTATGAAAGCATCACATAAGCGAGACTTAAGCTATGAAAGCAGCACATAAGCAAGACTTAACCCTAGAAAGCAGGAAAGAGAGAGAGAGGAGACTAAAGAGAGAGATCAATATCGTCAGCTGAATAACAAATGACACAGTTTCCCTACTTATAGCCAAGAGGAAGCCCTAAAAGGAAGCTTCCGGTGGCTAGGGCCCAACTGGGAGGGAAAATAGTGCGCCCTCCAAGAAGGCCCCCACTCTCCAGTAATATGTCCAAATGGCCTAATAATGAATAATAAGGCCAAAGGCCAACCATATAGTCTAAGTGTCACTAATGAATAAAAAAGGGCCCAAGGCCTGCTTATGCATAAAGTAAAGTAAATGTAAATGGACGCGGCGAATGTAATGAGCCGAGTCCATAACTGCTACCCTGAGGTGGGAGACGGTCGAGAGCCTTGGCAATGGTATGGGACGTTGTCAGGGATGGAGGTCGGATCTCACGTGTCACCGGTCATGGGCCAGGGCATGGGGGTGGATCTGAATTGGATCCTATGGTCGTGTGACATTCAGTTCCTTGTGGGTAATCGGCACGCGGCGGTTTGCTGCGGAAAGAGGTTGTAAGAGACAAGTGCACAATTGTAGATCAAGCTCATTTACATAAAACATGTGTGAGCCTTAATGAGCACAAGCTTAATTCGTCAACTTCGTAATTAACAAAGAAAGAACAATACCTAAGAGTACCTTAAACTCTGTGATTGCTCATTTGAGGGTGGAAATCATCAAGCCACAAGTTAAGTTCCATGTGCCAATCTGGGAAAACAATCGTTACATCAATTCTTTCTAGGATACTCGTTGAGTACCTCAGGAGCTCAGACTTTGAGCTTCACTTCGAACTCCCAAGATGAATCATGACTCGATAAGAGGTGCTCCTAGCCATTTGACCAGATATTCACGTTCAAGTGCCCACTTTCTTCCTATGTGCAAAGACTTGTTTTAAGATGAGTTGCCCTTTCGTATCATCAACCATTGTTAGTGGGTGACGAAGTTCATGTTGTCGATCAAATCACACATTGCGGATATCCAGTGTCAAAGGTAGTACCACTAGATTAACCTTTCGAAATTATATAGGGGACACGCCCACATGTAAGGCCAATAGAAGCCTCTTTTGAGGAGTTCATATGTGCGATTCCCCCCCCGGATGTCCAACGATGAGAACATTATGATGTTCCTTCAAAACCTTTAAATTATTTTCGTTTGGGACATAAATTTTTCTTTCCTTGTACACAATCGTTTGATCCTTCCAAGCAAATTGCTTTTGTTATTCTGCCAAATAGAATTGTACTATTATTTCTCTTGTCAATGGATGAACCACACATTCATCTTTGATCTCTTGTAGTAGTCCCATCACATTAATTGCCACCATTGCCATTAGGTGTTCCTGCCTACTCATCAAATCAACCACATTGTTCTTCCCTCATGTATGTGAATGTCAATGTTAAACTTAGACAAGAAATTTTGCCATCACGTTTGTTTTCATGTGAGCTTGCCTTGAGATGCAAAGTATTATAGTAATACATTGTCAAAGACGAATTGCAAGGGCTTTCTTGCTACATAGTGCCTTCAATGTTCCACTACCTGAAACAGTTGCTCACATCAGCATGCAACTTCTTTGGAAAGTATGCCATTGGTTTAACTTCCTACATCAACATGGCTCTGATGGCAAAGTTTGATGCATCAGTATGTAGTTCAAATTTCCTCATGACGTTTGGCAGCAGAAGTATAGGTTACTAAGTTATTCGTCTTTTGAGTTCTTGAAACGCTTCTTCACATTCCAGCTTCCAATGAGTTTTTGTCTGATCCAACAAAGGAGGCACAATCTTGTTAAAAGCTTCAACATGTCTCCTATAGAATCCACATAGTCCCACAAAACTTTATTCCATGAATTGTCTTGGGGACGAACCAATCCAAGATCACCTTGATTTTCTAACAATTGAATTTCTCCATGTCCCACAACATGTTTAAGAAAGCGTACTTCCTCTACCAAGAACTCGCACTTTTCCTTCTTTGCGTATAGGTTGTTCTCCCAACTCGTTAAAAACTACTCTCAAGTGTTAGACATGGTCCTTGAGGTGCGACTAAATATGAGAATGTCATCAATATACAAATCATAGATGCGCTGCTTTTTGGAACGTTGCGTTCTGGAACGCTCATTCCGGAATGGTTCCTGGATCCCAGAGCGTTCTGGATCAGAACGCTTCAAATGTGTATTTTTTTTTAAATGATCTGGACATTGTATTTTTATTTCCCTTCATCTCTTGGAGATTTTTTGTAGATATTAGAAATAAGATTGGCCTTTTTTGTCCACTACGTATCAACAAAAATTGTAAAATTGTATCAAATTCTCAAATGTCTTTGGACTGGACATGTGGATTGCTAGAAAAGTTTCTAAGTAAAAGCAGTGGTCTTATCTGGTATATTGTTCAAGCATTAATTCAAAAGCACGTTGGCATTGAACAGCCAGATGTATTAGGAGCTTTCTTATATGCGGTTGACAGTTTCAATGTCTTCTAGTACCTTAGTTTTAACCCTTTTGAGCCTCAAATGTTAGAACGACTTTGATTCTCAATCTTTGTTATGTGCATGACCTATAGTTTTCCTTGGTCTACAATCATCAAATTGCCTTGCTTTTATTGAGCACTGAACTTGTGTGCACATGAATTACCTCTGGCTGAGATAATGATACATACCTCTTTTATGATGATTGATACACGAATTTTCAATGTTTACACCTTCTGAAGCTCTTCTTTCAAACCTAATATAAATCATGGCACCGTGGCAATAGGGCTATGAAGGCCTCACTTTTTGGTTTTTGAAGACTTTTGATGATTGGATTTTGTTTACAACAAACCGGCACTTAATATTGTGATAGCTATGTTTTTTTGGACAGCATTCCGGAGTTCCGAAACGCAGGAGTCCAAAATGCCATAATCCCATCTCCTAATTTTTTCACCCTAACCCCTCCCTCCTATCTCTCTCCTAATCCCTCCCAACCTATGATCTCTTGTACCCCACTCCCTTCCTCTCTTCTTGCCCTTTGCTATCTCTACAAATTAAGTCTAACCAAATGCCCAAAAAGTAGTTACAACGGCAGCTCAATGGCCAGTTGGTTGAAGTACTACAATGCATATTTGGGCACATTTATCCAGGTCAGGACTTCCGTATTAGGAGCTATGTTAGGACCAACGTAACCACGTAGAAGGCAAAGCTAGTCTGATCCACCCAGCCAATGCACTCTCTTATGGAATGCCCCTCCTAGCCCAATGTGAGTTTGCATGGATGTAGTAGGTGGTAGTTGCTGCTGACACCCACGTTCATGCTGCATGCATGGGTTACTGATGAATGTGGGGTCCCAATCCATCTCTGAAGGACTGCATGGCCCCCTACTATCATGCATGTGTCTGCATGCGTCTGCATGGATGGGCATTACTGGCCCTCATACCTACTGCATGGTATGCATGCATGCCTCTGACTCACACTATCCTCAGCCTCCGGTGGTTGGCTGCACCTAGAAGTATTGTTGGGTCAGTACTATTACGGTCTCGTAACACTCCCTCCCCCTTAAGAGCTATCTTGGTCCTCTAAGACAGTCTAGATACAACTGTCAAAGTATGTTGTCTTTTTCCCAAGCAGCATTCTCGATTGGCTGATCCTTCCAATTGATTAAATATTCCTAATATAAGGTATAACATGTCTGCATCTCCCTAGAACTGAGAATACTTTCTGGCTCATGTGGAAGTTGCTGAAAATCCACGGGGGGAACTAGAACATTGTCCCTTACTAGATTTCTGATCTAGTTAAAGCCTGTCGTAACTGACTAACACGGAATACTGGATGGACTTTAGTATTGTTCGTAAGTTCTAGCTCATAAGAAACTTCGCCTATTCTCCTGATAATGGTAAAAGGACCACAACACTTAGGAGACAACTTAGCACACACTCCTGTTTTGAGGGTTCTAGAGTCAGCTGGGACTCAAAGAAAGACTTTCTCATTAGGGAAGAACTGAATATTCTGCCTATGTGGATTTGCATGCTGCTTAGCTCAATCCTGGGCTTGTTTAATGCTACGCTTAGCATGTTCTACCATAGATCTTCCAAAAAAGTTTTTTGCTGCTTCAACTTTTTCTTGTTTGAACCCTACTACTGTGGGTAATTGTGGCTGAAAACCATACATCAGCATAAATGGGTTGTATCCCGTAGCTGAATGTTTGGTACTGTTGTAAGCAAACTCTAATATCGGAAAATATGCCTACCAATTAGTCTACTTTTTGCTGACGTATGCACGAAGCATATCCTCCAGCACCTGATTTACTCTTTCTATTTGACGGTTGGTATGTACCAGAAGGGAAACTATATAGTTTAAATAGCCTGTCTATAAACAACCTTGCTAACTATAGAGCTCTGACGATTGTTTTGGTCAAAATAAAGTGAGCCATTTTGGTCAGACAGTCAATTGTGCCCATATAGCATCATGATTGTTCTGGGTCTTAGGCAGACCTACTATGAAATCCATGGAAATACTTTTCCATTTACCAGCTGATATTTCTACTTTATTGATCTGACACTTCTGGCAACTGGTTACATACTGTTGGACGTCCTTTTTCATACTAGGCCGAAAGAATTCATTATAGAACTGCGTAAAACTCAACTCATTTACCATTGGCATTCTACTAAGAGCATCCGCCACTGTATTGAACTTTCCTAAACTATATATAATAGACAAATCAAATTCTTGCATTAATAGTCATCAGGGTCATAAAAGTCGCTAGAGTATTGGTGAGCCCAAATGACATCACCTTAAACTCATAATGACCGTGACGAGTTCTTAAAGCTGTTTTCGAGACATCTTCCGCCTTAATAAGGACTTGATGATAACCCGAACGTATATAAGCAACCGGAAAAAAAAAATTGATTGCAATAAAAGTAATTGGATGTTGGTTTTTCTTTGAATATGCTTCTTATAATTACTTTGCAAATTATTCAAGTTTGATGAAAATTTGCTATCCATAAGTGGTTATATTTTCTTTTGACTTATGATATGCTTTTTCCTGTGCTTGAATGTTGTTAAGCAGTTAGTTTTTGCATAGCCAGGGAAAAAGCAGTTATGAATATCATAACGTCATTTTGTTGGTAATATAACAGCACATTGGTGTCAAATTCCAAGGCCTAGCTATGGAGTATCATAACAGCATAGTAAGCACACTATGAAAGCTTCAGAAAACCAGCTATGGAGTAGAACACAAAAGCAAGAGAGAGAGGACTTCAAAGCTCACACAAAATGAATGAATATTCAAAGTGTAGTAGGGCGTGGAAACCCCTCCAAAGTTTGGGCTACATATAGCATGTTATGTATAGAGGTGGTGTCTTGCTAATTCTAGCTCTAGAACCCACATGGGTCCTTAACCTACTTGATTTACTTGCTTAATTAGCACAAGTGGGGTGTACTATGTACATAAATGTTTTACCCCCATGTCTTATGCACAACTTACAAGTTACAATACAAGCCTTAAGGGGCAAAATAGGCATTTATTTCAACACCCCCCCTCAATGGCTATTTTGTTCATACCAACACCTAGCATGCTACGAAACTTTTCAAATTTTTCTCTACTAAGTGCCTTAGTGAAGATATCTGCTGCTTGTTCGTTGGTATCACAGTACTCGAGCTGAATTTCTCCGCTTTGTATCTTCTCTCGTAAGAAGTGTTGATCCACCTCAATATGCTTCGTACGAGCATGGTACACAGGATTTTTGGCAAGCTGGATGCAACTCTGGCTGTCACACTGAAGAATAGTAGGACCATCCTGTGGAATCTGCACCTCCCCAAGAAGTCTCCTGAGCCATATTGCCTCGCAGGTAGCTTTTGCCGCTCACCTGTACTCAGCCTTTGTCGATGATAAGGTAACTGTGGGCTGTTTCTTGCTACACCAAGAAATGGCCCCTGAACCAAGGTTAAAAGTGTAATCTGTGGTCGACTTTCGATCATCCCTATCACCTGCCCAATCCGAATCAGTAAAGCCTCCAAGCTGAAGCTTTCCGTCATTTGTGTACTCAATCCCATAGCAAGTTGTCCCTTTGACATACCTCAAAACCCTCTTGGCTGCTTTCCAATGTGCTTCAGTTGGAGAACTCATGAACTGGCTTGCTACACCAACTGCATAGGAAATGTCTGGTCTCATAGTGGTAAGATAAATCAGGCTACCCACAAGCTGCCTATAAAAAGTCTCGTCCACAAAAGGAGTGCCATCATCTCTGGATGGCTTACTGCTGGTATCAATGGGCGTGGAAACGGGTTTGCAATCCTGCATGTTGAACCTATTCAAGACTTCACATGCATAGTTGGCTTGGGAAATAAACACAGTTTTCCTTTTTCCAAACCTCCAAACCAAGACAATAGTGGATTAAGCCCAAATCCTTCATCTCGAACTCATTTGATAAATGAGCCTTCACCTTTTCAATAAGCTGCCCATTGTTACCCGTGATGACCAAGTCATCCACATAGAGAACTATCAAAACAATGTTCCCATCTTCCTCCTTCACGAACAGGTTGCAATCCGACTGACTCTTTATGAATTGCTCCTTGGCAAAATAGTCATCAATACGACTATACCAGGCCCTGGGTGCCTGCTTCAAACCATATAAGGCCTTCTTAAGCCTGCATACCATACTTTCCTTGCCCTTAGCCTCAAAACCTTGTGGCTGTTCCATGTACACTTCTTCTGTCCATTAAGAAAAGCACTCTTCACGTCCATTTGATGGACCTCCCAACCAAAAAATGCAGCCAATGCTAAAACCAACCTGATAGACGTCATCGTAGCTACCAATGCAAACGTCTCATCATAGTCCAAGCCCTCCTTCTGTGCATAGCCTTTAGCAACCAGCCTTGCCTTATGCTTTTCGATGCTCCCATCAGATTTGTATTTGGTCCTGTAGACCCACTTACAGCCAATAGGACGCTTCCCTTTTGGTAACTTCACCAAATCCCATGTATCATTCTTGAGAATGGAGTCGTGCTCCTCTTGCATAGCATGTTGCCATACCTTCTCATCTGCTGCCTCAACGAATGTATGTGGATCTTGTGAATCGAAAATAGTAGTCATAAGTGCATAGTTTGTCTCCTGGTGTTCATGCTGCTGGGCTTGCCTTTGAGACCTCCTAGCCCCTGGATTGCTGCTCTCCCCTCATCCAATATCAAACCATCCTGCACAGTTTGCCAATACCACTTGGGAAACTTCTTCCTTGCAGTTGGTGATGAAGACGGTGAATAGGACTCAACAGATTTGCCCCTTCCCTTCCGCTTCCTAGCCTCCTCGGATTCTTCCTCTTGATCACTCATATGATCATCCTGAGGCTCCCCAATATATGGATGTGGGTCATCAAGTATTGGCACAAATTCACTTGTACCATCCTCCATCTCAAGTTCCTCTATAGGAGGCGTTTGATCTTCTTCAAAGATCACATCTCGACTTATGATCCTTTTCTTGCTAGTAAGATCCTAAAGTCTGTAAGCTTTGCTTTCTTCACTGTATCCCAAGAAAATACTCTTTGCTGATTTTGCATCCAGCTTCTTCCTGTTATCCTTGGGAATATGGGCATAGGCCGTACAACCAAACACTCGCAAAGCACCTACCTTGGGCTTAATGCCGCTAAATGCCTCTTCTGGAGTCTTGCCTTCCACAGCTTTTGTTGGACTTCTATTCAACAGAAACACTGTTGTGTGCATTGCCTCGCCCCAAAAAGAGTTGGGCAACCCCTTTGCCTTGAGCATGCACCTTGCACACTCCACAATAGTTCGGTTCTTTCTCTCTGCTACGCCGTTTTGCTGAGGGGTATGAGGAGCTGTAAGCTGCCTTTTGATCCCATTGGCCTTGCAAAATTCCACAAATTCTGTCTTAATGAACTCTCCACCACCGTCTGACCTGAGCATCTTTATCTTCTTTCCTGAATGTTCTTCTACCAGAGCTTTGAAATGTAGGAAGTACTTGAATGCTTCAGATTTTAACTTCAAGAAATAAATCCAAATCTTGCGTGAGAAGTCATCAATAAAGGTCATAAAGTAATATGCCCCCCCTGCAAATTTTGTTTGGGTTGGCCCCCACAAATCTGAATGTATCAAGTCAAGTATGCATGCTGCCTTGGTGGTGCTTTCCTTGGGAAACTTATGTCTTTGTTGTTTTCCCATAGCGCAAGCCTCGCAAACTGAAGAGCTTGGCTTAACAACTGGAAGCCCCTCCACCATATGATGCTGGTTCAACACCTGCATGCTTTGGTAGCCAAGATGTCCATACCTCTCATGCCACAACCTATCCACATCCCCTCCTTTTGCTGTATAAGCATGCTAACTAGGGATAGAAGTGTATAACCTGTATAGATTATCTTCCTGCAATCCTTTGGCCACAACCTTCATATTATCACTCAAGTCCAACACAAGACAAGAAGTAGCATCAAATTCTACTTTCATATTTTGTTGAGTGATAGCTCCTACTGAAAGAAAATTTTTAGCAAGTCCTGGTACATATAAGACATTCTTAATGACTTTGACTTCTCCTGATGGAAGCTTTACAGGTACTGTGCCCTTTCCCTTGACCTTGTGTGTTGAGTTGTCACCTAGGCACACCTCTTGTCCATCACTAATCCCCACAAAGGTATCAAACCAATCCCTATGAGGGGTCATGTGCTTTGAAGCACTTGAGTCAATGTACCAACCACCTGTTGTAGCTTGTGAAGCCAATGCAACAGAGAATAACTCAGCTTGCCTTATGTCACTCTGCTCCTCTCTTGCAACACTCTCAACAACATTTCCTCCTTGCTTCTTTGTGCCCTTCTTTTGGTTTGCAAGCTTCTTCCTGCACTCAAAAGCAAAGTGTACATATTTACCACAGTAATTGCAATTCCCCTTCCTTCATTTTTTCTTGATTAACTTGCATCATAATTTTCAAAAAACTTATAAATAGATTCAAAAAATCCATCCAAAGCTAATTATTTACAATAATAACCATTGGTCAAGCCATAAAGCACGTAACTTGGTCCTCGACAACTGACATCTGCAAGTTCTCCATTCCTTGCTCAAGTGTTTGTGGTGTTCCTTTGTTCTTGCCTTTACCTTTCTTCTTATCCTTAGCTGGATTTTGCTTCTTCTTAGAAGCAAAGGCATGCTCCTGGAAATCTTCCCTCTTGGAGAGATTAACACTCCTCATCTCCTCCTATAACAAGAGACCATAGACTTCTTCATAGGTAGGGATCTTCAAACTCACTGATATCATCATCACAAAGTTCTGATAAGCATATGACAAGCTATTCAAAACTATTGGCACCAAGTCTTTGTCAGCAATAGACTCTCCAAGTACAGAAAGCTGATATCTAATATCCTGAATCTTAGTAAGATGATCAGTAACTGTCTCCCCTATCTCCATTCTGAGAGTATACAACTTGTTCTTCAAGTAGAGAAACCTGGTTGTACTTGCTGTCTCATACAATGCACAAAGAATGTGCCATGCATCCACAGGCCCTTTGGCTGACCTGATTAGAGGAATCACATTATCCCTCACTGACATGTTGATGATTCTGTGTGCCTTTTCCCCTCTCTTGATATAGTCCTTAAGTTCAAGTTCAGATGTTGGAACAGGCTCCTCACCTGTCACAAGCTTCCAACATTCTTTGTCTTCAAGAATGTTCTTGATCTTGAATTTCCATATGCTAAAGTTAGTGCCATCAAGCCGGCTGGCTTCACTCAGCATGCTCTCTGCAAGACTAGACATAGCTGGATAGAAATAAAACACAAAAGGCAAACTGAGGTTTTCACCCAACTAGGGTATGCAGCCACTTGCTCAATAACCCTCAGCTTCTGGATTTGAAACTATCCCCCTGTATGGCTGTCCTAGCCCTTGTCCAAGATCCACTCAGAACTTTCACTGAAGTCCCCACTGTAGAAAGCGCCCTCCTACAGTCCTGGCTGTCCAAAAAGACTTAAAATTTTTTGTCTCAAACTAGAAACTTTTTGGCTCCCTGTACTCCCCTTGCCAACAGTACTCCAACCATGCAGATAGTACAGAGATCAGATGCCCCTACAAAAAGTGCTCCCTCCTCAAAGGTAAGCTGCTCTCCAGGAATGGCAGGAATCTGATCAAAAACAGGTCCAAGCTTTCACCACACCACAGGCAACATAACCTGCTCTGATACCATGTCAAATTCCAATAGCTATGGAGTATCATAACAGCATAGTAAGCACACTATGAAAGCTTCAGAAAACCAGCTATGGAGTAGAACACAAAAGCAAGAGAGAGAGGACTTCAAAGCTCACACAACATGAATGAATATTCAAAGTGTAGTAGGGCGTGGAAACCCCTCCAAAGTTTGGGCTACATATAGCATGTTATGTATAGAGGTGGTGTCTTGCTAATTCTAGCTCTAGAACCCACATGGGTCCTTAACCTACTTGATTTACTTGCTTAATTAGCACAAGTGGGGTGTACTATGTACATAAATGTTTTACCCTCATGTCTTATGCACAACTTACAAGTTACAAGTATACAAGCCTTAAGGGGCAAAATAGGCATTTATTTCAACAATTGGCACAAGTATTTTTTGCTTTCTACTAGTTTCATGTGTATTATTGGCTGATAGCATAAAGCTTTGACTGGTTACAGTAATAACTTTCTAGTATGGCTGTGGAATGTACTGGATTTGTAATTCCAGCAAAGAAAGTTAAGGTTTGATGTCTGATGATCAGTTTCTATAAAGAAGAATAAACTAAAGCAAACAGTCAAGACAGATTTATACATACTGTAGAGCAACCTGTCCTTACGAGGAAGGATTGGCAGCGTAATAGTATGATGTAATAAATCTGAAAGCTTTTTGCAAGAAGACAATTCTGGAAAGCTTTTTTTGTAAGAGCACAAAAACAGAGAGTTTACACATATGTTGAAATCTATCAGTAAAGCATTAATATCAGCCAAAGAACTGAAAGCAAGCACGTTTTTGCTCTAGAAGAGTTCTTTAATGGGCTGCTAATCTTCCACTATGTGCTGTCCAACAAAAAGCAGCTTTTGAGCAGTTGTTTTCTTCAAGAAAAACCTCCGTTGACGGTGACCCTGCATCACGAGTCTCTGTCTCTCTCTCTCTGTCTCTGTGGCTTGCTGGCTGCCATCTCCAGTCCCGACTTTGCTCTGTTTGAGTGTGGGAGGCCTGTGCGGCGGGCAAAGGAGGGAAATCACCGGGAGGGGGGGGGGGGGGGGGGGGGGCGAGGGGGGGGGGGGGGGGGGTTTGTAGTTGGTATAATGTTTTTATTTTTTTTTCCAAAGATTATTTGTGTGGCTTGGTACAGTTAGTGGGTTACAAGATTTAAGGGCAGTTTGGCAACTAGTTAAACAATGTTTTTGCATATGATTGTCATTTGCCTTCACACTTGCAAGTTTATTAGTATAATTTTTCAAAGCACGATTTTGTCATAAAAACGGAATTTTTATGAACATTGCTTTTATGTGAACAGTTATGCCCGAAAATCTTGTAATTAACGAAAAAAAAATAGTTTTTTCCTAGGCACATGGCAACTGATGAAGTTCCCGCTATGGGGGACGATTTTCCCGTTTCACCGGAAATTCGCCCGATTTCACCCCATGGGGGTGACCCACTTGACTCAAACTCATTGCTACACACTTTAGGCAAGGCAATATTGGACCTCCATCAAAGTAACAAACAAAGGGATAATCAGATGCAGAACTTGTTTTACCAATTATAAACGCTTAATTCACACAACTTGGGCTATCAATTGGACGTTTTCACTAGTGAGGGAGCTAAAACCGACGACATAGGCTGGAATCCTAGAGGAATTCCGTAAGGCATTTGTCGTGATTGATGATTCTGAGATGTATATTCGTTTCATCAACTACCGAATGGGTAGCCGAGAACTGGACACATATGTCCAAGAGTTCTTGGATTGTTTGGCCAAGGTGCCACTCTTCAATCAAAAATTGGCCGTAGTAGTGTTTTTAGATGATATTTTGATCTATAGTAAAACACTAGAAGAGCACATAAAGCATCTCCGTAACGTCTTACGTATTTTAAGACAAGAGAAAAAAGAATCAAAGTGCGAATTCTTTAGGAAGGAACTTCTCTACCTTGGTCATAAGATCACCTCTTTTGGGATCAAGATTGACGAGGAAAAGGTAAAGACAAATGGCCGATTTCTCAAACGGTCCGATTTCTCAACAAAGCTCAAATCATTTTTGGGTTTGGACTATTCTAAGATTGCCGCACCTCTCAACAATTTGTTGAGGGTGGTGAAAAGTCGAAAAGGAAGGCCAAGCCCTCCCAGTTTTTGGAAACTCAAGCTTCTAATTGTCGCAGCTCCTGTTTTGAGAATAGTGGATCCAGATATTCCGTTTGTCATTAATACTAGCGCGAGTGATACGACTATTGGAGCTATTCTCTTACAGGAGGGCCAGCCCGTTGCTTTTGAGAGCAATAAGTTAACCAATGTGCAAATCAAGTATACAACGCAAGAAAAAGAGCTTTTTGCAGTGATCCATGCATTGAAATCAAGGAGACATTACCTTTATGGTAATAAGTTCATGGTTAACACGGATCACCAACCTCTAAGATATTTTTGCAACCAAAATGATCTGAAGGCCCGATGGGCAGAACTCATGCAAGAATTCGACTTTGGAGTGCGGTATAACAAAGGCACCACTAATCGAGTGGCTGATGCACTTAGTCGAATTGGTGAAGTGAACGAACTTTCCTTCACAAAAATCAACACAGATTCTTATCTCTTCCTGAGAGGTCTTTGTGAGAAAGACCCACCCGCATTTTGGACCAATCTAGAAGAGGGTTCTAGCAGCTACATCGAACGAGACTGATTTACATGGTGATCAAGATGACTTCTCTATCCGTAATGGATTGTTGTTCAGGAAAGGGATGCTATTAAAAAGAAAATTTTGTATGAGTGTCATGACTCACCATGTGCGGGGCATCCAGGGTCATACTCTAAATTTGGTACAAAGGGATTTTTATAGGCCAAAACTTAGCCCTTTGTCAAATCTTATGTGGTCAAGTGTGACCAATGCCAGTTGAATAAGGCCGAATGCCTTAAGGTTGGTGGATTGTTACATCCATTGGATATCCCGGGAGTGGCAATTTTAGAGGAGGATCTCATTGGTGGATCATGGAAAGATTTCAAAACAAATAGCTACATGTAATGTTTCCACAAATCGTGATTCATTGGCGAAAGAAGTGCAATTCATCAATACATCATTTGGGTTCAATTCGAGTAGAAAATAATCAGACCCCATTATTTTTAAAAAAGCAATCAAGTCCAATTCCAGCAAGGGCCCAATCCTGCTCGAATTTACGCCATTTTGCAACATTGAACGAAGTGGAAGGGAGAGGAGAGATCTCAAAGAAGAGTGCAAAAGAGGAAAGGAGAGGAGAACTAACAAGACCTAAATATAGATCATAAACCATTCTAGAACCTATAGGCTAGAATCTAGGTCAATTTGTCATCAATCATAACTAGGTGGGATCTCATTTGGATTATGATTCATGACTCATGACATCAACTCATATGTGTACATTTGACATCAACTACTAACTACGTAGTTCATTGCTCAGCTATTTAAGTTTGCTTACAATGTTTTATATTTGTATTCAAATGTGACCAGTGACTGCGTAATGGATGTTCGTTGATGGATCACGAATAAATCAAAAATCACAATGTTAATTGGAAGTCGGAATTGTCAAGTTTGAACCACGTCCACTGTCATGTGATTCTGTAAACACTAATTTGGTTTCAACTCTCTACAAGGAACAGTGAACTACTATGCATTGACTAGCAATCTAATATCTATAAGAAACATCGTAGACAATTTTTTTTCTTTGATAAAACACAAAAAAAATTCCAAGATCTCATAATCAATCACTCAATCCTGAATGTAATAGGTTGAAGCCTAATGAATAGCCCGTCTCACAGGGACATGCCCTCTTGCCACATCAACTCTCTCTCTCTCTCTCTCTCTCTCTCTCTCTCTCTCTCTCTCTCCACATAATTTACCACATTACAATACTTTTTAATCACGGGTTTTAGTTTTTGAAAACCCTAAAATGGCCCTCTCTCCATTACAGGGTACATTTAAATCTCACACCTCACTATATCGCTATTTTTCCTCCACGAAACGCTGATTTGAGAAAAAACACTAGCTTCTCACGCTCTCCATTCTGAAGGTTGCATCTATTCACACAATCTAAACGAAGCTCATACAGCCACAATATGTCCTAACTTTGTGTCAAAACAGGATGTGTGTTATGGGAATAGTGAAACACACGTGTCCTTCAAAGAAATCCCGTTCACTGGCATTGGTCAAAACCCTAAAATACAAATGATTCAATTAAGATGCATAAAATGCATACCTTGCTATTTTTTGCCCAAAACCCCAAAATTATAACCCTAACCCTGACCCTTAATCTAAACAGCCCTAACCGCACCTGTTACTACCAGGAGAATGTTCATCAGCAAAAACACAAAACAATAGAGAAATTTTAATCAAAACATTCTCTCTCTCGAATGTGTTCAAATCTCTCTGAACGATGTATTTGGGCACTTACCCGTCCAACGTAGATAACAAGATGCAAATTGCTCCCAAGAAAGTGTAGAACAATCAAACAGCTATAAACAACATCGAAGAATAGAGTAAGAACAAAAACTTTGAATAACATTGTGCTAACAAGAAAGCTCAATCAATATGCCATGCCCAACCATTGATGCTCCATCACCTCTCTCTCTCTTTCTCTCGATAGTTAACCTGATCTACATTCAAGCAGTCGAAGTTCTTGACCTCCAAATCGATCAAAGCTTTATACCCATTCCAGTTTATTGATTGGAGTAAAAATCATGAGGAAGTAGCTGAGCTAGGACACGAAGAAAGGCAAGCTAACATAGAACTGACTGCAGACATAAAGCTGAAACTGCGAAGTGTTAGAATATTACCTTTCGTCAACCAGCCACGAGGAAGAGCAGCTGGCTTCTCTCCCTCACTCACACGCACCTCTTCTCTCTCACACATTTCACTAAACCCTATCGCTCTTGTTCTTCCTCAAAACCCTAATTTCACGTAAACCCTTATCTTTCGAATGTACACTCAAGCCACCCCCTATAATAACTTGTCATATATAATAACTTGGAATTAACATAGAATATGTAGTATGGGATATATTGAAACACAAACTCCATGAAAGAAATTTTGTAGAGTAGCATTCGTCAAAACGTCAAAACCCTAAAGTACACTTCAATCAATAGAGTACCTTAAAACACAATTCGTCTTGTCAAGACATGCTCTATGTTCAACTCTCCATATTGCTAAATTTTTGTTTTGGGATCCCAATATGGTTATAACGCCAACCTAAAGCCTAGCTTAAATTTTCATTACTACAAACATATTGGAACAACAAGAACAAAATGGAATTAGTTTTGGAGTATTATTGTTGGACTTTCTGTAATCTTAGTTGCAATTTTGAAATTATTGTTAGACTTTATCAACAATTAGTTATTTTATTGCAACATTCTCACTATTGGAGTCCTACTAATACTTCATCTGGTACTTGTCATTTGTTATATAAGACCTAATTATTTATTCCCTATAGTTTTCTTAGTTACTTTGTTGTTCATCACACAAGGTTTCAAATCATAGATTGCATCGCAAAATATATGTGTTAACATACATTTTGAGTCGTTTCACATAATTAAAGTATTTAGTATTCCACAAGTATTGAAAATTATTACTCGAAAATGTGTCTACATTAACAACCTTGATGGTGTGTGTGTGGGGCCAACAGGGGTAGTACAAAGGTGAGGCACAATGTGGCTATGGTGAAGGAGTGAGTGTTGCTCTTATTCACCAAATAAATGAGCTCTTGACGTAACATGCATCCTTGTGACATCTAAGATGCCAGCCCAGCTTGCATAAGTGAGCTGAGCTAAGCACCTCGTAGTATCAAGAGGCAATATCGTAGTGAACTCCCAAATTTTATTCTGGTCGATCACAAGTGTGATCCGTTGTTGATGAATCGTCATCCGCTATTTGAACCACTAGTTTGATAGTCCAAGTCGTAGGATCAACTTTAACTGCACGTTCACGATTTTTAAAAGTGATTTTTTCGGTACCCCAGTTATGAACTACTTGCGCAACTCGTAACCATGGACGTCCTAAGAGAATTTGGTAGACATTTGGTGCTTCTGGTAAGTCCATCACGACAAAAGTTATGACGAACTATATCTTGCAATCTTGACAGGTATATCTTCCACCATTCCTTGTGGACGAACTGTCGTTTGATCAGCTAGCTTAATAGCAAAAATAGCAGGCTTATTCTTTGTAAGGCCCCATTTAGTACATAGCTTTGTAGAAATCAGGTTAACTCCTGAACCGCCATCTATCACGGCTGCTTCTTTAGAAAATTGTCTATGTTGTATTGGCAGAGTGATATTCTTTTGTTCACTTTCCCAAGCTGCTCCAACATGGAGTACATCGTTAGATTCTTCAAATCCAGCACAAAAAAGCGGCTCCTGATGGACTTTTGGTTCTTCTTGAACTAACTTTTGCGCTAAGACTTCTTTTGCTTTTGGCACCAACTTAGGAACTCTCCCAATGAAATATTGGTCTTGCTAGACAAAATGTTAATGAGTAATTCTGTATGCGGTGCTTCTAGTTCAGTCATCTTGAAGGGTTCTTCGTGATGATGTAATTGATCATTCATATCCGTACGTAAATTTTTTGGAGACTGCAATGGTGAAGACCGAACTTCAGTTGTTACTTTAGCAGCTTCAAGTTTCTCTTCTTCTTGTAGATGTTTAATCCACTGTCTCATATCTTGATATCTTCGTTTTTCTACATTAGGATTTGGATAGACTCCCGATGTTGTTGGTGTATCGTTCAATGGTATAGAATCAACAAGTATTGGATCCACTACTGGTTCTTTTTGCTTTTGTGCTCTAGTGACCACCATCAAGGGTGCACTTGGTTTATTATGAGCTATTGATCCTTGCTTATTGGTTATCAAATTTACATGTGCTGTAGTTGGTGGTGGCTTCGGTCTTACTGTACAGTCTTTATAGCAATGCCCATATCCACAATCACGACAGAATGATACAAATTTTTCTTTATTTGGGCATTCTGCAACTCTGTGATTTTCTCCACATGCAAAGCATCCAAGTGGTGCTCTGGTCCAATTTCTCGAGGCTTGTTGTTGAGTGGCAGCATAAATGGCATACTGTTCTGAAGATCCACCTTCCTGATCATTACCATAGCTCCATTGCTCAGCACTTTCATAAGGTTCTAGTTCCATCAAATTGGCAGGAGGAGCGGAGTGTTTTGGTGGGATAGGCAAAGCTAGACGTTCCGAGTATCCAAGAGTAGATTGTCACAGTCTTGCTTCTGAATTTCCTCCATATTGTGGATCTCGATATCTCATCTAGGCATAACGTTGCTGAATTATCCGAGGGTTGAAGTTGCAAAAAGCAGTCTCATGGTCAGGTGAATTACATAAACACTGATTTTTATTCATTTTTTCAATTGAGGACACTCGTTCACTGTGTGATTTCCTGTACAAATAGAACACCGGATATTTTTCCTAGTAGAAAAAGTCTTTGCAAATTTCTCAGGTTCCTTGTTCGCTTTTCCGTGGAAATTTTCCAATGCTTTGATCTTCTCATCAAATTGCAACTGCAACTTTTTCACCTGTTTCTGTTGGGTCTTCCCAAGTTTCTCGAACTCATTGAACATCATTTCTGCAGTAGCATTGGCATTTGTTGATGCAATAGTGGTGGATGTCGTAGTAGTCTGCCCTGCTGTATAAGGCAACATACTGACATTCGGCTCATCATCTGAATCTTCATCCTCCTCTCGAATTGCATCGTCCATAGCATTTTGCAAAAGTGCGTACTCATTATGGCATTTCAGCTCACGTCTGATCCGTTTAGGTAGACCTGACAAAAACCACATAATCATGGCATTTCTATTAATCAGCTCAGGTTCACATTCAGATCTAAGACGTTTCACCCTTTCGATGTAATCTCGAACCATTTCCCTCTTTTCCATTTTAATTATACTTAAAAGTAGGAAAGGGTCTTCCATAAACTTCTGCGGTTTGAACCGTGTGATAAGGGCTCATTTAACAACCTCCCAATCTGTATGCTCAATTTCATCTTGGTTATAGTACCAATCTTGTGCTGCGTCTGTTAAGGCCATAGGAAACAACTTAAGTTTATCTTGAGGATAAATTTCACCATAGACTTCACAGAATTTAGCATAGATCTGAAGAAATCTAACTGGATCTGTTAATCCATTATATTTGGGTAGATCCAATCGGGGTGCTCTTCTAACAATAATTGAATTGACCTCCCGTGGAGCACCTCCAGGAGCAGCTCCAGGGGTAGCCATTTTTACAAATTTAGATCAAATCGATAATGAGATTGGATATAAATTTTTTCAAATAATTTATCTCAGATTAGATCTGCTAGCTCTATTCCACTTTTCAAGAATCTGATTCTATATGATGAAATACTTTCCGAAATTCGATCAATCGATACTTCTCAAAAAGGATAAATCTCTCAGAATCCAATTCAGAATATATCAGATTTGATTCAAATTTTGACAAAGACTTGATCTGAAAAATCATAAACTAAAAATAGGACTGGCGAAGGTTCTCTAGGCGAAGGTTGGCTCGGCGAAGGTTCAACAGTGTTATTTTGGGAAAAAAAAAAACACTCTCTGAACCTTCGCCGACTTCTCAGATGGAAGATCTGACACTAATAAAACTATGGAAAATCGGACGAAGGTTTTTGACACAAGGAAATACAGTTTCTGTAATCTGGCGAGGGTAAAAATCAAGATTTTTTGTGATCTGATCAAGAAGAATCTTTGCCAAACTCAAAAATAGTATTCTTCTATAAATAGGATGTTTTGAAAACACGGCAAAGGTTCTTGCGAAGGATCAAGAGTAATACTGGTAATTTTGCAAAAAAGTGACTTTTTGGGACAAAAATATGACAATATGGCAACTGATCCTCAGAAATCCTTTTTATTTTTGGCATTATTCTTTGCCGACGTGGCCGTAGCTAGATTTGAATCACATCTAAGCACAGTGAATCGGGCGAAGGTTATTTTTCTGTAATTTTTTAGATTTTGATAATTTTTTAGTGATTTTTGGTGGTTTTTCTGATGTTTCTGGAAATCTGCTGGGAATTAATCTTCACCCTTCAAAATGAAGATTCTGTAAACAAAACCGAAGGTGTCTGCAACCGACAAAGGTTTCCTAAAAGAGGGTAAAAAGTTCTGAGCTCTGATGATGCTTTTTGTCTCTTTTTGACCAAATTTGACAAATTTGACCGATTTTTGTTATTTTCTCTGATATCTCAGATCAAAATAAATCTTAAGATTGGTGATATGAATAGCTTTCCCTGTCTAATAATCAGATTAGATTTCAAACAAGCAAATCCACTCAAATCAAGCAAAATCAATCCCAAACTAACCCTAAAATACAAATTTAACACTATTCATGCCACACGACAAGATGCCTAATGCAAGCAACCATCAACCAAACATGCTGCAAACTGAAAAATCGGCGTATCTCCCCGAAAACGGTGCCAAAATTGTAGTGGGTTTCTTTCCTTGCCTAACCTGAATCCAAGATCTAGTCAATCTAGCATCAAAGAGACGAAGTTAGTTGTCACGCGTAGGTTCCTTCCCATGAGAGCGATAGTATAGTTCAGATTTCAACATGAATGTCGGATCTAACACTACATCCATTAACACTAAGCATTAACACTACATCCATTAACCCTACTTCCATTAACCCTAAATTCACAACAATGATAGAAACTTACTCTTCTCTCTCTCCTTTTCTCTCTCACCAAAGCATAAGAAATAGCAATCCCAATAATGATCAAATCCAACAATTAGCAAATACCAAAGAAAGCATGAAAAATGGAAGAAAAGAGAGGAAGAGCAAAGACATTCATCAATCCATTTCTAAAGAGAACCAATCTTCTTTATTGAAATGAGAAAACGAACATCAGGAGCAACTCGAGTTGGTCCCTTTTTATAGTAGAGAGGAGGACCTTGGCCTCTGACTCCTATTGGTCCAGTCTTGCCTCTCTTTCAAATTTTAAAAAGTGTGGGAACCATCAAAATTGGAGAGAAACCCAACTTTATTCACTAACTTGACATTTAGGCCCTGCAACATTAAAAGTCCCGCAAAAAGACCTAAAGTCCTTTATTAACTCTTAACTAATCAATCAAATAACTATGTGATCATCGGGTTGGACTTACACACGCGGGGTGCCAAATCTCTCTCACTTATTAACTAGGGTTAGGGTTGTCTTGGGATCCGCAAACCCTCCAACAACTTCGATGCAATTTTCCCTTCTAACAAGTTTCACAGAAGTCGGTGTCTGGTCTTGTTATCTTTAGACATGTGACAATCTCTTTTATGCTCATGTTGTACAAACTTCTTATATTCTGATGATACATTCTTTTGTGCCAGAGATGATTTTTGTTTTCTGATGCATTTAGTATGCTATCATGCATGTTGATGATCTTTGCTTGGTAAAGATTTTCTTGTCTTGATTTGACAATCAGTAGCTTACTTGATTTTTGCTCGATTATTCAGCATACATTCTCGTCAAACTAGACTAGTGCACCAAGATTGGCAATTCTCAACATAGAGAGCAAGTCTCTTATGAGTGTTGGCACATAAAGTGCTCCTTGCAATTTTGAATGTCCGGACAGTGTACATAGATGTAGAGTGCTAATGCCTTCGACATTGTGTCTGCTTCCATCACCTAGGGAATCTTGTAATTGATCAAGACATTTTTGTTGCACCTGATGTGCGATGTAGCACCTGAGTCAATGACTATGTCATAGTCGTGCTCAGTGTAGTTGGTTGATGTTTCATCCATGATCGTGAAGGCATTGTCGCCCTTCTCATTGTTCTTCAATGATTCTACAACATTTGCTTTTTCAGCTTTGTGCTTGCCTTTTGGGTCATGATAGCATTTATATGCATAATGCCCTTTCTTCTTGCAGTGCATGCAAGGTATCGTCGGGTTGAACCAACATCTTTGTTGGCTATGTGTCTTCCTACGGCAACATTGTAATGATACTTGAAAGAGTCAGTTCTGGGTGTGTCGTGATGAAAAATCACTTACTTGTTGTATGATCTTGGCAAGCTTGAAAGCAGTGTCATTAGTGCGTCTTGATCGTCTATGATTGATCCGACAACAGCCAATTCCTTAACATGTTTTTGAACTGGTTGATGTGATTCAGTAGGGAATCACCATTGGTCATCTTGAGAGAGAATAATTTTCTCCTTAGATGTAGCTTGGAAGCTGCGTCGCACACTTCATATAGGGTGCTCAAGATGTCTCAGACTTCCTTGGAGGTCTGAGCTTCACACACAAGGCCGATTTGCGTGTCGGATATGTTGAGGATGATCAAGGCAAAAGCTTTGTCATCCTTCAGCTTCCATCGGGAGATTGCAGTGTCGTCGACTTCAAGTCTTGCCTCTACACCTGTGACAACATCATATAACTCCTTAGCACAGTTTTTACTTTTAAATTTTCCAGATGGTAATTGGCTCCATCGAGCTTGTCCACAATGGGACTAGCTTTCTCTTGGGAATCCATGTGGAAGTTAGTCTAAGTGATAGTAATAATTGTCTGTAACTTAAGAATGAAAATCTAATGCTATTTACAAAATAAGAAGACAATTATTCTATTAGCTAATAGAATCAGATTTTGTGGGAAGCTTAGTAGGGTATAAAAATAGCTATGAAATAAAACCGCTTTTGATACGATGTAAATATCAGTTTAAAAAATTAGATAGGCTCTAATACCATGTCAGGAAAATGATGGTGGAGAATCCGACGACTCGGACTGGTCGAACAATCGGATCGAAACGATCCTACTACTGCACAGAGACAATGGTCGACTAATTTCCCTTGGTGCGTGCACTACTACTTCATTAGGTGAGCACAAAATAGAGCTTAATTGCGTAGTTGTTCGCGGAAGCAAAGAGCAAACAATCAAAAACCTCTTCAAATCAGCGACGGCGGACGCCTCCGTCGAGGTCCATGAAGTTTAGTAGCAAACACAACAACAGCTCGCTCTGCGCTCCAGGCCCAGTTTCTAGTAATGGAAACAGAGAATCAACGCTTGGGAGCAGAGGTGCAGACCCTCCAAAGACTCTTTGGTTTGCCTACCTAATCCCCTCCAACTGTCTTCTTAGTCAACATGAGATGGACTTTTTAGTGAAGCAGGTGGACTTGTATCGACAAACGCTAGGATGACTACTAAATAGAATTCAATAACACCGCCAAAGTGCACTCCAAGAGCTGTTGGAGCTGTGTGAGTTCTACTCTCAGTCTGGTGTTATTGGTGGCCAATTCAACTACACGGCCGTCCAGTGAAGTTTTGGCTACTACCATATCTTGGATAAAAGTACCCAAGGTTTGGTACACCATCGTGACATCTGTGGGCTGGCCGGTATGGTACTACTTGTTGGGCCTTGTTGAGATGTTGTCCTAGATAGTGTGATGTTGTCTTCGTCGCTTGATCAAAATTTATGGTGCCATCATGTCCTCAGCTGCGGTGGGGTCAACACGCTGAGGAGAGGCGATGTATTTCGTTGCATGAATGCATCATCGTCTTACGGTTTGTCGGACTCGACAATCGGAACTACTCTCAAGTGTCCTTCATGTACCAAATATTTCTACAAATTTGCTCTTAGTTAGCAGAATTACAGATTCAGGACACAAAGTAGAATTTGAATCAGATCAGTGTAAAGTAGTCGATAGGACATACAAGATTCTAGCACTCAGAAAGAGAAATGGATACTTGTACAAATTAAGTCATTGTTTTTTTTTGTCTCTAATCAGGCTCTTAATACTCCTGTACATATCAATAAAATTTTACTTTGGCATTACAGACTTGGTCACTTAAATCATTCTTCTGTACAACACATGTCTAAGCAGTCTATTGTACTTGATCTCGACTATTCAGATAGGAGAGTTGAATTACTTGTTTGTCAAGACTGTATAGTCGATAAACAGGCTAGAAAAGATTTTAGATCAAGCCATCAGCATTTTGCTAGAGGATTGTTAGATATTGTACATACAAATAGTGGCCCAACGTAGAATCTTTCATTGAATGATGCAAAATATTTTATCACTTTTATCGATGAATTTTCCAAAAGGATGATGGTGTACTTTATCAAGAAGAAATCCGAAGCTTTCAATTGCTTCGAAATCTTCAAAGAGCATGCAGAAGATGACGCACACAACCCACATGATATATTCTAGAGTCTACATGTCTTTTAATGCAGGAACCGATTACAATCAAAGAGGCACTTAGCCAATCAAACTCTGATCTTTGAAGCAATGGATAGAGAGTATTCCTCTTTGATAAAAAACCAGACATGGTCATTGGTCGAACTACCTGCCAGCAACAATCTTATCGATTGCAAATGGGTCTTCAAGATCAAGTATAAAGCTGACGGGAGTATTGACTGAAGGAAGGCCCGATTAGTAGCCAAAGTATTTTCTTATATCCCAAACATCAACTACAATCAAGCATTCATCGATCCGAGTCCTCTGTTGGAAGTAAATCTTATTTGTGAATGTTTGGCTAGATCTACTCACGATGTGGTGTAGTATAGAGAGGATCATCCACTTTCTAAGTTTCTACCAAGCTTCAAACGGAGTTTGAAAATAGGAAACAATGATGAAAGCACTAAGGCTTACCCAACTAGTGCTCGAAATAGAAATGAAACTAACTAAGATGACAAAATATAAAACCTTACTAAGGCTTGCCCAACTAGCAAGGTGATTAAAGTAAATCCTAAATTAACACCCAAAGGAAATTAGAATGGAAGATTGCGGCTAACTAATAATCAATCAACAAAATATATGCCACAATACAAACCAATGAGAAGGAGGCAAGAGGAGGCCCGAGCACCTTCCCTCAAGTTATGCACCTTCCCAAAGGAAACACAAATGAAATAGAAAGATAATCTAAAAAATAGAGAACTTGATAGCTTAATCCCGAAAGTGTTATTTACAAGGCAAATACCTCTCCTTTTATGGCAATGAGGGTCTTCCATAAGTATCCACTAACTTATGGGACTAATCTATTTCTAGCTTTTCTAGAACTTCTAACTTAGGATTTAGAACTTCAAAGTTTCTTAACTTAGGAAAACTTAAGATAAAATATTTCTAATCTTAAGTTTCCTAAGTCTAAGTTTTAAATCTAAATTTAAGCTGTTTTCTTAATCTTTAAGCTTCTACTCATGGGCAAACACATGCCATGGCAGAAGTTTATTAACAGACACTCGTACGTGGACCTACAAAACATATGCCACAGAGTTTTATTTATCTCTTTTTTATTTTTTTCTGTGTTAGCACAGATGCTAACATCCTCTTATCTTTTGTTGTTGTGGCCGACCTCGAAGTACATCAACTCGATGTACAGACAACTTATCTAAATGGAGTTAGAAAATAAGACATTTACATGATACAGCCCGAGGGATACATTCTCGAAGGTATGAGAAATCATGTCTGTAAACTCCATAGGGCACTTTATAGCTTGAAACAACCAACAAGAGCTTGGTTTCAAAGGATCAACACATTTCTCATCCAACATGGCTTCAAACCAAACATTGTCGATTCTAATGTCTATTTCAAGTCAGTGCATCATTCCTTCATTACCATCACTTGTATGTCGACAATATATTGCTTTTCAGCAATATTACCGATTAGGTGAAAGATGCTAAATAGATGTTGTTCTCAGAATTCAACATGACCGATTTGGGTGAGGCTCACTACTGTCTTGGAATTCAAATCCATCGAGACAAAGAGAGAGAGACGGCTAATCTACATTACTCAACAAAGGTATCTTCATAATATCCTTGTCATATATAATTTGATTAATTGCAAAGAAGCTCACTCACCAATGGATCCAGGCCCGTGACTATTGAAGGACCAATGTCTTCAGAGCAGAAAAAGAAACAAATGAGAGAGTATCCATATTAGTCGATACTTGGCTCCTTCATGTATGCAATGGTCTGTACAAGATCTAACATGGCTTTTGCAGTTAGCTCATTAAGCCAATTCATGGCTAATCTTGGAATCATACATTGGAAGGCTCTTATCAGAGTGAGATACATTCGAGCTACAATGGACCTATGCATATGTTATGGAGAAGTCGACAAGACAATCTCCATAAGATAAGTGGATATTCATATGCAAGCTGGGGAGGAGATGTAGACACTCGTAAATCCACATTTAGATTTACATTCTTCTTCAACGACAGTCCTATCTCCTTGAACAGTCGTAACAAACCTCTATTGCTCTTTCCTCTATAGAAGCTCAACACATTGCTGCTTCTCAAGCTATTAAAGAAACAATTTAATTGAGAAATTTATTGTCATATATTAATCTGAATCAGTACACTCCTACAGTGATGTTTTGTGATAATCAGAGTGCCATTACCTTATCGGCCAACCCTAGATTTCACTCTAGGAGTAAGCACATTGAGATTCGATATCACTATGTAAGGATTCAGATTCTCGACAAAGAGATTAAGATTAACATACTGTCTAACACAAAACATGATCACGGACGTGTTTACCAAGGCTTTGAGCATTGATACACACAACAAATTTTGTGCATTGCTTAGTCTAAAGATCAAGGCATTCACGGATCCATATTAAGGGGGGGTGTTGGATTTATTTCTCTACTATCCTAAATCCCATGTTAATCTAGTTCCATTCATATTACTACAGTTTTCATTGTCGCACAGTCTGCAGAAATACTCTATTATCGAAGACAAGCAAGAGAATGGCAGTCCGACTTGTTGAAGTCACCCGACTTGTCGGAGTTGGCTGACTTATCGGGGAAACCCGACTTGGCTGACTTATCGGGGATTCCGACTTATCGACTCAAACAACTATTGTAGGGAACCATCAAATGACTATCCTGTCTCCACTGACAATTGGCAGCGACACACTCAACTTTGAATATTCGAAGCCTTCTCATGTCCACTTCTTGTACTATGCAACTACTTGGACAATAATAGCAGTAGCCACGATCTACTCCAGACGGGAAAACGGCTCCATGCCATCTTCTTGTACATAAATCTGCACAAATGTAAATGGTATATAGTTGATCATTGCAATCAATTCACTATGCATATATGCCAATGTAAGCTAATTGATGCCAGACGAGATAGGTTGATTCCATATATGCTTGAGTGCACATAGACGTCGAGACAACAACTTATCAGAAATAGACATAGTAGATGCTTTCAAGCATTGATTCTTTTCTCTCAGACTGATTGTCAGAATAAGCTCATAGCTATTACATATCGTAGTTAGCTTTGTGGGCACGCGATTTCGTTCGCTATTGTTTTGTGTTCACCAGCATCATCTGACTTGTATTTTCATACATTCAATCTAAATGAATTACTGTCTGATTTTGCGTTCAGATTTTGTCATTGTTGCATGCTTTCTGATTCTTGTCTGACTCTCTAACCATTTTGTCTGACTGTCTGCTCTTCATCTTCTGCATAATCACAGTTTAGCTCTATTTTGTGTTCGTCTAATGTTGTAGTAGTGCAAGCACCGAGGGAATTAGTCGACCACTGCCTTTGTGTAGTAGTAGGATCATTCTGATCTGATTGTTCAACCTGTCCATCCACCATGGACTCAATCCATCATTTCCCCAACACCGATTGATAGGAGTATTTGCACATCTCCTTTTTCTTTGCTTTAGTCGTCGACACGTGTCCTTTGATAGTTTGAATCCTGCGAGTCTATCAACTTGCAAGCTTCCATGCCATACCTATAAAGTACACTAGTTAGATACCTTTTTTGGCTTATCGCAATCCTTCTATTTGGTCTGTGTCTCTAGTTATCTCGATCCCGAGGAGGTTATGCACTGGGTTTGAATATGTCATTTCGAATTCCTTTGACAATAAAAATGTTGTCTCTTGTAGTAACTGATCCGAATTGTTGATTATCATAGAGTCATCAATGTATAGAGCTATTATGACATAGCTTGGGCCTCTGTGTTTGAGATAAACATTAGAGTCGACATAATTTGGAATGAAGTCATGCTGCAACAAGAATCAATTGATTTTATTAAACCAGGCCCTTGGAGCTTGCTTCAGTCCATAGAGAGCTATCTACAGCTTGCAAACCTTGTGTTCTTGACCTTGAAGGACGTAACCTTCGGGTTGATAGATACAGATGTCTTCTTGTATGTATCCATTCAGAAAAGTTGTCTGAACATCCATTTGGTGAACTTCCATATTTTCGGCAACTACGATAGCAAGTAGTAATTGAATTGACTGAAGTTTTACTACTGGACTAAACGTCTCAGTGTAGTCAATTCCATAAGTTTGTTCATATCCTTTGATGACTAGTTGAGATTTCCATTTGGCTGTCGAACCATCTGGATTAAGCTTCAACTTGAAGATCCACTTAGTGTCGATAATCTTTGCATCAGGAGGAGCTTCGACAAGACGACAATTCTTGTTCTTCATCAATGAACTATACTTAGCATTCATGGTAGTGCACCAGTTGTCTACATTTGAACTCAACAATGCTTCTGCTATTGAGGTCGTTTCATCATAACTGATGAATGCCTAAGGGATATAGTGATCAGGCTCTTGTCGGTGTCGAGCATACCTTCGAACAATGGTCGATTGCTGAGATGATGATTCTCCTTGATGTGCTACACAGGTATCTTCAATTGTTGTCGGAATAGTCGCAAGTCGAAGCCTGTCGACGGTGATGGGAGTCGTTCAAACTAACTCCTACATTGGTTGCTTCTACTTGAAGTCGTAAAGTCTATCTCCGATGAAGACAACGTCTCAACTGACTGTGATTCACGGTCCGATTCAACATCGTAGATTCGATAGGCTTTGTGTGATGTTGAGTATCTGTCGAAGATACTTCTTGTGGAGGCCTATGATCCACATTATCCAAGTTGATTGTTATATAGTGTAAACTTTTCAATTTTTGCACATGTAAATATGCTATAGTGCCTAAATTAATGTAAAGGCCTATTTGCATTTTGTAAATTCATTGTAAGTAAAGAACTAGAGACGTTTAAGGCAACGTTCTAGAGCGACACATTAGCTGATCCCAACCGACACCTTAACGGTTGGTGATCAACAGTTAGGGGTGTTCGTCTCTATAAGGGCGACACTCAATGTCATTGTATTTATGTAGAGTTTTAGATATCAATAGAGAGAAGAGAGCCAATTTCTCCAAGCTTGTGCATTCATTTCTTCTGCTATCATTGAGCGAACACACTCTGAGTTAGTCTGTAACTGATCTTGATATGCATCTGTCTACGGCACACACTCTTCACTCTGTACTGAATTCCAGGTTTTCTAACACGGTTTTACAGGCCACATTTGGAAGCGACAATTCTAACTAATGTGTGCAAGGAATCAACTGAAGTCTAAATCTAAACAAAACCTCCTTTAATTCTGAATGAGCTATGTGTTCATATAAAGAACTTAATTGACATTCTGTTCTGTTTGCTTTCTATGATAAGAACTAATTTCTTGTGCTTGTTAAGAGCAATCAAAAGCCAAATAGATTCTGTTGTGAGGGATCTTTTTGCTAGTCACTGTCAGATTAGTTTGCTTACTGTTATCCTAAGAACCTAGAAGATAACGTACTCTTCTATTCCTTCAGACCTTGACCAAATTGTTTCATCTTGGTGTTTCTGGATGCCAATTTACTCAATATCTTTGGATAACCATATTTATCATTGTAGTATTATGTGTTGAATATTACATCCGCCATCTCTCCATCACCTTTGTACACTTATCATCTGAAACTCTCTCTCTTGGGGACCAATAAAATCTTTTATACTACTTCATTCACTGATTTTGTGGAAATATATAACGACTAGGCTACCACACTTCTACAACTAACAGGGTCGAGCTTCTTTCTCAAGTTAGACGAAATCTGCACATAGCAAACCCTTCGTAGATGTAACTTAGTAGTTACGTCCCTCACGTCATATAATGAATTCAAAATGTCCCAAACGTATAATATCAATTTGATATCGTGAAAGATATCAAGTATTAGAGCTTTCACTTTGATATCATATTCGAATCAGATAAAGTAACGAAATAGCTCTGATACTTTGTCGGAAAGTGGTGTACAGAAGATAGGTCTAGCTTGAAAAGAAACGAATGAAAATAATTCGTGTCTAGAAAGAAAAAATTTCGTGCATGACAGAATAAACTACCTTCATCTTTCCAATGCATGACTACGCCAATCAATTTCAAACAAGACAATAGTGATAGAAATCACGTTTGAACTTATAGTAACTAACTTTGAAATCGCCAGTACTACAGTGATTACGTAGCCAAACAATATTGTGATGCTAGAAGTAGAATCTGATATATGAATTACATTGGATTTGTTAATTGATAGTAGCTTGTCCCTGGAGTTAATGCTCTTGGATCTAGAGGGATTTGAAGCTTATCATTAATCTGTAAGGATCAGAATGTAGTATTGAACCATGTTAATTCTTCTGTCTAAATCACAGAATCAGGTGTGGATTTGTGATATCCATCTGATGGGGCATGCCAATCAGCCAAATAAATTGGATGCTCCAGTGTTTGGGAACAAGAGATAATATCCTATAGTGATTATAGGACAACTAGAAGATCAGTGGATAGGCTAGAATATCAGATAAGGAGGTTAAGGATTTTCTGGAAGGAAAAGCTAATGGTATGGAACATCAGTAATTTTGGAAAGAGAATTTTAGGACTGTAAAGATTTGATAATCAATGGTGTGTTTTAGTACCTTGTCGTGATATGGGAAAAATAAAACTGTTTGGATCAAATGTGGGTGTAAAAACATATCTATAAAATTATATAGCTTAAGCTTCAAATAACTGTTAAATTATTATAACATTTATTTAACAACAGCAAAAACTGAAAAATATTTTAAGTAGTGGTCCTCCATGATAAGGTTATAGATATTAAAATTGATTTTCTGCTCACAAAAAGATTGTGAAATAAGAATACCTTTCTTCCCTCTCAAATTTTGATACTTCTTGTCATCTTCTTGTAAGTCTTGAGGCCAATGCTCATGATAAAATTTTGGACGTTGCTTTGCCACCCCAAAAATACCACCCTCTTCTCAATCTTATATCGATTTCCCCTTTGCTTGTAATCAAGATGAACATTCTATTAGTTTTGCTTTCATACATTTATTGACAAACAAAATCTCCCCTAGCTCATAATCAACATGGCTAACAAATCAGCCTTGCTCTCCCACATTCTTTTTCTCTCTTGCTCATAATAAATAAGTCTTGCTTATAGAGAGCCCTCCTCAGCACTCAAAGACGTCATAACTATGAATTCCATGTCTTGTTAAAATCTTTTGGAAAAATGAATTATCTTATTGTTGACTCTATTCTGGATATGCCTGACTTCTCTTTCATCCAAGTGTTATCGGTTCCCTTCATCAAGCAAGCCACATGACAGATCAACTTATACCCATTTTGCCATGGGATCTAAAGATTTGTTGAGCAAGTTGCATTCAATGTAGGTAAAAAAGTATACCATGATAAGTGTCAATTCCCTTGTTGAAATGAAGATGTTGCTCTCAACATAAAAACCAATCAATTAAAAGAGGAATTCACGAACCTACTTCTAGTTAATAAATGTCTTTTGTGAAGAAAAGCTCATCTACATTTGTGCACCTCTTTCCTCATAAACAATTTAGCACATTTTACGATTCCTAGTTAGTCTTACTACAGCTTTTCTTCTAATTGGTCCCTAAATTCTTCCAAGTTAAGGGGCTCCTTTGGATGATTTTTGTCAACCAAAGAACATAATTCATTTCATACATATTAGGTTGCTTCTTCTCTTTCGTCAATCTTTGTAGCTCTCCCTAGATAAATGACTTTGGAAAGTCGGCCATATTACAACTTTCCATTGATCTCTCGTACCATTTTGGGAGTTTTTTGTCAGGTGACCTGCTGCCATTGGAAAAGGTATTCCATGATACATCCTTTTTGTTATGTCCATGTCTTACTCTGGGGATTTGAAATATTCCTTGACATGGATATTCGACAATCTAGTGTACAAAGTTATTAGTTATGCCTCAGCATTCTGATCTAGGCCAATTGGAGTAGTGCATGGTGATTGATGCTCTATGCATGCAAAAGAGTATTAATAACCATAATGTTCAGCCTCTAAGATCCCTGATCTCCGCATAGCTTTCCTTGAAATTCTTGAATAGTAAAGGATTCTTTTGAGGTGTGCCCTTTGTATTATTGAAGTGCATTGATGAGTCATTAAGGCTTGAGGTCATAAAAATCTTTAAGGGCTCCATGAACATGTCAAAGGTGTTTAGGGGCTCCAAAGTGCTCATAAAAGTTTCACAAACGATACATGTCACAAAAAAGAGGTGGTCCTCACATGAAGTCATAGGTGGTTCTCACTTGGGGAGAGAGAGAGAGAGAGAGAGAGAGAGAGAGAGAGAGAGAGGTCCCCACACTTGGGGAGAAAGAATAGAGATATGTGGTCCCCACACTTGGGGAGAAAGAGTAGAGATATGTGGTCCCCGCTCTTTTAGAGAGAGCAAGAGTGGAGTGCTTCATAGCTGAGTACCCACTTTGAGGTAAATTTGCCATGTTGGCCAGCATCGCTCATCCTTTACATAAGAGTGCGTTTTCTAGTGATCTTTCCCTTAAAATTTTGCCATAAAAAAATAAAGAGCATCACTCATCTTTTACATAATGGATTTTCCACTGACCATTTCGTTGGATCATCTTGCCATAAAAATGGCCATGCCTAATGACCTAATTTGAGTGCTTGAACTTTGTTCTATAACATTAAAACATCCAACTTTTCTTTTTATAGGATGGCATTCGCCAATCCCATTTCTTGGGTCCAAACGTGTGGCAACTATGCCCCTAATGCAATCCCACATATACTTGGGCTTAAACATTAGTAGAAAAGATTCAGAAACCTGGTAGAACCATAATGGAATAAAATTTCCTCTTACCAAAGCAATGGTAACAACATATTATCACACAGACTATGCATTCAAGATGTGATTCACTCTGCTTGAAAAATATTAAAGCTGAATGAGGATTCTAGCTGAAAAGACTCAGAAATCCGGCAGAAACAGAGTAGGAAGGAGCTTTTTTTAATCGAAGCAATGCTAACAATATATTACAACACAGCCTATGCATTCAAAACATGATCGACACCACTTGAAAACATGGAGGTTGTAATCAGCTGCTTCCAATATGTGTGGACAAAACTGATGATTCTTGGCCTTCTAATACAAGAGTCAGTTGCTATCGTGCTATTGAAGCTTGGATAGTCGATGATGTGGCAGCAACATTGTTTGCTAGTACATAGCTGCGAACAGCTAACTGCTTTGTTTTCTCAATGATCTGCTCATACCTGCAGCATGTAGACCAATTGAATAAGAAACAGTTGTCCACATGATTACATATATCATGTCCAAAGTTCAAAGCTAAAAGGGCCCCTATACAGTTTCCAAGTCAGTTTCTAAAAGGTTTTAAGAATTTATTGTCAAAGGATACTTACACATTACTATGCTGAGTTCCCATGACAACAGTGCCCATCTGAGAATCAATTTTGGCGTCTAATCTTGCATTGCGAATTAAGTTTACGATCCAGCGTTCAGCTTCTCCATATGTCATGTTCAATTTCTGGGATAGTATCCTAACAGAAAACGTGAATGAACATGTTAAACAAAACCCTGCAAAAGGTACCTTCTTCAGGATTTAGTCCTAAAACTTCGATCCATGATAGAATTTACAGTAAGAATAAAACTGGAAAGAATAGTTTCTGAAAAAAAGTCTTGCAAAAAAACAAATGGAGGTTTCTCATATTGCATTCATACTGAGCCCTAAACCTAAATCCTATATTATCTCGATAGAACTAGTCTAAAAAGCGGTAATCAGAATGGATAGCAGATTCGGACAGCATTAAAAAACGTCAAAGATGTACCCGATATCTATACACTGATGGATGCGGCAATATGTCTCAAAAATAAAGAGACGCGCATTTTCCAGAAATTCATCCCTTAAAGGCACGGTAACATAGCCGTTCTCCTGGACTTGTTTCCCAAGGAAAAAATCATTGACTATCAACTGCAACCAGAAGAGAATAGCATGCAATAGTACAACTTATCTCAGGGCCACATTGTCTAAGGAGCAAATTGATAACAGAAATTGATCAAATGACAATCTCACCTGAACTCGTGGTTGATCCAAACCAAAAACCCCTAAACCCTATCTAAAAATTACCAAAAAGTTTCAATGACGGCAAATATTGCATCGAAGTAACATATATCAAGCAAGAATCACCTCCTCGCATTCCCGAAGCTTCTGTTGAGCCCCTTCAAAATCATAATCAACATACAAGCACTCCAAAAACTCCGTGATAGGATCTTTATAGGTATAGTGCTCCTGCTGAATCACTTTAATAAGCTCTTTCAACATATTGCGCCGACGCTTATTTATGATTATTGAAGTAGCAAGGTATCTCAATAGATGATGCGCATTAGTCTGGATCGCATTAAGATACCTGCATTGCATGCCTTAGTATGAAAGAAACGATTTCTCTTCAAACTAGCAAAAAATGAAGAAGATGCATCCTCAATGTAGCAGCCTTAACTCTATACATAAAAAAGGCATAGACCCAAAAAAAGAAAACCTGCACCCTCCTCCTGCTGCCTGCATTTAGTACATAATTACTAAAATGGAAAGGGCAAAAGTACACACAGGTGAAACACCTTATTGATGTCATACTTTTGCAGAAAGAACATACTTGTCTTGGAAAAAGAGGTCGATGATGCCATTCCTCCCATTTTCATGGTTAAAGAAGATGAAAAGACTCCAGTGCATTAACCATGTCCTATTTTTCAGCTGGGTGAGAGGTGAATCTGGCTGTCATTCACAAACAATTGCAAGAAAGAAAAGAAACTGTTCAACTTTATTGCCATCTGAAGCATATGACAAATGTCAATGCCATGCAAATGAACAAAGCTAAACAGATAAGAGTCCCTTTGGTAATCCACCTTCTCAGCTTATAGTAATGTTTATGCTTTCAATCAAACAGTTAGAAGAACAGCAGATTCCAAAATATTGATAGTGATAACGTTTACAGATCATGTTCCAATGGGTACAAAAAATAGGAATATTAACCCTCGAATCAATGGTCTCTTTCAGTCGATTCAATTCTTCAACAGCCACGTCCCAGTTCTGCATTAAAATCTCTGCAGCAAGCTTCCCCCACAAAGCACTAAAGCTTCTGTCGACATTTGTACACAACGTACGGTACTGATAGAGGAAATCTCCAGCTCCCGAATAATTACCACACTCAAACTGGAACTTTGCAAACTGATAAAGTGCCTCAATATGTTCTGTCCGAATCTGTGGCCCTCATCATAGCAAGAATTGGCAAGTCAACAACCGAAGCTAGATCTCACAATTCATGCATCACATCTGAAGTGAAATAGACATTTCAGTTTTCACACTGCAGTCAAGAAGATATATATAATACAACTGGCTGCTCGTAAAAGCGATCCAATTCGTAAAATTAACTCTAACTTGCGACACTTGCATTATGGCTTATCTAAAATTTCAGGTATCAAATCAAACAGTGACCTGAAAGCGGTCATGAAGCATCTGTAGATTATACTGCTTGTCTGGACGAAGCTCCTGGACCAAAGAAGGATTTTGTAAAAATGACACCAAAGGTGCTGCCAGATCTTCCAGATACTTCAACCGTTCCATCACCTCTGTGCGCCTATCAAGCATTTCTGCAGTCATCTAGTTTTAGGACTTGACAGAAAAAGAGATATGAAAATACAACTTATAGATAGGGTAAACGCAAGAAGACCGAAGTAGCAATGCCGAAGCAAAGAATTGTCACTACCTAATTTAATCCCTGAATAAGGAATTTTAATCAATGAATTGACTTGTGCTGAAGTGTTTCGGCCTTATGCATGGATTGAATAGTTTGAATTTGTAATTGTGAAAGCTTTCAATTTTTTGTTATAAACTAGGGTTTTTCTGCACTTATAGTTAGTATAGTAAATTTTTGTCCTCATAGTATCTCCATAGAATTAATGAACCGTTAACGGTTCACCACGGTTCTGAGAACCGTACAGTGAACCGTACGGTTCTTTGAAATTTTTGCCCAGAACCGTGGTGAACCGTACTGAATAATTAATTAATTAATTTTTTTTTGTCCCACCCCCAAAAATAGCCCAAAAAATTGCTAAAAAAATGCCAATTTTTTTTTCAGAAAAAGCAGATTCTCCCTTCTTAGATTATTAACTTCAAATGATTTAATCTCCCAAATTGATAGAGAGAGGGAGACAAAGAGAGAGGGACAAAAATTGATAAGAGAGAGGGAGACAGAGAGAGGGACAAAAACGAGCTTTGAGGGGTTTTGGGGGGAAATTTAGGAAAATTAATTGATTAATTGATTAATTATTTTTTTACATGAACCGAACCGTGGTACGGTTCCTTCCACGGTTCCCAGAACCCACGGTTTGGGTTCTATACCCACGGTTCCCAGAACCGTGGGTTCTATGAGTATCTCCAATTCAAATTTCAAAGATGCATCGTACAATTCAGAATCACAGTTCACGAATCTTTCAGGATGCACGAATCGCAATTCGCAAAAATTTTGCCTTTTTTTTTGTGAATACATTCAATAGGGGGATCAGTAGAAAGAGAAAACATAGAGGATTAAGATTAAATACATTTTTGGTAGTTTCAGGTTCAATTTTAGTATATTATAAGCCAATTTCAGTACATTTCAGGTCAAAAAAATTTGCAAGGAGCCAAAAAAAAAGACTTTTTTCTTTTTTTGCGATTTGCTGATCCGATTCGCAATTTGCGAATCACAAAACCAGCGAATCTTAATTCGCTGCAACTGTGCTCCAATTATTGAGATGGAAATGAATATCCATGTCAGTATATGACATTTTATTCATGACATAGTTGCAGCGAATTTGCAAACCGCAAAAAAAATAAATTTGCTTCCTGGAAATTTCTTTGGAACTGAAATGTTTTTTACTACTGGGTTTATCCCCCTTACAACAAGCATCAAGAACATACTGCAAGGCCAAAAAATAATATCTCAATCAAAGTTATCATTGTAAAGTTGACACCAACTAGATTGTTGAAATATCAACCCACCCTGAGGTAAGAAAACTTTATGGAGTACCCTGGCAAGAAACATAAGAGGCTTAAATGTTGGTTAGACCTCCAATAACAGCCACAACCATTGCCTTTCTTATTTTGCCTATTTTGGGTCCCAAATAAATTGCAACATCTCCTAAATAGAATTACAGCTACATGATGTTTTTTTCATAGTTTCATAGCTCGTAAAAGGGTTAACTCACAAAGCTATTCAACAAGCTATCTTTCAATGCTCTGAATATACCGAAGGATGAGAAACAGATGCAAGCCTATCAGGAGTAAAGTATACCATTCATGAGAAAATTTCAAGTGCCAAGTGATTTGATTCTTAACACTACTATATGGTGGATCAGCCACAAAGACGAGTTCTATGCCAACATGTGAGCCCTAAACCCTAAACCCTAACTGCCCTAAGCCTTAAACCCGAAATTGTCTTTTTTTCCCCTGCTTATACCCATATTGCATGTATTTTTTGGAAGAAAAAAAAAACATTTTGCTGGAAAACCAGCAAATCCCTGGTTTTTTGGGTCAGCAATTCATGAATCACGATTCGGACCTCGATCTAATTCGCAATCTGGACCTCAATTCGATTCACGATTCGGACCTCGATCCAATTCGCGATTCACAAATCGCCAATTCAACTATGATTCATGATAAATGAATCTATCAAGAAAACAATGTATTTATCAAAGGCTTCTTTTACCATCTCTATCTCAATCTTGTAACATTGTGCTACAATGGCTTTTGGCAACCCAGAGGGATTATAGACTGAATAGCGTTCTTTTGGGGTCACTAACGTTGCCAACGTGGAAGAATGTGGAGTGTCCCTTCCACATGTGCATGGAATCTCCCATCCTAAGCAAGAACATGGCTAACAAGGGAATCGATATTGGCTTCGGGCTAGATGTTATATTTGAAATGTTACAAGGGTTCACCATCTAGGTGGATTGATTAAACGGTTCATTTCCTTAAAGTAAAACTTAGGATATACAAGGACGTATGTTGTTTGAACAGTTATATACTAATTCATTTCTAGAAAATTTGATATTGGATCCTCCTTTTCATATCAACAAAAAAGGAGGTAATTTTTGGAATATATGGGGGCTAATCCAAGAGAAACATACATTGGCTTATGAGAGCTGGACACTACAAGGTTAGGGTAATTCGGATGTTTTTGGCATGAGCTGTCAACAAGTTCACAACTCACGAACTCTTAACTTTGAAATGATTTCATCATCAACCGCAAGTTGGTGGTGTAGGAAACCAACTTGTTCAGCTGGGGAATATTGAGCCTATTGTGTCTCTTCGTGTGCATAAGAGACCAAAAGTGCTCTAATTCAGCTCACAAGCCGCATCAAAACAATCCTGAGCAAGGATGTGAGTGGCAAGAGGGGTAATGTCTGGGGTAGCAAACCCCGAGACACAATGAAGCATCTCTGTCTGCGCTAAAAATCCAACGTTTGTCTCCGATCTTGTGCAACAAAGGGCCATGACCTACACAAAGATAGGGAACATTGTTAGATTCATAGTTTCTTTGAATCGCGACTTGTTGAAAGAATAGCTGTTTCGAAATAATCCAAGTCGAATTTTTTTTTGTTGGAAAAAAACAAAACCAGAATCAAACAATTTTGAAACAAGATTGTTTTTTGCTTGAATTTAAGTGTGCCACTCAAGCTTCACGAACTTCAAAAGGCAACCCTAACCAAGCATAAAAACATACATTTTGAACTAGAATGAGATTCATGCTTTGGGCTTTTTGGGTAGGTTCCAATTGAGAGAGAGAGAGAGAGAGAGAGAGAGAGAGAGAGAGAGAGAGAGAGAGAGAGAGTTCAATAATGTTTTTTTTTGTGTGAGGTTATTGAATGAGATGGAACATAAATTAGCATCTAGAGCACTATTAGAACTTAGGATTGATCATTACTTAATCAACAACAGTTTAGTGTTAGATAATAGAATCTTGATTAGTGCATGAATACTAATTAGTGTGAGAAGATAGAGATTAGTGTTAGATTTAGGGTTTAGAGAGCATCGAGACCATGTCCAGGATGTTACATTACTCTTGAGTCTTGACCATCAATGTATGTACTATGCAGTATGAATCATAACAATAGGTGGGACTCGGGAGCTGTGTGAATCATGTCAATAGGTGGAACTCGAGAGTTCTAACTCTATTCAAAATTCAAGATTGGTCGTTGAATAATCATAATCTACAATGAGCTTATTTTTGCCATAATATAAGGCTAGAAATTAAAAAATAATAATAAACCCTAAAACCAATTCGTCGATTATTTCCTAAAGTTGCAGATGCTTTCTTCTTTCAAACCCATTTCAAAATGGTGTTTCAAAAACGTCCAATAAACATTGGTCAGATTCTAGAAAGCAAGTTGCAACATATGTTATTATGTCATAAATAGTATTTAATAAACAATAAGTCATCAAAAGAACACACAAAATGTTGAAAATTACACGTGTTGAAAACAAGATAGGTTGGATAGCCTTATGGGGGACAAACCTAATTTGGATACACATTATAAGGGTTATGTAACCGTCCACAAGCTCAACATCTGTTCGTATGGATCCAGTAGCCCACATAGGGTGACAAATGAGCAATTGCATGTATGGGCCTGTGGATAAAATTCCACTTGTCAAACCACTTCTTTTGGTTGGCTGACATCCTACTAAAAGTATATCTCTGCTCATCAAGAACTGCTCGCTGAAAGATCTCTCAATCTTGTCCATTAAACTTGTAAATGTACAGCCTTCTCGACCGCTCCAACACGACAAAGTGGTAAGCAAGGCATGCGGGTGATGGCTTTCTCAAATCTAGCAAACTGGATGTCCTAAACAGGGCAAGGACCCTCTTGTTCTTGGTCACAAATGTCGTTATAAGGTCATGGTAGTGGATGTGACAATAGAAGCCTAGGGGGAGCCTTCTATGTCATGCACTAAAAGATTGATGCAATGTGCTACACATGGGATCCACACAATGGCAGGGAAGTCTGTCTCCAAGAGCTCACCCATGGCCACACAATTGCTAGCATTGTCAGTGACCACCTGCATGCACTACATGCTGCTACCCCACCTCAATGACCGCTACACATACATGCCAATGGATGCACTCTAAACCCTTATATTGTACAAAAACCTAGAGAAATTTATGCAAAAGGGGCCTCATGCACATCATCCACATGAATGCTCATGGCGACCATCCACATCAAAAGTAGATTGGGAATATGCAATCACTCTCTCCCTAACAATACTCTCTACAATCAATCCTTGCAACAAGATTCACTTTAAATGATGCACGATAATCTTCAAACAAAGCAAAGAAAAAAAGATGAAAAACGCCTCAAAAAGGGGTGTTTTCAAAACCACTTGGTCCATAAAAAGAGCTAAGCCATGCCAGAAAGATTTCAGGGTGCTTTGACTTCCATAAAAACTTCTGCCATTTTGGGTAGCATCCGTCAACCTTTACATTAGGGAATGAAATTTCTCCTATTCCCCAATGGAAAGGTCAGTTTCCCCCATACATTTAAGAAATTGACTTTAATGTTGTCTTTTGTATGACCTCCATTGACAAACTTGAAAACAGAGCTTTGCTACAAGCTAAACCTTTAACCGTACAGTCAAATCTGCTATGCTACGCTTACGAAGCAGAAAACAAAGCACCTTGCCATATAGCATGTTTCATACGCCAGTACGTATAGCTAGGTGTCTGTACCATTC
Source organism: Diphasiastrum complanatum (assembly GCA_029204225.1). Classification (NCBI taxonomy): domain Eukaryota; kingdom Viridiplantae; phylum Streptophyta; class Lycopodiopsida; order Lycopodiales; family Lycopodiaceae; genus Diphasiastrum; species Diphasiastrum complanatum. The sequence goes on from CM055103.1 coordinate 3,663,425, forward strand.
GTTTTGTGATTCTTATTGCAAGCTTAACCTTAAACCGTACAGTACAATCTGCTTTACTGTTAGTGCAGAGTGCAAACCTTAACAAGCAGAAAAAAATGCGTTCGTACCTTGCAAGGGATATTCCGTATGGTAGAGGCTTTTGTAGATGTCCACAGCGTAATCAACCATGTTGGTTTTGGCCAGAAGATCAATCTTAGCCTTAAGGATCTGATCATCGGCATACAGCTGCTTTTCCTGCAGAAACTCCAAGAGAGGAAACACAAGGTGCCGATCCAAATAGGGCGCAATTGTGAGAGTAAGGTCATACTGCGCCATCTTCAGGTGAAACTAAAACAGCCCACACAACAAAAAAATCTATTCGCTCCCACCAAAAACACACAGCTGCAGCTGCTGCTTCTTCACCTGCAAACTACAAGCCCGAAGCGATCGATCTACGCAATGAAGGGCTCCTCCTCCTCCTCCTCCTGCCCTAACAACGAAAGGTTTGAAGCAGCAACGAGCGATTTTTTTGCCCTAAAATTTCACTATACTTACTCTTATGTACCAACGACCTTAAAGTTTAAAGGCTGCATGCTACGTAGCCTTTAGGGCCGGCCACAGGAGAGTTCTCATTGTCTCCTTAGAGCACCTTCACATGTTACCCCCAACCCCACCCACTCCTATTTGCGTGTAAATGTACACCATTTTCCCATGCTACCTTTGCCTTGCCCTACTCAACCCCACCGTGGTGAAATTAGCAACCTTCTAGATCCTAACAGACTTCGTCTCAACATTCACTAGAGATCTAGTTGGAAATCGTACATAAGCATAAAAGGACTGTAACCTGTAGCAGAATGTTTTCTTTATCATATGCAAACTCAACCAGTGGGAGGTAATCTTCCCAATGAGATTGTCTGTGAGAAACATACATCCTCAAAATATCTTCCATAGTTTGATTAGTCATTTATGTCTGGCCATCTGATTCAAGATGATCAGAAGAACTTAAACTCAAGAAAGTTTCCAGTTTATGGAATATTGTTGACCAAAAGTGACCTCTGAACTTAGGATCTCTATCACTAACAATGTCACTTGGCAGACCATACAACCACAATAATCTATTTTTTGTCTTTTCATTTTGTTCTTTTTCCTCAGATGCTTTTGTAAATCTTTTCTATGTGTGGGAGATCAAATGATGGATATGGATGCAGATCAAACCGAAATGAAAATGAACTCAGATCAAGATTAGATCGGGATCTAAACAAAAGTTAGATGGATGAAAAGCGGCGCAAATGCAAATCCAAAAGGCAATTGGAGAAAAATAAAAAATAAAAAAATTTCAGATGGGTTTTGATTGTCAGATGCTCGGAAGAATTTTCAGTTTTCACTGTTGGCGAGTCAAACAAACGAGTCAAACAACGCGAGTCAAAATCATTTTGACTCGCCAAGGTATCTACTTGCTTCAAATGATAATCAGAACAATCTGGAAAAGTGGTGAGTTAAATGGAGCAGGTGGCGACTCAAATGGCGAGTCAGAAGTGCGAGTCAAATTTTGACTCGCCGGTCTGGTATAATATAGATCCTATTGTACTGATGGCGGGTCAAAATATTGAAAGAATAAAGAAAAACCTCAATTGGCGAGTCAAACAGTGCGAGTCAAGAAATAAAAAATGGGCGGGAATTTTGTAATGGCGAGTCAAAAACTTTTTGACTCGTCCCTCTCCAGAATGGTAGTTCTGAGGCTATTGGACACCCTATGCTGATGGCGAGTCAAATGACTGAGCAAAAGTGTAAAAAAGCAGGTTGGCGAGTCAAAATCTTGTTGGCGAGTTAGCGCGATTGGTTGATATCACAGAACAGAGCTGAAACTCTGCTTTGCTCATTGGAACAGTGGCGTTGAGTCAAAAGAGTATGAAGAAAGTGGAAAAGGCTTGTAGGCGAGTTAAAAATCTTTCAAAATGCAATAAAAAATCAGGCAAAATGCAAATAGAAAAGCCATCGAAAGAGTAGTTTAGCACCGTCTCCCCGGCAATAGCGCCAATTTTTTTTTTGGATTCCGTGCCTCCCCAATCGGCACGATCAAGAGGGCAAAGAAAGGGCTTGGATCCCCAACCGGGTGAGTATCGGTGTAGTACGGGCTTCGATCCAATGGGGAGAGAGATAAACTACAAGCTAAGGTGGGATTTAAGCCTACCAAGAGTGTCAATCTTGGTGTAGGATCTAATGGTGGAATGGCTTAGATGTGGGTGTGAGATTCCTATATTCTTGCTTCTTCTTTTTGTTGGTTGTGGTTTGATCTTCTTCTTGGAACTTGGTTTCTTGGCTTATCTAGGCTTCTATGGCTCTAGATCTTCTCCTCTTGAGGCTTATCTTCTCAAGGGAGGTGAGCAATGGAAATAAAACCTACCTAATGGATCCTATTGATACCTTCCAAGGGTATTTTCTAACACCTAATTTGCTTGAGTGTGATTTTGTGGATTTAGTTGAATGAAAATAAGTGCTAATGATCTTTCAAGAATGTGATAGCATAATTAAAGAACAACAATCAAACATTCATTCATCCACAAGCAAGCATACAAAAGGAAAAAAGGAGGGCTTCACAATGTAATAATGGTAGGAGGAGGCTTCTCCCTCTCTCTCCCAAGCTCTATTCTTGACAATGAAAAGTCATTACAAAATGGTGTCACATGCCCTTATATAGACAAACCTAGGGTTAGGATTTTTGGTGCACCCAAGACCATGTGCCATAAGAACTTGACTTTCTAAAAAGCCTAAGTTGTAAAGTTTCAAGTTGATAGTCAAAAGTCAAATTGGTGGTAGGTAGAATGTGCTTCTTTGTGCACCATAGATTTAGTTGTGTTTTCTTTAAAGGGCTAGGATTTCAATCCTTGCCTCAATGAAGTAGCCAATAGAAGCACAAGGGCTAGGGCCTCCCAAAGAATAAAAGGCACCTCTTGTACTCCATTTTCATGCTTAATATAGAGGAGGAGATTCTACCAGTTTGAAGCATCCTCATGTGCTTATGTTCTACTTTCTAATGCTTTTATGTGGATGCTCTTACTTTCTTAACCCCCTTTGCTATGCTAATTGGATTTCCTATTCTTAATAATTTTCCATTGGATTGGAATCTAAAGCACATGAGCTAACCTCTCCCCCCCCCCCCCCCCCTCTCTCTCTCTCTCTCTCTCTCTCTCTCATATATGGATTGTGGTGTGGTTAGTGTTAAGTGGTTGGGTTGAAATAGTGTTAGAGTTAGGAAGGCCTACAACTAGAATTAGTTAGACATCTATCCTTGTGTTTTAACCCTAACCCCTTCAGACAGGTGGAGGGGCTACTCACCATTTATATCTACACCCTAGTGTTGACTATCAAATCAATGAATGTATGGTAGTCATAGACACCTAAAGTTTCACATTCATCATGGTTGTCATAAATGCGTATAATGATACTTAACTAAATCAATTGAATGATATCAATAAAATAGCAAAATTGAACTTGTCATAACTGTAAAAACAGTCCTGGATATAATTGTTTTAATCATTTCTTTTTTTAGAGAAAACAATTTTCTCATTCAAGCTTGTTGAAAAGCCAGATCTTTGTTGAGATTCGGGCTTTCTCTCTCTAAATGTGGTATCAACGCCACAGATTCTGTTCTTCTAACTACTCACCTCCATAAAAGTGACATGGAATCTTCCTGTCTCTCCTACACATGCAAAGATTATTGACACAAAGTGAATATTCAAGCTCAAGCTGAATCTAGATGAATTTACTTAAGCAAATACATAGCATGTATGTTCGTTTCATACTGCAGTCACTAATGCTTCTGAAGACAAATCCAACCCAAAGTTGTTTATGGCCAAATCAAACAACGATTCAGATTTTAATTGTTGGTATCTCAACTCAAGTGCGACACAACATGTGGCATTTTGATGAGACTAGTTCAAGTATTTTTCTTCGACCCATAATGGCAATAACACTAATCTTGGAGACTTTAGCTCTTTCAAGGTCAAAAGCAAAGGTTATAGAGATGGTCATCTCTATACATTAAGTCGTGGGTGTGCACTTATGAAAAATATTTGTCTACACCTTCATCAGACAAGAATATTATATGGCGTCAATGCCTAGGAAATCTCCATATGAGATCTATATTTTATATGTTTTGCAACAATCTTGTCGTAGGCTTAGACATCAACAAGTCATCACCAAAACAGACTTGTGAGACTTGTATTCTTGGCAAGCATGCAAGGTCAAGATTTTCCAAAGGCCAAGCTCATAGAGCTAAAGGCATTCACTATGATCTCTATGGCCTAATGCAAATCCCATTTTGTGAAAGATTTAGTGCATGTCATTACATTTATTGACGATTTTTCCAAACAAACCATTGTCATGTTCATCAAGAACAAATCGGAAGCATTTTGTGTTTTTACCAATTCAGACGACTATCTGAAACTCAGACAAGAAGAAAGATCAAAGCCCTATGCATAGATGTGTGTGTGTGTGTGTGTGTGTGTGTGTGGGGGGGGGGGGGGGGGGGGGGGGGGGGGGGAGGGGGAGGGGGGGGGTTTATTTCATCTCAAATGTCAAATGCTATGAATGGCTTTGTAAGCGAATATGGGATTTAGGGACAATATACTTCAAGCTACACTCTTCAGAAAAATGGAATAGTCGATCAAAAGAATCAAACTTTTGTCAAGTCAGCAAGATCCATGTTAATTGCTACTAATTTTCCTAACAAGTGATGGGTAGAGGCAATCGCAACAGCCTGTTACATTCAGAATCGTTGCGGTACCAAGGCCGTCAATCATGAAGAGGTTTGGTTAGGTACAAAATCATCCGTAGATCATCTCAAAGTATTCAAATGTGACTGCAATGCCCAAATTCCATCAGAAGTAAGGAAGAAATTTGACCAAACTATTACCAAGGCTATATTTCCTCGATATCTGTTAGATCATAAGGCCTACAAGGTCTATGATCTACAATCTGGCAAGGCACTTATTAGCAGAGATGTAGTCTTCCTAGAAGACAAATTTCATGATTTCAAAATGACAAACCATAGCTTTATTTCTAGTCTGAATACCAAACTATAGACTACCAATTCCTTCCACTTATGTACCTTCTGATTGTCGCTATGTAATGTCGTGGGATTTTTCTGCTTCAAGCCAACTTCTTCCAAGATTTGTCTCAACCATATAGCTACACATTGCCTTATACTCTGCTTCTGTGGTGGATAGAGCAATTGTACTTTGCCTCTTACTAGAACAGGAAAAGCAACTACCACAAAACTGGAATACATACCCTGTGGTGGATCTACAATCATCATAGTCACCTCCCCAATCCGCATCCACATAGCCACACAACTCAGGTAAACCCTCACGCTTCTTGTAAATCAAGCCATAATCTGAAGTGCCTTTCACATAATGCAAAATGCGTTTAGCTGCCTTCCAATGTGTTTTCGTAGGTGCTGCCATAAACTGACTTACAATGCCAACATCATAGCATATATCTGGTCTAGTCGTGGTAAGGTAAATCAAGCTCCCTACTAACTGCCTATACAACGTAGCATCAAATGACTGTGACAGGTCGTCAAATGCGATCACCAATTGGCTGGTGATCCGTTGACATCCATCCGGTCCTTGTCACTGATTGTTGATAAGCAGTGAAATTGGTCGTAAACGTTCTGTCTGCATAAATGCACCAAAACTGTAGCTCTGCAGAAATGAGCTAAAACAGCCACAGGCGACACTGTCGAGTTTTTCACGAAAAAGGAGAAAAAGGAGAAGGTGCCCTTAAATCTCATTTAGGGTTTCCCCACACTTTTCAGAGTCATTTCCTTAACATTTGAGGCTCTTCTGAAAAAGCGAATAAATGCGACACTGTGATTTTACACGAGATTTCTGTCAGGCAAAAAATGCGAAAAAAGAGACACTGCATTTTTCAACGGATTCCTAACAGGTGAAAAAAGGAGACATTGTCCTGTATAAAAACATTTGTAATTCTACAAACTGTATAAACATACGCAAAAATCTGCAGAACTGGATAAACAATGGATGGAGATTAAAATCGATTAGTCGATTGGTAAGAAGGAGAATAATCTAACACTCCCCCTTAATCTGAATCCTTGAATGCCTTGACCTTTAAATTTAGTTTTACACAGAATCTTGTGTTACTCCAAACTTAATGCTTTAGTAAAAACATCTGTTGTCATATCTTGTGTTCTACAATATTACAATCTGACCTCTTCGTTGAGAACTTTGCTTCTGACGAAATAATACTTCAGTTCAATGTGCTTACTCCTGGAATGGAATCTCGGGTTGGCTGATAAAGCGATGGCACTTTGATTATCACAAAATAATATCGTCAGAGCATAGTGATTCAGACTGATATCTGACAGTAAGTTCCTCAACCATATTGTTTCCTTTGTAGCTTGAGAGACTGTAATATACTCTGATTCAGTGGAAGATAGAGCTATCGAAGATTGCTTGCGATTGTTCCAGAAAATTGGACCATTGTTGAGGAAGAATGTAAATCCAGAAGTAGATTTACGAGTGTCTACATCTCTTGCCCAACTCGCATCTGTGTAACCACTAAGTAAATTGAGTTTGTTGTTGCCAGCTGCTCCATAACAAATGCAAAAGTCCATAGTAGCTCGAAGATATCTCATGACTATGATAAGTGCCTTCCAATGTGTTGTACCAGGATTAGTCATATACTGAATGAGAGAGCTGACTGCAAAAGCTATGTCTGGCCTAGTACAGATCATGGCGTACATAAGAGATCCTAGAATATAATAGTAAGGATACTCACGCATCTGCTGCTTCTCATGCATTGTTTGGGGACACTAGTCCTTTGATAATTTGAGTCCTGGTTCCATTGATGAGAGAGCTAACTTGCAATTCATCAGATTATATTTGACTAACATGCTGTAGATGTACCTCTGTTGTGTAATGTAGACCAGCTTATGTTTTCTGTCTCTGTGGATTTGTATACCAAGGCAAAAATGAGCTTCGTCTAGATCGATCATGTCGAATTCGGAAGATACCATTATCTTGGCTTCTTTTATGAGATCGGTACTGTTGCTGAAAAGCAATGTATCATCCACGTACAAAGTGATAATGATAAAAGACTGCTGCACTACTTTGAAGTAAACATTTGAATCTGAAGAACTAGGACTCGTTGATATACCGGTTAGGTGGTCTGCTAGTCCTTGAAGATCTTCTGGGTAATACAAGAAGTTGATTATTTCCATCATACTATAGTTGCTGATCTACAACATCATCATCTTCTGATCCGTTGTTGATTTGTTGTTTGTCAAGATTAGACGAGCTTGGTCCTTCAATAGGAATAGTCGACTGAGGAACTGGAAAGTTCAAAGCGTCAGGAGAATCTGATAGGTCGGCTATATGGGGATTACCCTTTTCTTTGAGGTCTTGAAACTGATATTTGATGAAGATGACATCTCGGCTAGCATATATCTTCGATTCGATGGGATTGAACAACTTTTAGGCTTGATCTGAAGTAGTGTAGCTAATGAAAACACACTTGATACTCTAGAAGTCTAGTGTCTACATATTTCTCATGATCTTCCTAACATCACGAGAAATATGCGCAAAAGCACTACATCCAAAAACTCGTAAGTTTGATAAAGAAGGTTTGGTACATGTCCAAACTTCCGAATGGTGTTTTGTCTAAGAGACCTTTAGTAGAACATATGTCCTGAATATAGGTTGTTGTTGAAATAGCTTCAGCCCAGAAGCATTTCGAAAGTGTCGCATGTGATAACACGCACTTTGTCGATTCAACTAAGGTTATGGTCTTTCTCTCAGCAAGACCATTTGACTGAGGCGAATAGGAAGTGATGTATTGTTGTTCAATGTCGTTGTTAAGGCAATAGTCCTTGAATTTGTTGGAGATGTATTCTCCCCCGTTATCTGACCTCAATGCTTTGATTCGTTTATCAGTTTGATTCTCAGCATGCTCTTTGAATTGTCTAAATTTGATGAAAACCTTTGAAATCTGTTTAATAAAATAAACAACTATTTTTCTATAGAATTCGTCAATAAAGGTAATGAAATACGTTGCATCTAGAAATGAAGGAGTTTGCATATGTCCACATATATCTGTATGAACAACATCTGACAAATTTTTTGCTGTATGCATATGGTTTGATTAGAAAGGAATCCTAGTCTTCTTTCCAAAGATGCAACTATGACATACAGGGAGATCGACCTTACCAGAAGGATAGTCGAGATCAAGAACCATGGATTGTCATGACTGATCTGGGCGAAGCTCACTTCTGTTTGGGCATTCAAATGCACAGAGACAGAGCAAAACAACTGATTTACATCACTCGACAAAGGTATCTTCACAATGTTCTTAATAGATACAATCTAATGAATTGTAAATTAGCTCACTCACCGATGGATCCAGGCCTGCATTTGTCAAAGGGGCCAATGTCCCCAGACCAAGCAAGAAGAGGAGCAAATGAGAGAGTATCCTTATCGATCGATACTTGGATCTCTCATGTACGCAATGGTCTGTACAAGACCAGATATCTCTTTTGCAGTAAGCTCACTCAGCCAATGTATGGCTAATCCTGGCATTACCCATTGGAAGGCTCTCATAAGAGTCATGAGGTATATTTGAGCTACCATGGACCAGTGCATCTGCCATGGAGATGTCAGCAATGACAATCTTCATCAGCTTAGTGGATATTCTGATGCAAGCTAGGGAGGAGATGTAGACAATCGTAAGTCAACATATGGATTTACATTCTTCTTCAATAACGGTCCTTACTCATGGAACAATCGTAAGAAAACCTCTATCGCACTTTCTTCTACAGAAGCATAATATATTGTTGTTTCTCAATCTATTAAGGAAGCGTTTTGGTTGAGAAATTTACTGTCAGACGTTAATCTGTATTAGTACAGCCCTACAATTTTATTCTGTGATAATCAGAGTGCTATTGCCTTATCGACCAACCCTAGATTTCACTCTAGGAGTAAGCACATTGAAATCAGATATCACTACATCAGGGGCAAGGTTCTTAACAAGGAGGTAAGCTTAACGTACTGCAGAACGCAGGATATGGTTGCAGATATATTCATGAAAGCATTAAGTGTTAATGCACACAACAAATTTTGTGCATTACTTAGTCTGAAGATCAAGGCATTCATGGATCCAGATTAAGGGGGGGTGTTGGATCTATCTCCTCTACTCTCCTAAATCTCATTTTAATCTGCCTCCATCCATGCTGCATTTTTACTCACGTTGTCGCACAATCTGTATATTTACATGTAAAATAAGATAGACGAATAAAACGCGACTGTCTGCATAAATACAAATAAATTTTCACAGGCGAAGAAAAGATGAAAAACGCGACATTGTGTTTTTACACGTGTTTTGTGACAGGCAAATAAGACGTCATTACCTTACAAAATGCCAAAGGTGCCCTAGGAAAAGCGAAGGCACCCTGTAAATCAAATCCTAAGGCATTTCGTCAGAGTGACGCATTTTTTGCATCTTCACCAATGTTCATTTTAGCAAAGGCTAACGTCGCGTCCTTTTCACGCTTACCCCAAGCAATTGTGCTAACAGACTTGACAACGACCGTAGCCACCCACGATCTCTTACAGACAACACATCCACTTTGTATTTTTTTCATTTGCACACCTGTAACATTGTGTATATATACCACTTGCGTAATCTTTTGATCAAGAGAACAAATGTGTGTAAGATATAGCATCAGAAGATTATCAGAGATAGACGAAGTAGATGTCTTGTGCATTGATTCTTTATTGTCAGTAATAGGTTCATTCCTTTTTACAGACTGAATTAGCTTTGTAGAGCATGCGGTTTCGTCTGCTATTGTCTTGTGCTCTACTGCATTATTGTCATGTATATTTTGTTATACTCAATCTGATAACAGCTCTTTTGTTATGCTTTCAGATTTGTGTCAATATTGCTATGCTTTTTTTCATTCTATCTGACTTTTCTTGCTGCTCAATCTGGTAATATGTTTTTAGCGAGTTATTATTAGTCTACCTATTGAGACTAATATCTAGTCTTGCCTTCCGCGAATCATTCGCAACTGATTATCAGTCGAGCTCTTCGCGAATCATTCGCGACTAATAATTTGTCTAGCTGATCGCGACAAATTATCCTTCTGGTGTTTTATTAATGTTTGGCTATGTAATCAGAACAACCATGATTTCTATCAGTAACGTTCTGTTCGTTTCTGATAGGCGTAGTCATGCTTAGGGAAAGAGTAATATAGCTCATTCTGCTATGCACGAACACTTTCTGTTCGAGTTCGTTTCTCGTTTGAGTTTCGAGTTCTCTTCTTTTTCGTGTTTGTTTTCCTTTCGAGCTATTTTCGTTTCTCACACACGACACACCCTCTTTCTTCAACACCTCTCATGCCAGATTTTGAGTCCCATTCGTTGAAGGGTTTTCAGCCACTTCATCAATAATGCAAGCACTAAAGCTGTAGGTAGATTTCTATCGGCTCTGCATGATAACAATTTGGCTCAACTAACTCGTACTCCCTCATAATCTGAAAAAAATCTCCTGTAACAACTACAATACTTGCATACGGGGGTGCATGAGGGAAAAACATGGAGCTAAATTACAGAGGGCAAGGACGCCTGACGAATTGCTAGATTAGATATTATCTCCACCGTCGTTGATCATGCAGCAACATTGGAGCACAGCTCAGATCAAGCAAGAGCTTCTGATCCATTTTCATGCAACAACAACTATCATGTCACTTTGCACTCATTTAATTAATGAAAGCTTGTCACAGCCAGAGGCTGAAATGCAACGATCATTTGAAATGCCAGTCATCTTTAGTCGAGCATTTCAGCGCTCGCAATACATGCAACTGACTTATTCGTTGCAACTATTATTTCCCGAATATGGCTTTACCATTTTGTATAGTAATTTTGCTTGGATACTTTTTCTTCACCTTTACTATCTCTATAACCCCAACGTGGAGGTTTGTTTTAGCTGCAAGATGTTTTTGATCACGGTTGGATTCTCATTTGACCATGGTGAGACAGTAGTAAGGACTAAACCCACCTATTATGTTTGCGTTTAAATTTTTATTCATCGTGATCCTAGTCCTTGTAAAGAAAGGAACAATTACATAAATGATAACTTGAACATTTCCTATGCTGCCCATGGCCTTGTTAAGAAGTCTTACAATAGACTCTTATCAATGACTAGATGTCTTGTAGAATGAGTTATAGATTAGGTTTTATCTTGATTATCATGTGACTCAAAATTTCTTAAAATGTGAATATGAAAATTGATGAGGTCTTTACTAGCCTAACTTCCTACCATAGTGCAGGTCCTTGACAAAGCTGATTCAACCACATCTTGTGAATTAACAAATTATTATAATTGGATTCTTAATTATTATGTTTGCACCGGTTTTTTATAGAGAGACTAAGTAAAATTCCTTGCATTGTCTCAATATAGTTGACTGATCCCTCAAGTTATTCCCATCACGATTGATTCTTCTTTTGATCATGATCTACAAAGAAGATGGGAAACTTACTCACTGTTGTCCCACTCACTTGGTGCTTGTGAAACATACAAGGATAATTTTGTTTTATAAGTTCGGGGAGGGAATATCACAGTGTGGCCAGCTGTTGCAAACCTTCTTGAAGATGATAGCAACTTTCTGAAAAGACACAATGCACAAATACATGAATTATTTCTGAATAAATCACCTTTGATAATAGATGTCCTTATGACAACGACCCAGTCTAATTTTTGCATGCAATTTGGGCTACTTGAAGTCTCAACTTATATGGACCAACTTGAAATTATGCTCACTTTGAACTTTGAAAGCAATTAGGTTAATTTCTTCCTTATAGATGATTGTTGGGTGGCCAAGACTTTGATGTTTTAAATGGTTCAGCTACATGGAAGGAAACATTGTTTCTCAAGAAATAATCACTAGCTAGAGGAGTAGAGCTATTCTAACTTTATGAAACTCTCTATATGTGCTCAAGCTTAAAGGTCAGAGCTGTTGACCAATAATGCAATCTTGTTGACTATGATGTGGAGTAAACTAGGTGTAACTTTTTGCTAAGAACTCCTTGTCATCACTTTTGAGAAGGTCATTGATGTGATTGAGAGGAAATTTTTTTTTTCAGGAGACCACATTGGCAATCTTCTCACGAAACATAAAATCATCCTCGTGAGGCATCGCAAAAACATTGGTGGATTATCACAGACCCTACCTCGTTGAAATATGCAGTTCTAACATAGACATTGAAGATGGCCTCGTTAATGGAGCTGGTGGCATATTCTAAACAAAAACAACTATATCAGCTACACACATTATTTGGATTGAGTTTTAGATTCACGCATTGGCAAAAAAACTAGACTGGCGCATGCACCTTTATATGCAACAAACAACATATGCAACACTTGGACACCAATTTATAAAATCGCAAAAGAAATTCAAGTAGGCTCATCTTTCTTAAACACACTTACACGCAAACAATTTCCAATACAACTTGCAAGTGCGCGTATTGTACATCGTGCGCAAGGCTTAACAATTGACACCTTAATTTTCATCCAAAAGGATGTACTAAACATGGCCTAACTATTAGCAACCGTGCTAACACAGAGCAAATAAAAAAGGAAAGAAATAAAACTTCGTGGCATGTGTTTTGTAAAACCACGTATGAGTATCTGTCAATAAACTTCAGCCATGGCATGTGTTTTGTAAGTCCATGAGTAGAAGCTTAAGTAATAATAAAATAGCTTAAACTTAGATTTAGAACTTAGACTTAGGAAACGTAAGATTAGAAATATTTTATCTTAAGTTTTCCTAAGTTAAGAAATTTGAAGTTCTAAATCCTAAGTTAGAAGTTCTAGAAAGGTTAGAAACAGATTAGTCCCATAAGTTGGTAGACACTTATGGAAGACCCTCCTTGCCATAAAAGGAGAGGAATTTGCATTGTAAACAACATTTTGTGATTAAGGCAAAATTACTATTGTGATTATCTTGCATTTCATTGTGTTCCAATTGGAAGGTGCATAGCTTGAGGGAAGGTGCTCGGGCCTCCTCTTGCCTCCTTTCATTGGCCTTTAATTGTGGCATGGTTTTAAGTGTTTATTGCTTAGTTTAGCCACAATTCTTATTATCTCCCTTTGGGTGTTACGTAGGATTTAGTAATCTTGCTAGTTGGGTTTGCCTTAGCAAGGAATTTTATTGTTGTCATTAATTAGCTTTATTTCTGTTACGGGCACTAGTTGGGCAAGCCTTAGTGTTTTCATTCTTGTTGATTCTTTCCGTATTCTGTTGAAGCTTGTTGTAGAAACTTAAAAAGTGGACGAATCTCTACATCCCTATACTACACCCGTAAGTAGATCTAGCCATCACATAAATTAGAAATACTTCCAACATTGGCGACGTTGCCACTTTTAAAGTATTTTTTACCTAGCTTCTTCTCCTTTTTTCTCTTTTCTTTTTTTGTTTTGCTTCTGTGTTGTATGTTTGCTTGTGTGCTTGTCTCTATCTACCAACAAACAGCACGCGTTGTCTCTCCAGGTCCTACACGAGCTGCGGAGCAACTTCTCAAATCAGGGGGAAGCAACAAGAGAGTCAACTTGGGCATTTTCTTCAAAAGAAGTGACCCAAGTGACATTTTTCACAACCAAAAAGGTATATCAGAATTCGTCAGCCTGTCTGCAGCCCTAGCAGACCCTGATCTTTTATTTTATCACCTCCACGAATTCTGACCACGGTCAGATTTTGAGAAAATAGCCTAATATACTGTCAAAATCCCTTATTTCTCATCCAAATCTTTTTCCTAGAATCCGCCGGCTTCACTGAGGCTAGATCTCATCAAGATCAGTCCTCCAGCAGCTCCACGAATTCTATCTCATAGATTTTGCCCGTTTATTAGTCAGAAAATCACATTTTTTTTTTTCATATTTCCTATCTACCAACCAACCAAACATCTTTGTTAGAATTCGCCATCCAGCCTAAGAATTCGTTCTCAAAGAGCACGATTTCTCTGTCCTACCAGCGATTTCTGAAACTCCAATTTTTTCCTAGAAAATCTAAAAAAATCATTATTATGAATTCAGAACTCTTTGTCAGAGTTTGCAAATATTATAGTTAAATTATCTGCCTCTCCATGATTTCTCAGCCTGTCCACGAATTCTATCACAACCAGAAAGACCAGTTTTTGTCCTACACTATCCATTCTGCAAGCAAACTGCCCTTTTGCCAAGTACAGTATTGTCCTGCTCATCTGTATTCTGCATCATGTCTCGTGACTGTGCTAAATCTTCTAATCCAACTCCTCCACGACTAGAATGAAGAATTCCACGTAAGTAGACATTTATGGAAGACCCTCCTTGCCATAAAAGGAGAGGAATTTGCATTGTAAACAACACTTTGTGATTACGGCAAAATTACTATTGTGATTATCTTGCATTTCATTGTGTTCCAATTGGAAGGTGCATAGCCTGAGGGAAGGAGCTCGGGCCTCCTCTTGCCTCCTTTCATTGGCCTTTAATTGTGGCATGGTTTTAAGTGTTTATTGCTTAGTTTAGCCGCAATTCTTATTATCTCCCTTTGGGTGTTACGTAGGATTTAGTAATCTTGCTAGTTGGGTTTGCCTTAGCAAGGAATTTTATTGTTGTCATTAATTAGCTTTATTTCTGTTACGGGCACTAGTTGGGCAAGCCTTAGTGTTCTCATTCTTGTTGATTCTTTCTGTATTCTGTTGAAGCTTGTTGTAGAAACTTAAAAAGTGGACGAATCTCTACATCCCTATACTACACCCATAAGTAGATCTAGCCATCGCATAAACTAGATATACTTCTAACACTAACATACATAGCCCTATCTAGAATACGATATATCCCAAATTTATACCTCACTTCACCACTCCAAAATTAACATTTCAAAGTTCATGCATCCATAAAAACCGAAATGACACGCTTACGGACATATGGAAAATGGGAACTCCAAATTCCTATCATGAATACTTAATACATTTACTCATTTGCTTATTCAATCTTTAAACACCGTATCAATACAAAAACACGCACTTGATATTTTTGCAGATTACAACCTCATGAGTTCAAATATACTTTGCCTACAAGAAACTCGAACCTACAATTATGCAACCAATTTAGAACACAGGTTCCATGCTATCCGAAATTATTATTTTTTGGGAACAACCATATATTATGATGACAATCAAACTCTCGATAACTATAACATTCACAATACAGAAAATGTAGAAATTATTAAAGCATCTTTTAACGCAGACAAAACTCATTGCATGACTGTAATCACAATATACCACAAACTGAATTCCAATATATTCCATTTCCTACAAATATTAAACTGTATTTTGAAAACCTCACAAACAAACACACCAATAACAATTTTAGGAACATTGACCTGTTTTTTTCAAACACCTATACAAAACAGCTCACAACAGTTATGAACCAATACAATCTCTCGATGAGAAACAATGCAAAGGAAGCAAGAGATGCATCGAAGCACAGGAAGAATCCTTGAAGGAATAAGAGCAGCTCTCACAATCTTTGTCTCTCTCCTGTGAACTCTCTCTCTCTCTCTCTCTCTCTCTCTCTCTCTCTCTCTCTCTCTCTCTCTCTCTCTCTCTCGATCTGTCTCTCGATGAGAAACAATGCAAAGGAAGCAAGAGATGCATCGAAGCACAGGTAAAATCCTTGAAGGAATAAGAGCAGCTATGGTGCCAAATGTCGACGCAGTGGCTTTTGTGAAGAAAGCCCGGCCTAATACCCAAAAATTGCACCTACGTACCTACATTATATTCACATTGGGCTACATTATATACAAACTATAATCCCATCACTTCTTCTTTGTTTGAAAACCTTCCAACCTTTCATAGCAGATTTTTGTTTAGCAACTCCTAACACAAAATTACGTACCTACCTTTCATATATGATTTTTCTTTGGCAAGTCCCAATGGCAAAACTGTGTACATTCACAAAGGCAAAGGCAAGGCCCTTGTGGGTTGCCACTATCCCTTGTTTCAATTCCATAGATTTTGGAAGTAAAATCACATTCTTTGTTGGCTAGTCTATGTGGAGTAAAAAAAAGCATTTTGCCATCACACAATGAGGTTTAGTACTTCAAAATTTTGGAGTTTTTATAGAGGAAACAACACTAGTAATATTTGCTGCTGCTGCTGCTGCTGCTTTTCACTCCGATCAATAAAGTGGAGCAGAGATCAGATATGGAGGGTCAAGAACTTTGAATATACATTAGGTTGATGGTGGAGAGAGAAGATATTGATCGATGCTTTGTTGTTAGCAGCACTTTCTGGCGAAATTGAGATACATAATTCATGGTGAAAATTGTGACAGAGAGTTGATGAGAATATCTTTGCTGTTTTGTGTTTTTGCTAATAAAAATTCCGCTGGCTTTTTTGGTAACAGGTGAGGTTAGGGTTAGGGTTAGCGTTGGATTTAAGGATTTTGGGAAACAAAAATAGTGAGGTGTGAGAGAGAGGAGGGGATATGGCTGCCTCTGGCGATGGGGGTGCAGATATGGAAGTGGAGGCATTTCGTCGTCTCTACCCAGCTCGATTCTACCAGCGCTATTTGGATGCTGCTGTCAGGCCTGATGCGCGTCTTCTCAACCGAGCTCGATCCACCTCCATCTCTCTAGGTCCCCCCCCCCCCCCCCCCCCCCCACCTTCTTTATGGCCTTTTAGTTGTGACCATCCTTTGTTTTCGTACAGTCTCTTTCGATCCGATTTTCCTCATGGGTCTGTCTCAGTTTTGGTTAGACACAAACAATACAACATTACAGAAAAGTTTGTGTGTGTGTGTGTGTGTATTGTTTGCAGGGCCAGTTCCTACTGCTGATGGGTCTGCGCTGGTCAAAGTTGGAAACACAGTAAGATAAAAACCTTTCTTTATACCTCACTTGGTTTAGTGGAGTTTGTATATTGCTCAATCAGTAGAAGTTAATAATTTCTCATCGAGTTTCCAGCTGCATGACTCTCAAGCGTTGTATATTATGCCTTTCTGTAAGGGGCTATGGTGGATACCTCTACCTGATTAAACCTAGGCAGATGGAAAGCCCCTCCCCACCTGCAGTTAGGGTTACGTATTTAAGCACCTTTTAACTATTGGCAGTTACTGCTAATGGGTTTATGGTACCCCCAATGGCACTTAGACACTCGGAGATTTGGCCCTGGCACATCCTTACCCACAGATTCCTGTGTTTGCTCTCTTCACATTAAAATCTGTCGAGGATTGCATTGTCACATTGGATATCATTCACACATAGGGCCGACATGCATAAAAAGGGGATGTTCCTCTCTGCATGTTTCCTGGCACCTATTTTTGATATACAATGTAGTTCAATCTTACTTCCACATAAATGCATGAGAAAGCTCTGACTTTGCTATACGCTGCAGACAATGCTGGCAGGAGTAAAGCTAGAGGTGATGACACCATCTTCTGAAGGCCCTGATTTGGGGCAAGTTGGTAAGAGTTTATGCAGCTTTTGGCAGTGTGTGCTTTGTTACTCAAGTTTGGACTGCTGCTACTTGGTTATGAGGATGAAAAAGTTTATTGTTTGCTGTTTTTTGTGCGGTGGTGGGAAGAATACAGTGGTAGAATTTCATATGCCGCCTATTTGTTCCCCTCAATCAAGACCTGGTAGGCCAGCAGAGGCAGCATGCACCATCACCGAGCAACTTACAAATGCTTTGAAAAGGTACTCAATATTTTATGTTGTTCAATTAATTTGAAATCTTTCGGACAGGCAGTAGTGAAGCTGTGACACTCTGAACAATGCGCAGCTCAGAACTAGTGGATTTGCATGAGTTATCGATAGCTCCAGGCAAAGCAGCGTGGATGGCGTATCTGGTTAGTAATGCAATTTCTACCAATCTTTTCTTCAAGCTTGTTGCTCTGTACTCTGTATGACCTCCTATTCCTAGCATTAGCTTGTTGTGCTGTCGGGACCAAGCTGTTTACCAATCAAGAAACCCAACTCTCGTTTTGACTTATGGCAGGATATTTACTGTCTAGATGCTGATGGATCACTTCTTGATGCAGCACTGCTAGCATCTGTTTCTGCACTAGCACACTGTGAGGATTCCATTCCATATCTCAGTCCAGTATTTAACTTTGCTGCCTCTCTGTTAACCCCAGCTCACAGATCGGTACTTTTTTGTTGCCTATTTTGAATCCAGTACAAATTCCATCTGTTGCTATGACGGAAGAAGGCACGGTGATTCCTGCGCTTCCTGAAACTGGAATCAGTAACCATTTAAGTAACGATAAGCATTTACAACAGCCAACGGTTAGTGAGCAGAGACGACTGAAGCTTGGTGCAATACCTTGGTCTCTTACATGTGCATTGTATAAAAAGCATGTCTTAGCAGATCCTACTGCAGAGGAAGAGACTGTTCTTCATACCATTCTAACTGTGATCATCGACTCCTCTGGAAGACTAGTTGCTTTCTATAAGCCCGGGGGTTCGATTCCTGCAACCACAAATATTATTCAGGTAAATTCGGTTCTTCCCTTTTTATAATTTATATACACTATTCCAGGTAATTTGTTATGCTAAAACTACAGAAATGTCTGCATGGCACCTTGATGGGGGTCATGCCCACATTGAGGAAATATACATAGATGACAATAAAATTCACTGGATGGGCTATCCATTATTTTGTTTTATGCATGTGCTTGTGACATGTCTTGTCCCAACTGTAGGCCATTGGATCAACATAACGGATGGCCAAATCCCCACTGGTTACAAGCCTTTGGAGTTTGAACTTGCTCAACTGGCTTTTTATATGGATTTAAATCAGTTTGAAATTTGAACGTGGACACACATGCACATACACAAACACACATGCTAACGTGTGCACACACACACACCTCCTGGTAAGAATCTTATATTTTTTCTTCCGAACTCTGACGTGAGGTTATGCTTCAGGAATGCATTTCTCTTGCAAAAAGGAGGTCCAAAGAACTTCAGCGTTCTCTGGATGAAGCAATCACGCAATACGAATCCGAAACTTGATGACATATGCTTACTAGTTCGTAAATACTTGGTAACGAAGAAAGCAGCAAGTTACTTTACCATACTCATCGTCTGGGATTGTAGCTTGCACTGAACGTTCTGAAAATGGTAATTGCAGTTACGGCGAATTTTTGTACCATGCCGTGCCCAGTATCGAGATGATATTCTTTCAAATTGAAAGGTCTCAGAGGGAAATCTTAAGACATTTTCGACATAAATTGCTGGACATTTACCTTCAATATTTGTAGGTCCCGTAAGCCCATCAATGTTGAACTTATAGTCTGCACCTTGCTAACGTGGGCTTTGGAGGAAGCATTCTGGGAAGGGGAAATTGCTGAAACCTCGTCTGTAACGGTTAGCAGATTTTGATGAGCAGATATTTTGTATCCATGGTCGAAATTAAAAGATAGTGTCACAGAGTGTTGCATTTAATGAGGCTCTCATGTAGAGGAAACTGTTTTTTTAGATGCCAGTTTGGTGAAGGGTTCAGGCTTTATGCCAGGTAATTGTTCAGTGGCATGCTGCTCTTAAGTTTTGAATTCACTTGATTAGTTAAGATAAATCCTATTCATTTTAAGATGAAAATTTTATGGGCCTTTCATATGTTGAATATGTCAACTGTTTACTCCATTTTTGAGATGGGCCTTCATGCTTGGTCTTGCATTAAGGTAGGACCAGAGAAGTGTTGGTTTTGTTTGAAATTCTGAAAACGATCTTGTTCATCTATATACAACTATTTTTTTACACATATGGCATACATAACTCATCAAATTCTGAAAATGATCTTGTTCATCTATATACAACTATTTTTTTACACATATGGCATACATAATTCATCAAAGTGTTAATCATGTTTGCACGATTCTTGATTGAATTTGTTTTCCTTTGCTAGATTAACCCATGCAATTATAGGGGAAGTTTCCCAATAAAGAGTTAGACATTCAAACTAGATCCAACTGTATTATCAAATGTTGGAATATATCTTTAGACATAACAATATGTGGAATTTGAAAAGAGGCATAGAGCTTAGTGTGAGCTCTTGCATGGCTGAAATGGGATTTTTTGGAATGGCCGTAATTGCCTCCATCGCTGGTTCAGAAGAGAATTTTTGATTGCTTTATTGGGTACTCAATTTCACTATATTCCTAAGGTGTTTAAAACACAAAAAGAGTTCTAGCATATAGTGGTGAACGAGTGAGCTGTTGAGCTAATTGGATGGAGTTGATGGTACAGATCGCCCATTCAGGTGGGTGGGTGCCCTTGGAGTACGCATTTTACTTCAGAATGTTGCATGGTTTCGTGAGAATAAATTATCTCAAGTCCTATGACAAATTGACACAAGACGGTGACTATGAAATTCATGAATGTCATCTTGGTCTGTGCATGCCTGCCGGCATCTAGATCTTTGCTGAGATTGTGGGATTTGTGACATGTGAGATTTTGTTGATTTATTGTTGGAATGGTGAGATAGACACATGTTGATATGAATTGACTAACAAGAATTTTTTTTGATATTGATGATATGCGTCTTCAAGTCACAAATACTATTGACTTGTTTAACTGAGCTAATCCATTTGTGATTATATGCAAGTCAACTCTTATTATCATTGCCTTCAAGTTGATGTGATTAAGTTAAAAATTAATTTGCAATACATAGACATAAATGATGTCATGTATAATTTTTGGATTATTGACTCAAATTACTTCCTCATGTCTAGCACTAATGACTCCAATTATTTACAGGATATGCAAATTTGCACACTTCACGAGTTTTATATAAGATTTAGGAGAAGCTATAAGGAAGACCTTTCAGAATCGAGAAAAGTTGGCATTGGGTGTTGCATATAAGTAGATAAATATTTGTTTTGATCCAACACATTTACAAATGCTACTCATTATATTTATTGGCCATAGAACTACTAGTATCTATGAGAAACCAATGTTTTATAAATCATAATAAAAAATCACATGGGATCAAGAGAATATGAATTTTAGTATCCAATATTTCTTGGTTTCCACTGTTAATTTAGGAAAACAATTCAAAACAATCAATTGATAGAATTGGATGGATGTTATTAGCCTTTCAGGTGACATCATCCAAAGTTCTCAAGTAGTAATTACTCTCCCAAGGAATACATGAAACCGGGTTACCCATTTTATAATATCAAGAAATTCACAAATATATTCCATGTAGAGAAATTGATTTAAGTGTTTTCGATTTCATAAATTTCATATATTCAAAAGGGGT
The DNA here is from genome assembly GCA_029204225.1 of Diphasiastrum complanatum. Classification (NCBI taxonomy): domain Eukaryota; kingdom Viridiplantae; phylum Streptophyta; class Lycopodiopsida; order Lycopodiales; family Lycopodiaceae; genus Diphasiastrum; species Diphasiastrum complanatum. The sequence goes on from CM055103.1 coordinate 3,684,724, forward strand.
AATATCTCAAAAACCTAACCCTCTTTTATAATCAATGGCTTTAGGCATCCCTCAAGATATCCAACTTATTACACTCTTACTTACGACAAACCTCCAAGTGTCGGTTAACCACAAGAGACCGAACGATTCACGTTCCACCCCACCATAAGACCTAATCCGGGTCCACCCTCCGTGCCCTGACTTGTGACCGTATCAAGCGGGATCCGACCTCCATCCTAGACAGTGTCCCAGACCACTGCCTAGGCTCTCAGCCATCTCCTGCCTCAAGCTGGCACTCATCATGGCCATGCACATGCTCTCCATCCACCTCCTCCTAGGTAGATAGAGTGGATGGCAAATGAGTCCTCCTCCCCTTGTATACCTCCAAGGAGAGAGACTCCAAGCCATGTGCACACCTAGATCATGACATGTGGCAACCATGTAGATTCACGAGTCACCGGTCAAGTCTATAGGCCTAGTGATCGTCCAGTCTCAAGTTTGGGTTTGGGACCCAAGGGAGTTGGGTGCCTAACATTCCCTTCTCCTTAAAAAATTCCTTATCTAAGGAAGAAAATCTGGGAACCTCAGTCCAAGGTCATGCTCTTTTTCCCAACATCCTTTCCAATGAACCAAGTACTCAATTACCTGCCTGTTTCTGAGACCACGTTGACGTACATCAACAATGGCATGTGGTTCCATAGGTACAAAGGATGTCATGTCCTCAAGCTAAATTAAGTCCTCCTGAAATATCAAGTCATCCTTTCCACCAAGTCGTTCCTTTAAACGACTAATGTGAAAAATTGGATGTACCTTAACACCTTGAGGAAGTTCCAACTGATAGGCATTCCGATGGAGTTTTCTTACTATACGGAATGGACCTACATAACAAAGTGATAATTTATTACATTTTCCAGTCTTTAATACCTTAGTCTTTTGGTAGTCTAAGATACACAAGATGAACCAGTGTGCGGAATAAAGAATGAACAACTAATTACGAACAGACAACAATCAGACAATAAGACATTCAAGATCATTCAACATGTGCATTACAACTACTATATTGTCAGATCTTTTCATAAGAGCGTTGTTGTGACAAACCCACACAGTGCGTCGGCTTGAGAGAATCTATGTAGTTTTTTTCCAGTTTCTTGTAATATCTATGAAATTGACTAAAAATAGTGATTTCAGCATGCTGGAGTCAATTTCTTCTCTAAGTCTTTTTTCAAGTGACAAATCCCACCCCCCCAAAAGTCGTGGCAAATCTCATGGTATTCACAAGGTCAACGTCTTCTCCAACTCACTGCATTGAATTCTGTACTGCTTGGGGACAACACTTGCACCGTCAGTGGAATTGCTCCACCAAATAGTATCATCGCTCCATCTGCATACTACATGCTGTTTGCTGTCAATCAAGGGGTAATCACTGATTAATTTAAACCCTTTTCTCTCTATCCATAAAGATAGATCAAACACAAGAGGATTGGTTGAACATCAAATTAGTTGAACACCAATGTGAGCTAGGCATAGAATATGCCAACTGATGTCCAAGAGTTCACTAGTAAGCGAGACTGTCTGATATAGTTCGTGAGAGACATAGTATCTCTTGCGTTGACACACTGGGTGGGTTTGTCACGCAGTGCTCTAGTGTAGACTGATATTCCAAGGAATATTCTAGCCATCCTGCGGCACATCTTTAAAAATACAAGCAAGATAGGATTTAAACGTAGAACTTGCCCATCAAGTTTAGGCTTTTGCGGTATCCATACTGGATCCTCATAGACCCTACGTTGTCGCTTTTGATTGGTGTAAAACTGGGTTCTATCCTGAGCCGTTTTTACGTTATCGCGGGCAACAAGCAACATTTCTTGCATATCATGCATGTTGCTTTAACCTTTAGGCTTTTGAGGTCCACTGAAATGGGAGCTCTAGGCTGGAAACCATACATCAGAGAAAATGGACTAAAACCCGTCGTTGAGTGCTTTGCAATGTTATACACAAACTCAATCATTGGAATGTACCTTTTCCAATCCGACTGTCTTTAGGAAACATATCTTCGAAGCATGTCTTCCATAAACTGGTTTGTCCTCTCTGTCTGACCATCTGATTCAGGATGATATAATGATCCCATACTTAATGTGGTCTCTGATTTCTCAAAGACTGCCTGCCAGAATTTGCCAGTGAAGTTAGGATCTCGATCACTAACAATGTCAACCAAACAGCCTGAACAACTTTTCACCGAAAAGCTGAGCAAGTTCAGAAGCTTTGACAGTTCGTTTGGTTGGTATGAATTGCGCCATTTTGATTAACCTGCCAACTATAACCCAAATAGCATCATTTTGCTTCCCCGTCCGAGGTAGCCCAACTACAAAGTCCATGGAAATACTTTTCCACTTTCTTTCGAGAATTTCCAAGGGCATTAGAAAACCAGCTACCTTAAGTCTTTCAACTTTATTAACTTGGCATTGTCCACACTTGCGAACATATGCCTCCACTTGACTTTTTAAGTTTGGCCAATAAAATTTTCTTATTATTAAGTCAAGTGTCCTTTGTGAGCCAGGGTGTCCTACACATGGGCTGTCGTGACATTCATGCAGGATTTGGGTCCTAATGTCATCATTTTCTGGCACAGAAACCTTTTCATTCCGGAACCGTAACCCATTCCTAATGGAATAGTCTCTTAACATCTTGTCTTGAGGAGAAATCTTCGAATCCTGCATTCCAAGCTCATCACTAGATCTAGAAGAACCTGCCAGGACATCTAGCCAAATATGACTGAAGTACCTATTGGTCTTACACAAATATCCTAAGGACAAATATAACTCAGATTGGATCTCAGAAAAGCTTAAGTGATTACCCTCTCCAATCCGACTTAAGGCATCCGCGACACTATTAGAAGTACCCTTCCGGTACTGAATGTCATAATGAAAGTCTTGGAGCATTTTTGTCCATACCTCGAGGGCTAGATCCGACTGATGTAGATTTTGGTTGGATTGCTTTTTTCACCAATGAGTTAAGTGAAAAAAATTATAAGAGCAAAAAGAAAAATTGCATAACATGTGGCAATAGTTTTAGTTCATAAAGTGTTGGGAATCGAAAACATTTGATATGATAAAATGATTATCTTGTATAGAAACCTATGGTTGGATTGAACATGAAATTGCAATGCATGACTTGTGTATCAACTAACCCTTAACTTGTTAATGGGAGATATTTAGCCATATTATTTAATCAAATTTGTTTTTAATGGAAATTATTTTTCCGGAGGAAAATAGGATGAATAGTACATCACCTCCTTTAACCAATTCTCATTCCTAAATTTGTCATGAAAAAGGAGAATGATTGTTGAGACTTAGGTTCCTTTTTAGTGAAGTTAAATAAAAGAGGGGAGGTGATTGGAAAGTAGGAGTTAGTTCGAGGTTGGAGTTCGAAAAATTTCCTTGAATCCTAGCCTTGTATTGTTGAATGAAATTCAAAACTGAAATTTTTTGCAGTCAAGATTTGGAGGCTCCAGCCAAATTTCTAATTGAATAGTTCACTTGAATAATGTAAAATTGACTCTTATGAAAACTCAACAACCAAGATATGTAGCCTTTATAAACTCAAGGATGTGGCAAAGGGATTGTAAACTAATGGATGAATTGTAGTTTAAATTACTTTTCTACAAGATTGGTAGCAATAAGAAATATCTAGTTGTAGAGGATATAGATAACTTGTTACTAATGAACTAGAGGTTCAATCTGATAATAATTCCAATAGGATTCTTCCAATTAAGTCTGTTTTTTTGTGATGATGGATTTTTAGATTCATACTAAATTACTATAGTAAATCTAAGAGGTGAGATTTCTAAGAATATGGTTGTAAGGCCGAGTTCCTATATGTTTTATAGGAAGTTCTAATTGGAGTGTTTGATCTCTGGATGATAAGATCGTGAAGTAGAGGAGTTTCTTGGAGGAAGAACCTATGGTATGAGACACAAGCAATTCCATAGGGGAGATGCAATATTGATTGGATCTAGTTAACAATGATGGTGCTAGGGACCCAGCTCCATAGGGTCCTAAAGACTGCTTTTCCGCGGAACCCCCACGTTTAAAAAAAAAAAAACGGTTATCTTTCTAGTCCCACTGACTTGCCCCGCTGTCTTGCAGCGAAGAAGGGTTTGTCTGTCCGTAGGCAGAGGAGAGAGAAAACCAGCGATGAAGAGAGGGGGGTTCTGCTGGCAAGAAAAGTGGTGGGTGGCCAGGATTGCTTATGTGGAGGCTAGGTGGCAAGGAAAGGCCACATGGTAGTGGGTAGGCAAGCATGAAGAGGGAGGCATGCCTCTCCTATGCAAGTTTTCATGAGAAGATGAGGTGGAGGTGGTGGTGCATGCTTCTTCTTGCTCTCTCTTATTCTTTATGGCAGCTATGGACAATACCATTTGTATCTACCTTCCTTGAGTTGCTTTTGATCTTTTTCAGTTCTCTCTTTCTTAATTCACCTCTCTTGCTCTTGAGGTATGGATCCTAATCCTACCACACAGCCCATGTCTCATACTCATGAGGTAATGACATCTACCTCTACCATGGATTCCAAAGCTTTGTTGCTTGCAATTAACAATCTACAACAATAGATTATTGATTTGCAATCGAAACACTCTCGGGATCAGCATGATTTGAAGGAGTTGATGCAGTTAAGATAGCTATTGCATCAACCCTTGTTCACCCCTGAGATTTTTGCTGGGGAAAAGAAGGATACAACCCCGGAGGTGGTCTTGTCGTGGATCGTGATTGATGGAATTCGCACTTTTCCATGAGTTCCTAAGATTTGGGAAGATTATTGTAAGGCCTTTAAGACGGCCTTCCTTCCTATTCTTGATGACTTTGAATTTTATCATCAGTATGCAACAATCCATATGGGAACCGGCCCCTGGATCAGTATTTACAAGAATTTCAGGAGGTCTATTATCATTTTGCAACTAGAATAGACCCACTTTTAGTAAAGTTGCATTTCCAAAGAAATCGAAAGATAAGGCAAAAGATGGGTCTTCGGGTTCTAGTAAACCGAAGAAAAGATCTACCTTGGACCAGGAAACCTTTATGAAAGTCAGAAGTGACAATCTGTGCTTTAATTGCATGGAACCAGGTCATGTCGTGAAGGAATGTCCGAAGAAATGGAAAGCTAAAGGGGCATATTAAGATGCCAGGTAACTCTAGCATATCTAATGTAGATCTTTCCTTTGCCGGTAATTCTGTATGTGAGCATTGTTGTTTTAGGCTGTTTTTGGTCCTCATGACCTCATTCGGATGAAAGAGGTTGTGGGTGGCCAAGCCGTGATAGTTTTATTTGATGATGATTCCACACACAATTTTATTTACGCTAATTTGTTGCAGAAGCTAAGGGTGGAAACAAGGTAAAGTGACTACCGATACACAGTGAAGCTGGCAACAAGAGCGGAAAGCCAAGTTTGCGACCGGATAGTCCCACGTCTACCGATTCAATACAAGCCTTTAAGGATAAATTAGACTTTCACATTATGAATCTAGATAGGGTAGATGTAATACTTGGAAAGGAGTGGTTCTATGAGAGGAACGAGTCTATGAAAAAAAACTATGTAACTCACAGTTTGTCGGTCTTGCATAATAACACTCACTCACAGAATTAAATGGAAATGTTGATATTTCTACTCCGTATATGCTTTCTACTTTAGAAACAGTTAAATGTATGGATGTTGTGGATTGTAATTCTTACTTATGTTGGTTAAAAGATTTTACCTATCATGAAGAGTATAATTTGCAATTTTACAATCTCTAAATGGAATTAATGTCTAATAACCTAAAGCAAAAAAATTCACCCGAAGGTGAAATCTTTAGGAAACTTAGGCAAGAATTTAACGATGTGTTTCCTGAGCAGCTTCTTGAGGGTCTTCTCCCCTCTAGGGGTGTTGACCATGCTATTAAACTGATTCCTGGTAGTTTTCCTATATCATTGTATCCATATAGGATGAGTACTACTGAAGAGGATGAAGTTTATAGGCAACTACAAAATTACCTTAAGATGGGCCATGTAAGGCCTAGTAAATCTCCTTGGGGGGCACATGTGCTCCTTGATGAAGGTACTCGTCTTTGTGTGGACTTTAAGAAATTAAACAAGTCAACAATTAAAAACCGTTATCCTTTGTCGCAAATGTATGAACTGTTTGATCGATTGCATGGTGCAAGGTACTTCATCAAAATCGATTTGAGATCAGGGTATCATCAGATTCGCATAAAGACCGAGGATGTTGAAAAAACCGGCTTCAGAACTAGGTGCAGCCATTATAAGTTTCTAGTTTTACCATTGGGCTTGACAAATGCTCCAGCAGATGATGAAAGATCTTCTTCGTCCATATCTGGGAAAGTTCATGATAGTGTACTTAGATGATATTCTCATCTATAGTAAGACCTTGGAGGAGCATGAGGAGCACCTCAAAACTATCTTAAAGTTATTTAGACAGGAGAAGCTTTTTGCCAAGGAGTCCATATGCATTTTCTTCCAGAAGGGGTTACTTTATCTCGATCACGTTATTTCGGACCATGGGTTAGAATTTGACCCAAATACAGTCCGATAGGTACGTGAATGGCCTATTTCTAAAACCATCAGAGAGGTTAAGTCCTTTTTTTAATGAGATTTTTTCATAGATTTATCTTGCGATATGCATTAATTGCATTAGCCTTGACAATGTTCTCAAAGGGGCTAAGAGAGTTAGCCGGCACAATAAGTTCAGTCCTCCAATTACTTGGTGGGCTTGAGACGGATGCTAGTGACTATGCTTAGGTGCAGTCCTATATCAGAATGGTAGACCGGTTGCTTTTGAAAGCAAGAAGTTAGATCCTGCTCAAAGGCGGTATTCCACCTATGACAAGGAGCAAGTGAGAATGCACTCCGACAACATCTAGCTACCAAGCTCATAACCCAATGAATCCAAGTGAGAGAAGTATCGATATATTTACACACACCCAAGCTCCTCCCTAACTAGGAGTGAACTAGGACACCTCGTTGGGACATTTGCAACCTAACCGAACCACATCTACCACTACTCTATGAGTCACTGCTAGTTCCAAGCAAAGTCCACCATCATAAATTTTAGGTCTCACCAAGCCACTACTTATGATGATGCGTTATCAGGACCCCAATTCTCACATCATCACAATTAATATACAGGAGCTAGGGCCCGCGACCAATCACAAGATTGCTCCATGGTCAAATATAGCTAACTATGGTTAGTTCATAGATGTGTTCCATTTCGGAACATTGCGTTCCGGAACGAGAGTTCTGGAATTCTGCATCATTTCAGATCGGAGCACTACAATTTTTTTTTTAGCCATGTGTTGGGATTGGGGAAAATCGGAAAAATTTATATCTAGGTCTGTAAAAAAAAAAATTCAAACACATGGCAAAACATAGTAACTACTAAGTAACAACTGTTAAGTACTTACTACTAGTCTACAGACTACTACTAATTGAACAAAGCATTCGGGCTTCAACATGCTGGCTAAATCTGAAACTTGAAAGCAATCACATATTGCATACTACAGTGCTAAGTGTATATGATACAAAAACATGGCAACTGATCCACATTCCACACATGCCTCATGAGAATGACCAATATGTCTGATGTCATAAACGATAAAGCTCTAATATACAATGAGTGGGCCAATGGCCAAGTACATGAATATGATAGATGGACTATGGACAATAGACTCATAGACCGATGGAAAGTGGATAGGTGAAAAAAGGGAGCTAAAACAAGCCTAGGGCCGCATAAGATGTAGACCGTAATGCCAATGGACACCTAAGACCTACCCTATATCCCTAAGCCCTTGTTGCTTTAAACTCCTCGTTAGGGCCACCAGCCACTTTCACCTAACTATGCAACTTCAAAATCCATCTACCTGAAATAGTGCATATGATAGTAGAAAAAGACTGTGAAATATCAATTGATTATGATCTGATAAAATATCAAGAGCAATCAACAATAAGCTGGTGTGGAAGCTTATACAATAGTACAATGCCTTGGAGTTCTCCCAAAGCTCTCAATTTCAAAATTTGTCATATCAAAATGAGAGGAGACAATGTACATCTACAGTCTCTAGAATCACCTTGGGTTAGGGCAAGATGAATCTTCTCTGTCACCTTACAAAAAGATCAGGGTCATGCTGACATCTTGAGTCCCTAAAAATCATTGCCTATGACCAAATGTCTCAAAAAATTACCCAATGTAGTTAATTTAACACTTGATGAGTCTGAATAAGTTAAAATGCCCCAAGTACAGCAGAATAACATACACCCTAATTACATATCTGTAACTGCCCCCAGTCTCACAATTTAATAGATAGGAAAATACATCAGAAAGTAAGCCAAATTTTCTTATAGCCATTCACCTTGATAGAGCTTTCCTTACCGAAGCAACACCTTTTCAATATCAACCTCATCCAACTGGTTTAACCATATACAAAAAATTCAAGAAACCACGTACTCAATACAGAATGTGAAGTTGCACATACACGAGCACGAATGAACAAAAACACATATACAAACATGCACCTTAAGCAGAGGAAACATCAGCTTTCACTCTGGTGACACCACAAAATTCAAATTGTTTGGTATGTATGAAAAACAATTCAAATTCAAATTGATGACCACGAGCCCATCAAACTGAGCTGGCCTGTAGATATGTGGCATTGTAACCAGAGAACATCGAAGACCTACTGGTTTTGCCACAGAAAACTCATTAGCAGTTCACAGCCAATATAGAGATACTATGAGCAAACTGACATTTTGGAGATGTTTATATAGGCATTCAAGTTCAGATGGAGGTATCTCATTGATTCAGCTGAGGGGGGGTGCATCATTGCTCCTATCTTCTTCAAAAGAAAACCTATATATCATGACATGTTTGTAAGTTTGCCCTGGCAAAATGAAAATGGATGGAAAATTGGGCTGATTAATGGCGTTAGGAAAGCCCTGAGTCTCTAGACAAAAACCTGCATGCTTTCTATACACGTACCCTCCTTTGCCCAAAACCTCATCGAGAAAGTTCCCTGTGTAGAACTGCATCCCAGGTGCATTTGTCAATAGCTCCAATACCCGCCCACTTGATCGATCCCTCGCTCTAGCAGCAAGATGCAGACCCTGTTCCCGCAGCTCACCATCAAGCACATAGTTATGGTCATATCCCCCAGGTACTTTATCGATTCTGCTGCCAATCTGAGCCTCTTCTGTGAAATCGAATGGAGTGTTATGAACAGGAGTAAGTAGTCCAACAGGGATTTGATGATCATTTACAGGAGTGATCTGCGAAGCCCATATGCGTAGCCAATGGTTCAATATGTCCCCACTATTATGGCCACACAAATTCCAATAGGTATGTTGGGCCAAGCTTACTGGGGTTGCTTTGGTTTCTGCTACTGCCTCCATCTCTGTTCTCACCTCAAAATCCTTGCTGATAATGTATGTGACAGTCACCATCAAATCACCAGGAAACCCTGTTTTTTCCCTTCTTTATTAAAAAAAGCCACTTTTCAAAATGCCGATAGAAGTGGTAGCACATAAAGCTTGAATCTTTAATATGCACAGCCAATTCATGCTGGCATGAACTGGAACACAGATGATACTAGGGTGAAGGTTTCAGGCTAAAGAAGAAAAACGTACAAGTAACTTTTTCTTTTATCTGCTGCTAGGATATGCTGATCCAAAGCAATGCAAAGACTAGCTGGTAGTCCAGATAGTGTCTGATGTGCCTTACCTTGATCGCCATCAAAACTATGGTGTGTAAACTGCACAGATGGCCCCTCTGGATTGTTCACCTCTCTCGACTCCCACAGTACTTTGTCGTAACCCACAAACCCCCCTGGTAACCCACAAGCATGATCCACCCATTAGCTTACATGAACAGGAGCGTTACTTCCTACCATGAAATGGGGTAACCAACTTAGCAGTCTAGTTGCTATGCATAGCCCTGCTGGATAAAAAGTGTTCCTGTCATTGTGGCTATGCTATGTAGTTATAACTTGACGCAATGCATCTAGTGAAAAAATTGCACTATAAAACCAGTCTGTGACTGGGTATATTGAATGGAATGGAGCTAGAGAGACTTGGACCGTGGAGGGTGTTAGGTCCATTGTTAGCAGGAAGATCGTAGCAGTGGCCTTGAAGAGAAAATTTTGCCCCGCCAATCCGATTTGCAACTCTGCCCACAATACAGCCGAAGTATGGAGATGTGCCATCCTGAAAAAAAAATTGCCCCATTAAAACATGTAGTAGCTAAACCATACATGCATCACATACGAATAACTGGCAGCCTCCATACTCAGTTGATTGCATGCAGAAAAGTAGTAACAAACACAAATTGATTCTCATTCTCTCGCCATTGCTCTTGTACACTTATGAGGTTCCATATGCATTTCCTATGAAAAATGAATCTATATTTCAAAACATAGCTCCATTGGATCTCGCTTTATGGCTTTATTGATTCTATTAAAGTCATGAACCAATTCAGGACTTGAATCTGGATTCCGACATGTTAAAAGTGATTCTAGGACAATATAAAGCTAGTATAACCAGAAAGCTCAAAACGCCTTCACATTCAATGAAATGGGTTGAAAAATGTAGCTTTCCATGTAAGGCTTGGCATTGTCGAAGCCCAGCACTATATCTGCCACTTCACCTGTTGGCAAACCCATGTTTTTCCAATCAGTCAATCAAATTCGTTATTTTCCAATACTAAACGGCGAGATCAGAAGAAGACAACACCTGTGTGCTGAGATCAGCCAATGAGTGAAAAGTGAATAATAAGAACGAAGAAAGAGGCTTGCCTCCTTGAGCATCAGGCAGGCAAAGCGAAGTAATGGTGGCGCCCCAGTTGGTGAGTTTGAGGTGCATTCTTCCTCTTCGTAGTGTGTAGAGAAGCACACCATCGCCCCACTTCTCCACCTCCACAATTCCTTCGCCACCCATCTCTCTCTCTCTCTCTCTCTCTCTCTCTCTCTCTCTAATTCTAGTATTGTTTTCCAATTTCTAAGAGCATTTCTTTTTTGTCCATTTGGGTTGAGGGTTTTTATCCAATTGTACCATCTCATATTTTGCAAGCAAAACCTAGATGCATTTTTTGAAAAACCAAGATGCATATTTTGCAAGCAAATGTTTGTAGCCAGCTTTGCTTGTTCAAGAGATTCAAAGCACACATGTCATATCTAATATCTAAGATCAAAGCAGAGTTTCGTATCTCAGATCTTAGAAAGCACAGATATCATATCTAAGATCTAAGATTATAGCCAATTCAAGTGACGTTTAACATCTAAGATCATAATTAATTCAACCATGAGATCAATGAACTCTAGGGGTATTAACAAGAATTTTGTGTTATTCCACAAAGGCTTTGCCATAAACATGCCATTTCTTACAATTGTATGAAAGGTGCATCACAGTTGGGTGCACTGGGTAGAGTTATTGACTGTCACCGGAAAGGTGCAGGCTTGAATCCAGACCACTATGTAGTGACATCTAAGGAGACTAGCTCCGTAAATGGCATTGCCAAGCTGTATATGTTGTATATAACGACCACTAGTTGCTTAACATGTATGCAAAAAAAAAATGTATGAAAGTGTAAATATCTTGAAAGACAAATGTCATTGAGTAAGGTGCAATGCAAGGTCATACGATAACAGGCACAATAACGAAGTAGAATTGAGATGGGAAAAAATTTGACCGATTTATTCACAAACAATTTATTTTCTTCTTTGTCGCGATAATGACAAGCTATAGTGATGATTTGCTAAAAGATGAGGTCTCTCTTCAGTGAGTTTGTGCGTTAAAATGAGAGTTTGTATTTTTTAATTCTTTTTAAATGCATCTTTTGATTTTTATGTTTCAACAATTTGAGTGCCATGCATACGACAAATCATTTTGAGATACATCAATGACCTTGTTAACATAGAAGTAATAATAGTGCTTACTTGATCTTCTATTTTATTTTATAATATCAAAATAGCCTTGCATATAGATAAGTAAATTGGTCTACAAATAATCGACCCCCTACAAGGAATAAAGGAAAATACAGACAAGAAATAAATGTGCACAATTTATGATTATCATTGCCTATAGAGAATGGGATTCCATGGGTTGAAAGCTCGTCAACAAAAAATCATCAAAGCAGACGGGCTTTACCGCCAAACATGCAACAATCATCTTTTTCTGAGAGGAGGAACCTACTCAAGTGGGGTTTTCCATATATTTGAAATAGCCACAGTTGCTCTTACTATTTTGAGTAGGAGAGCTCCCATTGAGTTGAGAGAGCTCATCAACAAAGTGGGGAAAAAAGGCATGTGGCACACCACAGTATACACCTAAAGTTATTTGTTGGGCCATGGAATGTGGTAAAATGGAGCTCTTTGGGACATGCAACATCCACATCACATGCTTGTGTCATGCATAAATTATGAGAGTATATAAACCAAAAGACCTTTGGCATTGCATGCTAGTGGTGTCATGCATAGTTGTGTTAGACCCTAAAGTTGAGACACAAGCATTATTGTGAATGTATACTTAGACTCGGCTACAACTATGTATCATCTAGAGGAAGAAATTTCCAAATAGTTGTACACTTCCTTTAACAATGACTTTCTTATAAACTTCATTGATCAACCTCAACACAATGTTGCCTTTGCAAGGTAAGGCCTAAAAAAGCCTGAAAGATGACATGGCCTCACCATAGTCCAAAAGCTCTCTCTCTCTCTCTCTCTCTCTCTCTCTCTCTCTCTCTCTCTCTCTCTCTCCCCTAGCGCTCGTTTGCTTGCGCTCTTTGTCTCTCACAAGAACATGCGCTCTGTCTCTCACAAGAACACGTCTCTCACTATGGAGATCGCAGAACCTCGCTCTCCATCGCTCACGGTGTGTCTCTCTCTCGAACTTTCGAGATTGCCTCTGATTCTGGAACATTCTCTTTCTAGAACATTCTTTGTTCTCAAAGTTGCACGTCAAATGCTCGTGGATGATGTTTTAGGGCACACGTGGCCCAATCAAAATTCCAGAATCGCTTTTTGTCTATAACAGCCTACATTCTCTCTCTCTCTCTCTCTCTCTCTCTCTCTCTCTCTCTCTCTCTCTCTCTCTCTCTCTCTCCAAATTGCTACTATTTTCGACTTTTATGGTTTTTCCAATTCAGTCTTTAGCTCTATAATTGTAACTTTTATAAGTATTTTACATTTGTATTAGTTCAATATCTTAAGATGAAACATTGCAACCAATTTTAAAAGTAGAATTTGATTCAATATTTGTCTATGGGTCAAATGCAAGTCACATCTCAAACAAGAACCAATTCAACTAACACCTCTTGGTTATCAAAATTTCAAACTTTAGGTTTTCTGAAACAATCTATTTAACGATGTAGTTCCACCACAATTGAGAAATAACACTTCCTACCATCATAACAACATTCTCTCTAAAATATCGACATCTTTTCCAACTTTAGAGTCTTTCCAGATTTTCTTTCTATGTTCAATTTTTAGCCCAAAAGCCATAAATTCACTTTGGTAATTTGTAGCACTTATTATTACATCTATGCAACTAGCTTCATGAAAACTTTGGATTCATTTGAACACTTGTCATATCTAAGTTGGTAGTCAAAACTTGCCAATTACCTCAAACAGTGGTGTGGACAAATCAACAGCTATACATTGACAAGCATCTAGATTGCTCTATTGATTGCAAGGTCATTAATGAAGTTCTTGCAAGTTTTCACAAAAGCTCAAGCTAGGTCTACACTTTAGTCTCTCTAGAGTGACTCTTTGGGATCTCTAAGTTATTGTTATACTTCAATTGTGCTTCTGCTTGTTTGCATATCCTGTAAATAACTGGAGTCATTAGTGCCAGAAATGACTTGAAGTAATTTCAGTCAATATTCCTATATTGCAAATTAATTTTTAACTTAATCATATCAACTTGAAGGCAATGATGATAAGAGTTGACTTGCATATAATCACAAATGGAGAAGCTCAATTAAACAAGTCGATGGTATTTGTGACTTGAAGATGCATATCATCAATATAAAAAAAATTCTTGTTAGTCAATTCATATCAACATGTGTATATCTTACCATTCCAACAATAAATCAACAGAATCTCACACGTCCATAATATAGTTTGCAGCACAAATCCCACAATCTCAGCCAAAGATCTAGATGCCGGCAGCCATGCACAGACCAATTTCATAGTCACCATCTTGTGTCAATTTGTCATAGGACTTGAGATAATTTATTCTCACAAAACCATGCAACATTCTGAAGTAAAATGCATGGTCCAAGGGTAATTTGCATGCACCCACCCACCTCAATGGGTAATCCGTACCATCAACTCCATCAAATTAGCTCGACAGCTCACTAGTTTACCACTGGATATTAAAACTCTTCACTCGTTCACTCGACAGCTCACTCGTTCACCACTGGATATTAAAACTCTTTTTTTGTGTTTTAAACATGTCCTAGGAATATAGTGAAATTGAGTACCCAATAAAGCAATCAAAATTCTCTTCTGAACAAGCGATAGACGATTACAGCCATTCCCAAAAAACCCGTTGTGTAAAAAAATAGTTGTATATAGATGAACAAGATCGTTTTCAGAATTTGATGAGTTATGTATGCCATATATGTGTAAGAAAATAGGTGTATATAGAATCTAGATGAACAAGATCGTTTTCAGAATTTCAAACAAAACCAACACTTCTCTGGTCCTACCCTAGTGCAAGACCAAGCATGAAGGCCATCTCAAAAATGGAGTAAACAGTTGACATATTCAACATATGAAAGGCCCTTAAAATTTTCATCTTAAAATGAATAGAATTTATCTTAACTAATCAAGTGAATTCAAAACTTAAGAGCAACATGCCACTGAAAAATAACCTGGCATAAAGCCTGAACCCTTCACCAAACTGGCATCTATAAAAACAGTTTCCTCTACATTAGAGCCTCATCAAATGCAACACTCTGTGACACTATCTTTTAATTTCCACCATGGATACAAAATGTCTGCTCATCAAAATCTGCTAATCGTTACAGACGAGGTTTCAGCAATTTCCCCTTCCCAGAATGCTTCCTCCAAAGCCCACGTTAGCAAGGTGCAGACTATAAGTTCAACATTGATGGGCTTACGTGACCTACAAATATCGGAGGTAAATGTCCAGCAATTCATGTCGAAAATGTCTTGAGATTTCCCTCTGAGACCTTTCAATTTGAAAGAATATCACCTCGATACTGGGCACGGCATGGTACAAAGATTCGCCCTAACTGCAATTACCATTTTCAGAACGTTCAGTGCAAGCTACAATCCCAGACGATGAGTATGGTAAAGTAACTTGCTGCTTTCTTCGCTACCAAGTATTTACGAACTAGTAAGCATATGTCATCAAGTTTCGGATTCGTATTGCGTGATTGCTTCATCCAGAGAACGCTGAAGTTCTTTGGACCTCCTTTTTGCAAGAGAACTGCATTCCTGAAGCATAACCTCACGTCAGAGTTCTGAAGAAAAAATATAATAACATGACCATGTATATATGCACTTAAAAAGTTGGAGGGGTAGAATAGCATGTCTTGAGGAACCTGATATGGAGTCCCTCATGACATGTGCCTATCTTCTAATGTCTGTCAATGCTGCTATTTAGTGCCCTGAAGTGCAATTCCTGGGGACTTGCTAAAGCATATAGGCATTGAAACCAATAATTTTTACAGTCCATTTTGTCCAATGACAAATCTTACCTCTGCATAAATAGTTGCAATCATATTTACTTCTCGTTGGGCAGCACATGTTTGATTATGATTGGTATTATGGTCTTTTCACTGTCGTCATGCTTTGGATCTCAGCGTGCTCAATTAGTGTTTGTTTAGTTATGATGAGGCACATGCAAGTGATTTCTAGCCACATGCAATCCAAGATAAAGTTCCAACCCTGTAAGACAAGAAAAAATCCAATCTCCACAACCTGGTACCCTAGGATCACTTTTCTAATCAAAGAAAAAAAGAAACACATGTTACCATCCAAGATTCCTGCCTCATAAAGCTTGTCTCACAATCTAAGTTAGGAGGAGAGCCACTCTCCAGCATGTAAGGCAAAAGAAACATCACAAACATGATCTTATACAACTAAAGCATATGCAAGTACCAAAAGCAACAGAGTACAGAATGACTAGATAAAAGTAGTCAAGAAACAAGATTGCCATGCCAGCAATCCAATGGAACATTTTGAATCCAAGGTTCAAAGGAGAAGGAAATTTTCTTGATCCCTCCTCTAAAAAGAGTCAAAAGACACCAGAAGCTAACTGCCACAACCTTCCACTTGTTCTCTCAAATAGCACCCACAAACACAAAAGCTAGATCAAGATCGTCTAACTGGAGATGTTGGAGAGGCCTAGGAAGTGCTCTTCCCTTCACACACCACCTTACCTCACCCCTACCTGCCAATGGAACACCAAAATAATGAACAAAATGTGTCTCTACTCCAAACCATCACGGTTAAGAGACGATGCAATTCTCACAAGACTCTGGGCCCAACTCAGCATTGTGCGCCCCATCCCACGCATGATGGTATACTCAGCTAGTTATGCCTCACTTGATTCCAATCAATGCATAAGTTTCCTTAAGGTTCCACTACTCAAAATAGCCTTACTTTAGCTAAAACTATGAAAACAACCAATACATGTGCAAGATACCATGCATGCAGAAAGCTAACTACAGTCTTATTGATCATGCAACAAGATCTTGGTCCTAAGGCCTAAGTAGCCTATAAGCCAAGTCTTGCACCTATCTTTTAAGACTTGAAGATTAATATCAAACCTTGGCACTGCCAATTCGGAATTAACCAGGGTCACTACTGCGATAAAGGTAAATAGACCTATTTACCAATGTCATTGAAAAAGTGTACTCTGGGCCACAAGCGAACGGTAATTCATTCCCCAGACACCCATACAGTGTAGATCACTTCAAAACATGTCATGCATGCATGTAACCAATAATGCCCACAAATATTCACAGATGACAATTGTGACAATAAGGGATCATTACAATAAGACCAGAAGATTTCTCATCAATTTTTTTCATTCCCATGTAGCTTAGTTGATGGCTGCTTCTGCCATTGGACCACATACTTACTTAGCGATGTCAATCTTCCTGAGCTTTTCAAACAGGAGGTCAAAACTGCATCAGGCCCAAAATTTCTAGGAAAAGTACCGTTCCATAATGTAACACTGACTAGAAAAATGTCCCTTTGAGATACAAATTCCTTCAGTAAGCCAACACGAAAAACAAGATGCAAACCTATGCCACTAGAAACTTTAGTCTACAGCATACATCAGTGATTGTCTCAACGATTTTGTATGGATTTAAAACATTGTGGTGTAAACTCTAGCTTCTTTCACCGCACCTGAGGTGGCATCACCAAACTTGTATGAAAATGAGTACCAAGAGGCCCTATCGTGGAATCCTTGTCCTTCCAGAAAAGTAGAGGTCTTTCTTAAAGGTGACTCAAAGTTAACCTTCCGATCATGGGCCCCCAGAATCAGTTGGACGCACCAGATTTTAAACGTCAAAAACCAAATCCTCCATTGACAACCAAAATACAAATTCTAGGATTCCTAACGAACATACCGCTGAAAGGTGACATGCCAACACTGGTGTCAACTATTGTCATAGGAATATTTCCCTATGGCAAGAAAACTCTTCTAATGACTGATGTTGAGTTACATAAGCTTGTAACAGCTCCTCCACAATCTGGTTAGCTTTCTCTGTTTGGCAAGTGTTGTAAATGATCTCACCATCGAATCAAAGCCAACTTCTCTAAGGAAATTAGGTCAAAAGTACCAGCAAACTTAAAGGTCATCTCTCTCACAATCTCTCTAGGCAAGCCAAAAGTGGGAAATATGAACTCCAAATAAGTTTCTGACACATGACATCCATCAACATCCTTTTGCGAAGGAATAATCTTGGCAAGCTTACTAAGCTAGTCAAAACTTACAACATGTTATGTTGGTTGGTGGTTCTGGGACAATGATATGCTATGAAATCACAAATGTACTCACCCCCCTTTTTGTATAAGGACGAAACAAACCAGGAGTCCTCTTGTGATTAATATTGATACTAGGGTACTTTCCACAAGATTTCACGAATGTATGTCAGTTTCTTCATTCCCTTCCACACACATAGATGCTTTACTGGTCGGCAGCATAAACATTCGATAGGAGTATATATGGTGCAGCCTTTCCTGGATCCAACTTAAAAATGTGACCTGCAGCACGTACCGCACGTTCCACATCACCGTGAACTCTGCAGGCAGCAAGCAAACACAACCATACACTAGCTTCACTTTGAAAAGGCATTGTTTTTATCAAGTCCTCGGCCTCATCCAGGTGTCCAGCACGGCCAAGAATATCAAGTAGGCACTTGTAATGCTCCACCGTATATCTTAGGTCATGTTCTTGGCTCATAGATAAAAAGAACTGCCTGCCATCATCTACTCGTCCTGCATGGCTAAATGCAGTGAGAACACCAACAAATGTAGCTCCATTTGGCTTGATGCCATTAGATAGCATCCTCTGGAAAACATCTAGCGCCTCCTTATCATGCCCATTTTGAGCATATGTTGCAATCATCGCATTCCAACAGACGATATCGCGCTTGGGCAATTGGCCAAACACCTTAGTTGCATTCTCCAAACTTCCACACTTTCCATACATGTTCAGCAAAGCAGTCCCCACAATAATTTGTCCCTCAAATCCCCTATCAACAATGGCAGCATGAATCTCCTGGCCCTTGTCAAGTATTGCCAGGTTGGCACATGCATCAAGTGCACAAACAAAGGTGATTTCATTTGGCTTTACATCATAAAGCTGCATCTCATCGAAATAATCCAATGCCTCCTGACCACGCCCATTCCAAGTGCATGCTGCAATCATAGAATTCCATGAAATCACATCCCGATGACACATTCGTCCAAATACAGACTTTGCATCCTGCAAAGCCCTACACTGGCCATACATAGTAATGAGAGCATTTCCCACCATGGTCAGTCCTTCATATCCGCCATCAGTTATCGTGCCATGGATTTCCTGACCTTTTTCAAGGGCTGCAAGCTTTGCGCACGCATCTAGAGCCCCAAGAAAAGTTATTTTATTGGGTTTCAAGCTAGTATTTTGCATCTGATCATAATAATCCAAGGCCTCCTTGCAACAGCCATTTTGGGTGCACGCTGATATGATTGTGTTCCATGAAATCACATTGCGCTGGGGCATCTGATTGAACACATTCACGGCATTTTGCAAACTATTGCACTTACCATACATATTAATTAGGGCATTTCCCACAGCCAACTGTCCCTCGTATTTGCTTTTAACAATGCCAGCATGGATCTTCTGCCCTTCATGAAGATTTGCCATGCCAGCGCATGCATCAAGAGCACAGAGAAATGTGACTTGATTTGGCCTGATGCCATCAGAATCCATGCTGTGAAAAATTTCCAGCGCTTCAATGCTGTGTCCATTCTGCGCACACGCAGAAATCATAGTATTCCAAGACACCACATTGTGCTTTTGCATTCGGCGAAAAACACCATGTGCATCGTGCAGGCTCTGGCACTTACCATACATGTTGACAAGGGCATTTCCAACAACAAGATGCCCCCCATATCCCCTCTCAATAATGGTAGCATGGATCTGCTGACCCTTATCAAGAGCAGCAAAGTCACCACATGCATCTACAATGCAGATTAGAGTGATATGATCTGGTGTGAAACCGTCGTACTGCATCTGGTGGAAAAGATCAAAGGCTTCCTGGGCATAGCCATTGTGGGAGAAAGCTGAGATCATTGCATTCCATGTCACCACATTCCTCTCGGGCATTTGGCTGAACACCCTCCTCGCATGCTGGACTCCCCTGCACTTGCCATACATATTGACAAGGGCAGTTGCAACAATGACCTCCCCCTCACAGCCGTTATCCACAATTGCAGCATGAATTTGTTGCCCTTCTCCTAGGGCTCCCAAGCTGGTGCATGCCTCGAGGGCAGCTACAAAGGTGTGAGGATCTGCTTTAATCCCATGGATCTGCATGTGACTAAAACAGTCAAGAGCCTCCCTGGGGCGTTCATTTCTGGCATAAGCTCTCATCAGAATGGTCCAGGAGTACAAATTGCGGCCAGGCAAACTGTCAAAGACTGCTTGAGCTTCCTCCATGTGGCCACATTCTCCATACAGTTGAACAAGCCAATTCCCCAGGAATACATTGTGGTCATACCTGCTCTTGCTAATGTGAGCATGCACGAGTTTGCCACGAGCAAGGTCTTTTACCTCACTGCAATGCTTCAAAACAGAGGCCAATGCAAGCACCTCATTTCTAGATGGCGTTGCTTCTTGAGCTGATTCAACAGCCATCTTCTCTTGCTTGTGATGGCAATTTGGAGGGTGTCCGCCTCCTTGTGTGGATGTAAGTCTCTCAAGAATGGTTGACGCTCTTGTGTGGATATTGCTGACGATGCGACAGCTACCTCCCCCCATCCTGGATCCATGCTAAAGAGGACGATCTACTAAACAAACTGCGGCAGTATGCAGCAACACTCGAGTCACAGGTCAAGGACTTGGAGGAAAGGGAAAGAGGAATCACCAGAAACTCCAAGGCATCAACCAAGAGCTTGAATGAAGGGGGCCAGCCGCAGAAGAGCAAAGCTGAGAGCTTCATATGGCTGGTTTCCTCTACGTTCTAAGAGTTTGGACACCTGCTGTACCCATATAGAGCATAATCAGCAAGGTTAGGCAAATCGTTGGGTGCTGGGAGCCATCAAAGGCTCATTTTCCTCTTCTCCAAAGTGTTACGATCCCATAGCTATGTGAAGGAAATCTGTGAGCAGAAAAAAAGAAGATGGCCTCCTGAAACAAAAAACCCTTGATCTGTAGGTCGTGGATTTCAGGGAGATGGCACAACTTGAAGATTGTCACCAAAAGCTTTTTGTTCAAGGGGCTCGAATGGAAAAGGGCAAAATCAGGTATGCATCAGGATCAGCCTATAGGAAACAGATTTGGGATATGTAGCAAGTCAGAGCAGGGCGCTATAGGTGGGCACTGCAGACTGCAAATAGCCATAGCTGGCCGTGAAGCCATCAATCTCCTGCACACGGATCTTTAGAAGTGTACATGTGTTTGATAGACGAAGAAAAGGGGAGGCGTGTGCTTGCTTGCTTGTCAGGCAGGAAAAGAGCGAGGGTTTTGAATTGGGTTTCTGTTGTTGCAGTTGCAGAAGAAGAAGTCAACATCTCTTGTGGGCTTTGCTCTAGAATTGAAGCACAATCCTACATGAATTTCAGCCCTTTGTTGTTTTGCCGATTGTTGCTAGTATCAGCCCTTTCTAATGGAGGTTTGGCTCACATAGCACATACGGTTGCTAGGCAACTGCTTATTGCAACTTCAATCCTCGGATAATTTAGCAACGGTATGCCTAAATGGGATATCGAGAATCACACTATGGAGGAAATCCAGCAGCTAGACCTCGACAATCTGCTCTTGGATACCCGGAATGTTTAAACTTACTTGCCCCACCAAAGCACTCCGCTCCTCTTGCCAATGTGATGGAACCAGAACCGTACAAAAGTGTTGAGCAATGGAACTATTGTACTGATCAAGAAGGTGGATCTTCAGAACAATATGCTATTTATGCTGCCGCGCAACAACAAGCCTCTAGAAATTGGACCAGAGCACCGCTTGGATGCTTTGCATGTGGAGAAAATCACAGAGTAGCAGAATGTCCAAATAAAGGAAAATTTGTACCATTCTGTCGTGACTGTGGTTATGGGCATTGCTATAAAGACTGTCCAACAAGACCAAAGCCACCACCAGCTACAGCTCTTGTAAATTTGATAACAATCAAGCAAAGACCAGTAGCTCAGAATAAATCAAGTATACCCTTGATGGTGGTCACCAGAGCACAGAAGCAGAAAGAACCAGTAGCGGATTCAGAATCTGCTGATTCTATACGATTGAACGATATACCAACAACATCTGGAGTCTATCCCAATCTTCATGCTGGAAAAAAGACGATATCAGGATATGAGGCAGTGGATTAAACATTTGCAAGAAGAAGAAGAGCTTGAAGTTGCTAAAGCAACAGCTGAAGTTCGTTCTTCACCATTGCAGCCACCAAGAAATTCACGTATAGATATAAATGATCAGTTGCATCATCATGAAGAACCCTTCAAGATGACTGAACCAGAAGCGCCGCAAACAGAACTGCTCATGAATATTTTATTTAGTAAGATTAATATTTCATTGGGAGAGTTCCTGAAGTTGGTGCCAAAAGCAAAAGAAGTTCTAGCGCAAAAGTTAGCTCAAGTAGAACCATAAGTCCATCAGGAGCCACTTTTTTGTGTTGGATTTGAAGAATCTAATGAGATCAAGCCTACGACTTTTGCCATTAAGCTAGCTGATCAAACGACAGTTCGTCTGCAAGGAATGGTTGAAGATATACCTGTCAGAATTGTGGGAGTACAGTTCGTCATTACTTTCGTAGTAATGGATTTACCAAAAGCACCAAATGTCTACCGAGTCCTATTGGGACGTCCATGATTACGAGTTGCGCAAGTAATTCATAACTGGGGTACCGAGAAAATCACTTTTGAAAATCGTGAACGTGCAGTCAAAGTTGATCCTACAACTTGGACTATCAAACCAGTGGTTCAAAAAGAGGATGATGATTCATCAACAACGGATCATACTCGTGATCGACCAGAGAAAACTTTGGGAGTTCATTATGATTCTCAAACAGATACTATCAACTGGAATGAAGCTCTTGCAGCGATTGATTGTACAACAACATATATCTGTCAACAAGATAATCAGTCAGATTTGAGTGATATTTCCTTCTGGATCGAACTTTGGATACACCAATCACGTTTCCATTGAATGTGCTGAATGTAGCTTGGATATCAATGGAACCTATACCAGATTCGATTGAAGAGAATCTCATACTTGTAAGTCATGCCTTGACTTATGATGGCAATGCAGAACTTACGGATGAGCATGATCATATGGATCCGACCAGATTTGGAGTGCGTAATGTTCCTGATTAACCAACCCTAAAACTGCCTAAAGCAATTGTATTGAAGGAAGACAGGATCACAGGGTCAATGACGAAGAAACAAGCCAAGCAACATTATAATACGGTCCTGAAATGGGAAAATCCTCCTCAAAAGATTGATTCAGAGAATGTGCCACCCTTACTGGATAAAGGCAAAGGAAAAGTCGAGGATGATTCTACAAGTCAGAATTCTAGCAAGACATCATCGTCTCGGAAGTCATCACCTCCACGATCAATTTCTGCTAAGAAGACTAAGCGAAGATCCAAGACAAGTCCTTTCAGAAAAGAACAAACAGATGTAGTCCAACATGATATGCCCGAGCAATTTTAAACGATATACATTGGATGATGTGGTTATCATGTTACCTAAAGCACATTGTGAACCTGAAGAACAGTTGCCAGACTCAAAAGATGTTTACGATGGTCCAGCTAGGACACAGCCAATGAATCTTGCTGAACCAGGAGAACCGAAAAAGATTGTACAAGTTGGATCACAACTTAATCCTGAACAGTATCAAGCACTCCGCATGTTACTTATTAAGTATCAAGATTGCTTTGCATGGACTTATGAAAATCTAAAGGGTATTCCAATGACAGTTATTGAACATACCATACCTTTAGTACCTGATGAAGTTCCAAAGGTTACAAAGTTCTATCGCTGTAATCCTAATGTTGCAGATCTGATAAAGAAAGAACTTCAGAGATTGCTTAACGCCGATTTCATTTATGAGATCGAGCATACCGAATGGATCTCACCAATTGTCATTGTTTCTAAGAAGAATGGGAAATTGAGAATTTGTGTGAATCTCAAGACGTTGAACAAAGTGACGCGTAAGGCCCACTTTTTGTTACCTTTTACTGAAAGCATTATGGATCGCCTTGCTGGAGCGGAAGCTTATAGTTTCCTGGATGGATTTAGTGGTTACAACTAGGTTAAGATAGCACCTGCCGATCGTCACAAAACAGCTTTTGCAACAGAATGGGACACCTATGCTTACAAAGTAATGCCGTTTGGACTCTGTAATACACCGAGTTCATTCCAAAGAGTAATGCAATTTGCTTTATCTGCAGAAATTCCTTGAAATTTACTTGGATGACATGGAGTCCATAGTATAGATGCAGACCACCTGGATCGATTGGAGAAAGTATTTAAAAGATGCCGCAAATATCAAATTTCTCTAAATCCAGAAAAATGCCAGATATGGGTTTCCCACGGAGTTGTGCTTGGACATGTGATATCAAAACAATAGAGAAAAATAATAAGCTTAATCTCAAAAGTGTTATTTACATGGCAAATACCTCTCCTTTTATGGCAAGGAGGGTCTTCCATAAGTAACCACTAACTTATGGGACTAACTTATTTCTAGCCATTTTAGAACTTTTAACTTAGGATTTAGAACTTCAAAGTTTTTAACTTAGGAAAACAAAGACATATATTTTTAAGCTTAAGTTTCCTAAGTCTAAGTTATAAATCTAAGTTTAAGCTATTTTATTATTATTTAAGCTTCTACTCATGGGCTTACAAAACACATGCCATGGTGGAAGTTTATTGACAGATACTCATACGTGGGCTTACAAAACACATGCCAAGGGGTTTTATTTATCTCTTTTTATTTTTCTCTGTGTTAGCACAGTTGCTAACACTCTTACAAAAGGATCATTGATAATACAGCTTAAATGCACATATAGTTTTATCTTGAATGATATCAAATGCTTGGATGTCTGATTGAACTATTTATTTTTTATTCCGCACACTGCTTCATCTTTGCCGAATGCTTAAACGTATTATAATGTAGGTCAACAATGTCTGTCTACACTCTGGAGGATTGTAGATATGATCTAGCGCTATGGCTCAACACAAATGACAAAGACTGACGATTGGACGATGTTCTATTCGCGCCCTCTCTGTAGTAAGACTTGCTCTCAGTTGCAAGAATGGTGGACGTTGGGATGCGCATGACGTTTTCAAACGAAACATGCAATTTTCTTGATGCCAATACTTACACAAGGAAGACGAAAAGGGAACTTGTATCATCTGAAGGTACGTCTACCGACAGATCAAGCACACCAAGCTCACAAATCTACAGATGTTCTATGCCACACAAACCCAATGGCTTGTATCAAGCAAGTCATCATGGAGCTATTGTCATGTACTGTTAGTACATCCATGCTTATACATGCAAGATACTATCCAATGCAAGCTTTGTAGGCCTAAAATGAGCTATTAGCCTTAAGAACAAGATGGTTCCCTCTTTAGGCCCTTCAAAATAATTAATAAGGGTAATAGGCCAATAAGGGCCCAATGTAGTTTAGATAATACTTAACAAGGGCTAATTATCCCTCAAGATAGTTATGTTTAGTTAAGTGAGAGCATTGTCTATAACTAGGCAAGAGACATCAATTTGTGAATCTTTTGGCTCATTTGCAAGTGAGAGTTTTTTGCTTTCTCCTTGTGAATGTGAGCCATAGGGATCTCCATTGATAGGTCTCATGTGTCCATAGAAAGCTAAAAATATGGAGATCACCATAGAATTACATTAGTGATGGAAAGAATAGTACAAGCTATGAACATGAGCATTGATTCATGTGGATAAGACACATCAAAGCATAGATCCTAAATTCATGATGATTCTATGTGAATTTCACTAGATTTGATAAGTTTATTGCATTTGTAGCTTTCTTTTTGCTAATTTCTAATTTTGAATTTTTCAGGTCTATTCAGATCAATTTTTGACATCCAATTTCATTTTTCATTTCTAATTTGATTCAATACGTTTGTATACTTTGTTTTAGCTTTCATTTGCACCAATTTGCAAGCCATTTGGGTAAGAGTTGCAAAAGTTATTGCACATTTTCCAAAAGCTGTCCAAATAGGTGATTAAAATTTTCTCTTCACTTTGTTTCAATTCTTCAGATTTAATTTGAGTTTTTATTTCAAGTTTATTTACATAAGATTTTAAAGCATTGTCTTAGTTTTGTTTTGATCTATATGGTAGGTCATTTGGATTAGTATCCAAACAATTATGACAATTCTTGATTCCTAGCTCTAGTTTTGCTAGTTTTCTTTCTTCAAAATTTTCAGACCTGATTTGTGGTTCATTAGACCTATCAAATCACATTCAATAATTGATTTGATAAATAGGTTGATAGAGCTTGTTGTTAGCTTTTCAGAGGTACTAAGTTTATGTGATTTGGATCAATATTGAGAAAGTTATGATCAGATTAGTGGAGATGGGTTAAAATTGCCAAAATTCTGGAAATTTCTTTTCCAAGTAAGAGAGAAGCACTTCATTTTTTCAAACTTGAAGTTTCTTTTTTAAAATTTTTTTTTCTAGCCTTTCATTTTGCAAGTTCGCTAGATTTTGAAATTTCAAATTTATTTTCTTCAGCTCTTCCTTTTAAAGTTCGTCGGTCAAACTCGCACATTGGTCAAAATCGCAAGAAAAAAAAATTTGAGTGACCCAAACTCGCCACTCAAAGCCCTTAAACTCGCACAGCCACTCTGAAAATCACGCAACCCTCCTACACCAAAACTCGTCGACTCTGCCTCTGCCTACATACTCAAATTTGCACACCTACCTACTTTCCTTCATATAAAGTTTAAACTCCCCTTCTTATAAACTCGCAGATCAACTCTCTCTCTCTCTCTCTCTCTCAAAGTCTCACAATACTTACAGTCGGTCCTATCTAAATGTTAGGCATCGGGAGTAATGAAAAGTTAACCAATATAGAGGTTAACATTATGACGGATAAATAGAGTGGGAACTTTTTTTTTAACATATTTCAAGGGAACATACATCCAGGGAATTAGATAAAGAATGCAAACATTTATGGAGGGAATCAAACAAAATGTGACTCCAACGTAGTACAAACAATAATTGAACAATAAATTGGATGCTTATAAAAGTCTCACAAACATTGGTTGATTCATTCAAATTGCGATGGCTGGGGGCTGGTGGACACGATGGATGTGTAACGCGATGGCTGGGGGCTGGTGTAACGTGATGGCTGTGGGGCCGAGAGGAAACTCTAAACCCTCAATTTGGGGCACATTTGGGTTTTTGAGAAACGCATTGGCAAATTTGGGTTTTTAGAGCACTTTTTTTTAGAGCATTTTGCTAGCCCAGGCCCAAGCCGTCAAATTATAGTCCATTCCTTTAACTGTCAGGATGTGCACATCTCCTTCACAACCAGTATTTGTAAAAAATAACATTTAACTAGGTCAATTTCTTGAAGGCGAGAGTAAATTATGTTAACAAATAACAGTTAACATTTCTATTGTGTGAAATCCTTTTGGGAGTACCCAAAAATTAACTAATAACGAGGGTTAACATATATAGAGATAACATTTAGAGAGGACCGAGTGTACTCCTCCCTTTATCACAAACTCGCACAACTCTCCGTGGACTTTTGTCACACGTTCTGCCTTTCTCCTCCCTTTATCACAAACTCACACAACTCTCCGTGGACATCTTTCACGCGTTCTCTCTCAACTCACATTATTGCTATTTTTCGTCCTAACCCTCGACCATCTGGACCGACGGCCCTACGTTAGATCTCAACCGACAACCATCTCGACCGACGGTCCTATGTTAGATCTCAACCGATGACCATCTGGACCGACGATCCTACATTAGCTCTCAACCGATGACCATCTAGACCGACGGCCCTTCAGTCAAATCTCAACTGATGGACCTTCAGTCCGATCTCAACCAATGACCTACTCTCAGATCTCAACCGACAGTATTGCATCAGATCTCAACCGAAGCGCTTTTCTTAAATCTCAACCGATGCGCTTCTTTGGAATCTCGACCGGCGCCCATCAGTTAGATCTCAACCGAAGGAAGTCGCTCAGATCTCCACTGACGAGATCTGCTTCACATCTCAACCGATGCAATTCTATCCATTCTAGACAGAAGCAGTTCCTCACCACCACAACTAATAACACTCCATTACACCAATTGCATACCATCACAACACCTACCCTCCCATCGCATCACTTCGCAACCATCTCCATCCACCCATCGAGACCGCATTTCCATCGTTGCTACCATATCCATCCGTGCAACGTTGTTCAACTGCCTTTCAAATTTTTTTTAGGGCGGACGTGGCCCAGTGAAAACGCTAGAATCACGTTTTCTCCAGCACTGCTCCATTCTCTCCCTTCTCTTTACAATTCACACACCCTATCCCTCTCACGCACCGCCCTCCTCTCTCTCTCTCTCTCTATATATATATATATATATATATATATATATATATATACCAGTGTTGTTAGGGTATTGATTTTTTTTTTGGTTCTGAACCCGGTTCTAAAGACCCTAACCGGCGGGTACTATTTATTTCTCAAGAACCGGCTTCTATGTAGAACCGGCGGGTATGCTCTTTTGTAAGAACCGGCCACGGTTGAGAACCGTCGGGTCCCTTTGAGTCTTGGTTTGAGGTTGAGAATTGGACTATCATTTGGAGGGGGGTATAACCCGAGTATCAATTCACCCTACAGAACCTAACATTCGTTAAGGGCTTTTAGCAAGTGAGGACATCATGATAGATGAGAATGTAGACCTCAGTGAGACAATTTATGTTTCCAATCAGACCGACTCACTTCAACTTTCTTTGTCATAATGGTGCAGAGAATCTTATTGGAAGATTAAGCTTGGCCATTCCCTCTGGGATAGTAAGGAGTGCTAAATCTATGTATCACAAAAAAATCTTCCAGTAAACACTTTATTGTTTGATTAACAAAGTGTGTACCTCGGTCACTGACAATCTCAATCGGACATCCAAATCTGATTATTATATTTTCATAGAAAACACCACAGCATGAGACTTCTGTCTAGGTCATCAACGAGCTGCAGAGCAACCTATCAACCCGGGGGGAAGCGACAAACGTGTCAACTTAGGCATTTTCTTTGAAAGAAGTGTCCTAAGTGACATTTTTTTCAAGCAAACAAATAGTAAATGTAGGGATGCATGCTTCATGACTTGAGAGAAGGTCTCAGTGTAGTCGATGCCGTACTTCTGAGAAAATTCCTTCGCTACAAGTCTGGATTTGTACCTCAAAACATTTCCATTTGGTCTGTACTTCAGCTTGTATACCCATTTGCATTGCACTATCTTTCGCTTTTCTGGTACTGGCTGCAGTGTCCATACCTCATTCTTCTTCATGGATTTGATCTCTTCGTTCATGGCTTAGATCCATTTGTCCTTGTGTAGACTGTCGATGACTTTCTCAAATGTTTGTGGTTCGTCATTGAATCCACACAACTCTTCGGATGTCAAAGCTGAGATGTCTGGCACGAATCTGGCTGGCGCTCTTCGTTCTCTTGTTGATCTCTTGGGAGATTGTTCAGGTACTACAATGTCCTTGCCTTTGTCTCTTCAACTACTCCATTTTGGTTTACAAGCGTTCGAGCTGCAGGCATGCTTGTTGTCCTTTCTTCGTTTGATTCGTCACTCAGTTGATGAGGGATTCGGACATCTTTGTCTGAGTATTCGGGTTCTGCTCCCTCTATCATGGTTGGCAGGTCGTAGTACTGCTTTCCTAAGTCTTCATGGATGACTGAATCATCATCACCCATTGTTCTGGTCTCATCGAACTTGACATCTCTGATTGTCTTCACTTGATTTGTCTCTAGCATGTAGATCCTATAGTATGACGAATGGTTGTCATACCCGACGAGGTATCCTTGTTCGACTTTCTCATCGAGCTTCTTTCGAAGCTTGTCTAGAACATGTGCATAAGTTGCACTACCAAATATCCGAATGTGCATCAGATTGGGCTTTCTACCCCACCATAGTTCATGTGGTGTCATGTGAGGAACACCCAACTTAAACATTTTTGTCCTAAAAAATGAAGACGCTTGTCAAATCAACTTGATCAACTTGGTTAAGTAGTCACGATTAAGGATGTGTCGTCCAAAAAAAAATATTGCCTCATTACAGATCCAAAGCTGTTGAATTGAATCCATTTTGTTTGCTTTAGTCTGTAATCCTTGTTCCCATGAAGGAAAAATGATGGTCGAAGAAGAGGTTGATGGAGCACCATATTGCTTGTTGGCAACCAATCTGTATGGAATGTGTAGAGTGTATCACTGCAATATCCTCTTTTTTCTGATTTCTTGACATCATAACAAATTGGATGATCTATCCAATTCCTTTAGGATCTTATTTTAGCATTCTAGCATTGCACTTGGTTGTGCTGGCCTGAAGATTTTGTCATGTTGTTTGATAGTCACTTTGTTGCTCAATCTAAATGCTTTGATAATAACCATTAGCCTTGCAACTGAGTTGTTGAGATGCCATATGGAAGGAAAATCATCAGGATCATAACAGAGTATGTTTGAAACTACATTGGGCATTTTAAACGTCTCAAAGTAGAATGTGTTGATGAAAATATCACTAAACATATGGCCATAAAACTATTCTTGGTTGGATTGCCTAAAAACATCGCGTGAACTCAAACCAGTTGACCTTTATGATCAACTTAAAGATGTGATGACCGACGCTATCCGTGAGGAAGACGAAGGCTCCGATGATGACTTTGACCATCGTGAAAAGAAATCTAAGTATCCGGACCGTCCTAATCACCCAAAATCTGACAATTCTGAACTTCTACATCAAATGGAAACCTGGCAAAGAGCTCAACAATCTCATATGGATAAACTCACTGATGATTTCCAAATCGCCATGAAACATATTGCTGAGAAATCCTTTCTAACAAGGGAAAATGTCTGGTGTCCAACCTGCTCACAACATCACACTGCTAATGAATGCCCTCAACTGCGAAACCATTTCCCAACAGCCACCAGACCCACCATCTATCGAGCTTACCACCCTTACCCTCCACAACAGCCTATGCCACGACCAAGGGTATACCAACCATGACCAACTACACCAATACCCATCACCACATCAACAATTTGTCGTTAACCAACCTACCCCACAAACTACTGTCCATTATCTTGATCTGAATACCATCGATTCGGCCACCTACTATGTGGAAGACAATACTCAACCGCAATACTCTACTGAAATGGTTGTTTATTATACCTATGATTCTAATGCTCAAACAGTGGATCCCAATGCCCAAGCTTACAATCCAAACCAAGCTGTCTTTGCCACACATCAACTACCCGCAATACGAGGATGTTTTATCTGTGCAGGTAAACATCTTAGTATTCGCTGCCTAGATAAACTCCGTTTTCCTCCAGCTTGTGAAAACTGTGGTATTGAACATCACGTAAAGGACTGCCCATCCCGATCTAAGCCAGCTGCTCCTGTCTATTCAGTGCAAGTAGAAACCTTGCCCATCGAAACTCATCTTGCTTGGGTCTTGACTCATGCACAAACCCAACGCCAAGCCCCTACACTTGCACCCAGCAAAACTCAGCCGCAGGCTAATCCTCCAAGTGAAGATTCAACCTCGATAGTTTACCCTCACCCATCTGAAAAAATTCGGTTGCATCATCAGTATCACCAGCAAGTCCGCAATGCTGACCAACAATCTTCCACTTCCCATAACGTACCTCACAAGTCCTTTGAAAGCAAAACCCTTGAAGGTACCAAAGTTTGGGGAGATTTACTACAAGCCAATGTCACTCTTTCTTTCCATGTACTTTGGAAGCATGTTGGTCCCATAACACCACCACTATTGACGAG
This sequence comes from Diphasiastrum complanatum, assembly GCA_029204225.1. Classification (NCBI taxonomy): domain Eukaryota; kingdom Viridiplantae; phylum Streptophyta; class Lycopodiopsida; order Lycopodiales; family Lycopodiaceae; genus Diphasiastrum; species Diphasiastrum complanatum. The sequence goes on from CM055103.1 coordinate 3,716,480, forward strand.
TTGCCTGAAATGCCCTTAAATCTCACCAATCCACTCAGTGAACAAGGCAACATCAAAATCCCAACTACCCATCATCAATCCCATGAAATTTTAGCAGTACTCGATGGTGGCTCCGATGTCAATATCATTTCCACGTCCCTCATGATCGAATGGAGTATGAGAGACAAGCTAGCCAAACCCACTTGTCAACTTTGGATGGCTGATCAAAGTGTGGTCCGACCTACCGGTTTCCTTCCACATGTGCTGATCAAACTAGGAGGTCTCAAGTTTTCTGTCGATCTCATAGTACTTGATATTCCCAATAATGCCTATTCTTATGAATTACTACTTGGTCATCTGTGGCTCACCAATGCATGAGTCGTTCATGACTGGAGCAAAGGCCGAGTCACTTTTGGAAATCGTGACAGTTTTGTCACCATTGATTCAACGGATAAACTCAAACTTGCACGCATCCATGACGAAGGGTCCTCAACCACCAACTCAGTATCTGAGCCATACCAGTCCAGCCATGAAAAAGGTCATTATGTTAAATCTACTGATATCATAAACTGGAGTCCCAGTCTAGCTACCATTGATTGTGTGAATTCCGATTACTGTGCTCAGTACCTCTCCACTCCCGATCAATCACGACCAATTACCTGATCTGGATACACTTATCATCAATATCAATTTTATTGATATTCTTCCACACCATGATGAGCTACTAAATGTTGCATGGCTACCTACTAATGAATCAAATGCTTTATTCATTGATGACGAGAATGTCTTACGAATTCATAATTGCCCAGAAGATTTGGAAATTTATGATATTCAGATCCTCAGTTATATGGAGGCACTTCCACTAAGGACCTATCCGCAACATGCTTCCAAGGTGGAACCAGTTGCCAAGGTTGCGATTGAAATGTCTGAGACAAAATTCTACAGTCCCAAACGCCCACACTATCCATGGGATCTCTATGAGGAGGAGACCATCTTTCAAATTGATGATGAGATCCTCCATGATGTACCAATCGTCCCTCATCCACACACCTCTCCACCACCAAAGCCTCAACCACGTGGTCATACTATGAAAGAGAAAATGAAAAAACCGCTTCAAATTCAACCGCCTGGTGACCTCACAATTGTTAGGGAAGTTCCTGAGATTGCCTCTATTCTTACATCAACCCCCAAACATTCCCAATCACCATCCTGACAAGCAAAAGGCAAAGCCCCCCTCGAATCTCCAGCCCATGATGTTCATGCATACTTTAAGGACTATACGATCGAGGATGTCACAATCCAATTACCCCAAGCTCAAGGTGAGCCAACTGGTAATTCACCCTACGAAGGCCTTGCACAAATTATAACCCTTTCTCCAAGTGAGCCAAATGAAACCAACAAATATCTTGTCCATGTCAGAGCTCATCTCAATCGCGAACAACGCAGACGACTTGAAAAGCTCCTGCGAAAATATCGACATGTCTTTGCCTGGACCTATAAAGACATGAAAGGCGTCTCACCCCAAGTAGTTGTGCATCATACCCCACTTAAACCGGGTGCGATGCCCACTGCTAGTCGTCCATACAGATGCAATCCCATCTATAAGACCAAGATCAAAGAAGAATTACAATGCCTCTTAGATGCAGGATTTATCTATGAAATTGAATATACTGAGTGGGTCTCCCAATTGTCATCGTTCCCAAGAAAAATGGAAAACTCCAAATCTGTGTCAACTTTAAGAAACTTAACGTCATCACCAAACATGATCATTTTCCATTACCTTTCAGAGAATTTATCTTAGAAAATCTAGCAGGAGATGAGGCTTACTCCTTCTTAGATGGCTTTAGTAGATACAATATGATCCAAATCGCTGAAGAAGATCAACATAAAACCGCTTTTGCCATAGAATGGAAAACCTTCTGTTGGAAAGTCATGCCCTTTGGTCTCTGCAATGCTCCTAGCACCTTTCAACGTGTTATGCAAGCAGCCTTTTCTCAGCAGATGGGCGATACCTTAGAGGTTTACTTGGACGATTTAGGAGCACATTCAGAAGAAACACGCCATCTGTCTATACTAAAAAAAAATTGTATCCAATGTCAATGCTTCGACATCTCTCTTAATCCTGAAAAATGCCAGATTTGGTAACACATGGTATTGTGTTAGGACATATTATTTCTCGAAATGGCATTGCCACTGACCTTGAAAAGATCCTTACCATTCAAAATCTACCGAAATCGCGTACGATATGTGAAGTTTACTCTTTCCTTGGCCACGCCAACTACTATCGGTGCTTTATTTTTTATTTCGCTAACAAAGCACGCTTAATCACTTAGAATTTGCTTCAAACAGGAATACAGATCATGCTACACAGTAGCACAGACAGAAAACACTCTCCACAACAAGCTCACATAGCAACTGTATTTCTCAAAATGAAATTACACTATACATATAGTTGTTCACTCAGGCAACCCATGCATGACCTAGGTTGCCGTTGGTGGGACGCGTGTCCGGTCGACTTGCCTCGTGGCGAGGCCAACTGATCCTTATCAACTGATAGGACCCACAGTACAGTCACCACAGTGATTCTACTTCAATTCTAACTCTCTCCCTTAAAGTAGAGTCTAATTTTTATACAGTCATATACATAGCTTTGAAGTCAACAAACTTTAAGTATAGAAAACTTTTTGTTAAACTTATCAAAATTTTCTCCAACAAGTGGCTTAGTGAAAATATCAGCTAGTTGTTCTTCCATACTACAATGAGCAACATGAATTTCACGACTCAACAACCTCTCACGTATAAAGTGATACTGAATCTCAATGTATTTAGTTCTCGCATGAAACACTGGATTCTTTGCTAGCTGAATGCCACTTTGACTGTCGCTATGTAAAGTCGTGAGATTTTTCTGCTTCATGCCAATTTCTTCCAAGATTTGTCTCAACCATATAGCTTCCTGTGCTGCACTACACATTGCCTTATACTCTGCGTCTGTGGTGGAAAGAGCAATTGTACTTTGCTTCTTACTAGACCAGGAAAAGCAACTACCACAAAACTGGAATACATACCCTGTGGTGGATCTACGATCATCATAGTCACCTCCCCAATCCGCATCCACATAGCCACACACTCAGGTAAACCATCATGCTTCCTGTAAATCAAGCCATAATTTGAAGTGTCTTTCACATAATGCAAAATGCATTTAGTTGCCTTCCAATGCGTTTCTGTAGGTGCTGCCATAAACTGACGTACAATGCCAACAACATAGCATATATTTGGTCTAGTCGTGGTAAGGTAAATCAAGCACCCTACTAACTGCCTATAAAGCATAGCATCAAATGACTGTGACTCATCAAGCTTAGAAAGCTTTTTACCTAGTTCAATAGGAGTATTCACTGGTTTGGAATCCTGCAACCTAAACCTGTGCAACAATTCTTTAATATACTTCACTTGTGTTAAACCCACTTCATGTCTTTTTTGCCACACCTCTACTCCAAGGCAATAATGCATCAGGCTGAGGTCTGTCATCTCAAACTGTTCCATGAGGTCTTTCTTGATCATGTCTGTCATCTCTTGATTCTTTCCCATAATAATCAAGTCATCAACATAAAGAGCAATCAAAGCAACCATACCATCAAAGCATAAGACATATAGATTTGGATCAGAATGTATTCTCACCATCCCCTTTGAATGAAAGTAGCATCAATCCTGCTATACCATGCACGTGGTGCTTGTTTAAGACCATAAAGCGCTTTATTCAAGCGACATACTTTATTTTCCTGTCCCTTCGCTACAAAGCTTTCAGGTTGATCCATGAACACCTCTTCTTCTAACTCACCAGTTAGAAAAGCAGATTTCACATCCATCTGATGCAAAGGCCAACCAAAATGTGAAGCTAAAGCAACAAGTAGACATAGAGTATTCCACTTACATACCGGCGCAAAGGTCTCCTCATAATCGATGCCTTTACTTTGTGCATACCCTTTGATCACCAATCTTGCCTTGTGCTTTGCTATACTTCCATCTACATGGTACTTAGTCCTGTATACCCATTTGCAACCAATGGGTTTCTTGCCAACTGGTGGTTCTACTAAGTCCCATGTGTTATGCTTAGCAATTGACTCCATCTCCTCTCCCATAGCCTTGACACAAATGTCATCATCTTTCACCATAAGTCGAAGGTTCTTTGCTTTGAATAATACTAGATAAGAGAGCGTAATTTGCTTCATACCTTTCAGGTTGCATCTTCTCTCTTGTTGATCTTTGTAGCTCTCCTTGGCTAGATGATCCTGGAAAGTTATCCATGTCGCGGCTCTCCAACAATCTCTCAAACCACTTAGGGAGCTTCCTGTCAGGTGATCAGCTTCCTAGTGGGTAACCCACGATACATCCTTCTCTTTGCGTTTGTCACTTGCAACTTCAATCCTTCTTGCACCAAAAGGTTTATCTCTACCTCTCCAACCTGTCTCTTGGGGTTGAGTAGTAGTATCTTGAGATGTATCCTCATGTTCATCACTTGAAGGTCAATGAATGGATCATCATCAGGAGGTATCCTCACTATACCATCTTTCTCACTAGATGTATCTATCTTCTTAGCATCCTCATCTTCATACATCTTGGATTCATCAAAGATAACATCACGGCTTACATGGATTTTGTTTTCCACTGGATCAAAACATCTATAGCCCTTCACACATTCATCATATTCTAGGTATATACACTTGATAGCTTTTTATCAAGTTTACATCTCTCCTTCTTAGGAATGTGTACAAAGGCTTTACATCCAAAGATTCGCAAGTGGTTCACCTTTGGCTTCTTCTTCGTGAATGCTTCCTCAGGTGTTATCTTTGGTATGGCAATGGTAGGACTTCTATTTTGAAGATAGACTGCCGTACATCATGCTTCTGACCAAAAATCTTTTGGTAGTTTCATCTCAGCTAGCATAGATCTGGCACTTTTCACAATCATACAATTCTTGCAATCAGCTATACCATTGAGAGCAGGAGTATGAGCTCGCGTAAATTGTCTTTTAATCCCACATTGATCACAAAGATCATTGAAGTCATTAGACTTATACCCACCTCCACTATCTGATCTTAGGAGTTTGATCTTCCTACCTGTCTAATTTTCGACCAATGCTTTGAAGTTCTTGAAATTGTGAAATGCATCCGATTTCTTCTTCAAGAAGTAGATCCACGTCTTACATGACATATCATCAATAAAGGTCATGAAATAGAAGGCTTTACCTAAGGACATGGTCCTCATAGGCCCACATAAAAAATCTGTGTGGATTAAATCTAGGATGTTCTTTGCTCTTGCAACACCACCTTTGTTGAACTTCTCTCGATGCTGCTTTCTATATACACATGATTCGCACATCGATTTCAAGTGGTCTTCTATAGTAGGCAATCCTGTTACCATCTCCAATTTCCTCATCACTGAGGCTTCCTAAGTTCAAGTGACCAAGCAAGCCTCTTATGCCACAACTCAGCTTGCAAGGGAATGGATGATACGAGTCCATGTTGCCCCTTGATTGTAACATTCAACCTGTACAATTTTGTATTGGGCTCCCTTACTCCATCCGCAATAACTTTGAACTTTTGGTTCACATCTTCACAAAGCAACGATCATGGGCAAATTCTACTTTCAACTTGTGATCAGTAATGACCCCAACAGAAAGTAGATTTTTCTTCAAACCTGGTACATAAAGTACCTCCCTGATCATCTTGCTTTTGCCATTAGGTAGTTGGATTGAAACGGTGACTATCCCTGGCGCAGCAAGAGGCCTTACTCCAATAAGCCCAACAATGCCGACAAGCAGTAGTAACAGCAGCAGGCAGTTCAATCGATGCAGGCGCTTTTGGTATTGGTTCTGTGGGCGTGGTTCTGTCCACTCAGCCATCTTCCACAACTCTAGTTTCCTTACCTGCTATCACCACTACTCTTCCACCACCACCCCCACCATTTACGACTACCTCCACACCCTCAATCAACCTCAACACGGGCTTTGATTCCACAATTCCACCAAAGCCCTCACCTGTACACCACCACTAATCCCCTCCACACGTCTCCGACATGCATTTAATCACTGCCTATCATACCAAAATCACCTCCTCTCATTCCACAGTCACCCCCCCTTAATTTTCTCACACTCCAACCTCTCCCCCCATTTTCTACCTTTTACCCCGGTGCCATATCCTTGGCCCTTGGGACCAGTTACTCCTTGCAGTCCAAAAAGCGGTATGGTTGGTGAATGAGCTCCAATATAATCTATTCGGCTCCCTAGGGGGACAATACACCATGCGACAGTTTGATGATGGTGCCATGGCGGATCTTTAGAAGGAAAAAGTAAAGCTGGAGGCGAAAAACAAGTAACAGCAACTGTAGATCCAAAATCTCACCACTTATAATCAACAACAACAGCAAATGCTCGTCCACCTCCAGAACAAGCTCCAACTAAAGGTATCCAACATGCAGACTACCATTGATAACATTACAGTAGAAAGGGACGAGGTCGTAGTAGATGCACAAGCCGCACGTTCCGCTATGAAGGAACAGTTGGAATTGGTGGATTTCAATGACTTCGCACCACCAGCTATTCTTGAGAAAACTCCAATTCCAGTGGTGGTCTATCAAACGCTGGCCCAAAAGCTGAAAGCCATGATGAAGCCGCACTAAACTCCAACAATCATACATTGCTTCCATCGAGGCCCTGAACTGGCACATCGCCACCCTGGAAGAACGGTTAAAGGTAGCTACCCAGTCAATGTCGTCTGTCCATGTAGAGCACACCCAGTTCCTATTGGATTTCTATGCTCAAGACCAAATCCATTCGATAATGAGCATCCTGAAAAATTCTGACTCAAACGACAAATCTGACTTGGCCGACACATCTAACCCAATCGACAAATCTGAGGCAGCCAACAAGAGGAGGCAGCCAACAATTCGAACTAGGCCGACAATTCGGACTTGGCCGATAAATCGGACCAGGCCGAACTATCTGATGAGTCCGAACTATCTGACTTCATCATCAGGAAAAAGTCAATCCAAGACTTTATGGCAGTTCACCTACTTGTACATAGTTTTTATTACCTAAAGGCAGTTACCAACTACGAGGCGGTTGAAATCAATTAAGTAGGTAAAAAAGCACTGACCTGAAAGACTTGAAAATATTTTGTAAATAAATATCTTTCAGTTAGTTATCTATAAAAGATGGAGGCTCTAAAATATTTGTGCCTCACAAAAATTGCACTCATCAGCTTCACGTCCATGTACTCACCTTCTGATTTTTATCACGAGTACAATTTTACACTACTATTTTTGTTCTATTGAACATTACTATTGTTTATTCATCTTAATTATTGCTGGTAATTGTTGCACTTCCGATCTACAACCGTCCGTTGTTCTACTTCCACTGCTATCCCACTGATTTCCGACATGGTATCAGAGTAGGTGGTTCAGTAATCTGCATTTCTATTGCAGGTTATTAGACTTGTTTCTACCAAGACATCATTCAGCAAGTGCACAACTAGCAGTATTCTAATATCGTTGTTTCTACCAACGATCTCTCACTCTATACTAGAATGGATCCATCTTCTAGTTCATCTTTGATCAACAAATTCAATGGAGATAACTACCATCTCTGGAAGTTCAAGATGAATGTAGTTCTACTTGCCAAAGAACTATGGGACATAGTACAGAGGTCAAGTCAGAAGGTGATGCAGCCATTATCACCAAATGGAGATTGAGAGATGGCAAGGCATTCACCATGATTACTCTCAATATCAAAGACTCTCAAGTCATTTATATACAAGCTGTTCAGATTGCTAAGGATGCATGGGACATCCTAGAAACTCTTTACAATATCAAGGACGTCACTTCCAAACTTCATTTGAGGAAGAAATTTTTCACCCTGAGAATGTCTGATGCAGATAGTGTTTCGAGTCATCTCAACACTTTCAAAAATTTTATGGAGCAAATGACTGCAACTGCTTAGTCATTGAAGATTCCGATGCTATTATGACTCTATTATCGAGTTTACCTGATGCCAATGAAAATTGGATCATGGCAATTTCGACCCAGGAGCATCTCGCTCTATCAAGAGTAACTTCGATGCTACTACAAGAGGAGATCAGAAGAACTGCATCCTTCTCATGCTCAAGATCGGATCCTCAAGCTCTATATTCTAAAAGAAATCAGAAGTTCAGATCCAAGAGATCTACACAGTCAGATTATCCTGACAAGAAGAACAACATGCAGCAGCCTATACCAAATGAAGCATCAACTTCAGAGCCTTCATCATTTCAACAAAGACAGAAGCTATTCTGTAAATACTGTAAGAGGATTGGTCATCTCATTAAGGGCTGCCGAACTTTGAAGTACAACAATGAGAAGAAGAAGAAGTTCCAACATCAAGCCAATACTATTACAACCAGCCACTCGATCCAGCAACAAGAGAAAGATGAGGCTGCCTTTATGACCATGGTTGGAGAACATCAGGATATCGACTCTTGGTACTTGGACTTAGGAACAACTCAACATATGAATCATCATTGAGACTGGTTCCACTGATACAAGCCATTCACCCATTCAAGAGTTGTGCAACTTGGAAACAACTCATCTCATTCTATCGAAGGTGAAGGAACAGTCAAAGTCGAGTTCAGAAAGGTGAAGTAAAGTTTCTGTCCAATGTTTTTCATGTTCCTAACCTTACCAAGAATCTGCTTTCGATAACCAAAATCACTGATTCTGGTCGAAGGATTGAATTTGATACAGAGGGCTGCACCATACTCGATAAGTCTAGGAAGATTTTAGCTTTTGGTAGACGATGTGGCTATCTATACAAGCTTAGTCACTGCTATTCGACAAATAGCCAAGCTCTTCATTCATCCACTTCTGAATCGACTGATATGCTTTGGCATTTTAGACTAGGCCATCTAAACTTCAATAGTATTCAGCAAATGTTGACTTAGAATCTAGTACAAGACCGTCCTTCTGTCAGTAAACAACTTTTCCATGTGAAAGTTGTATTATCAGCAAGCATGCTAGAAGTCCTTTTATTTCTGATTCAGTTCATCCTTCCAAAGGTTTGCTTGATCTTGTACATAACAACATTTGTGGCCCGATGCAAACTGCTTCGACAAGGGGAGCTCTCTATTTTCTAACCTTCATCAATGACTTCTCTAGAAGGACTGCTACTCACTTTATGAAGAACAAATCTGAAGTGTTTAAGTTCTTCAAGCAGTTCAAGACATCTGCAGAAAACTAGACCCAAAGGAAGATCAAGTCTCTATGCACAGATGGAGGGGGAGAGTACATCTCCACCAAATTCAAGGACTTCTGCGAGGTCAATGGAATACATCAGCAATACACAACCAGCTACTCACCTCATTCCAATGGCGTAGCTAAGAGAAAGAATCGGACACTCATCAAAAGTGCCAAGAGCATGCTGGCCCATGCCTCTCTTCCAAAGGAATTCTGGGTAGAAGCTGTTACCACAGCCGCCTATTTGCAGAATCGATCCATCACAAACTCCCTGAATGACAAAACACCTTATGAGATATGGACATGATCGAAACCATCACTCAAGCATATTCGAGTGTTTGGATGCATTGCCTACGTTCAGAATCTAAGAAAGAAACTGGACGACACTAGCAGAAAGTTGATTTTCATCTCCATACCACAAAGCATACAAGCTCTACAATCTGGACACTCAGAAATCATTCACCAGTAGAGATGTCATTTTTGTGAAAGATCGATTCATCGACCACAAGGGGAAGGCTCTATCAACTTCCCATCCCAAATCCGACAATTCGAAACTCAACATTGATCAACAATTTGACTCCGACTTCAACAAAGAGACAGACCCTCGACAAGTCGAACCACATCAGAGGATCGAAGTTTAACCCAAAATATCAAACCGATCCAAATAGCCTCCATCCCGATTCATGGATGATCTAGCCTACTACTTTGTGCAAGAACCAAACATTGTTTCAGAGGCAATGTCGACACCTAATGCTGATCAATGGAAAGCTGCAATGGACACTGAATTTGATTCTATCATCAAGAATCAAACATGGACTATTACTGAGCTGTCAAAAGATCAAAATCTGATTCCATGCAAATGGATATTCAAAGCAAAGTATGATGCTGAAGAAGATTAAATCGATACAAGGCCAGGCTTGTTGCCAAAGGCTTCTCCTAGATTTCAGATTTGGATTATTCAGAGACCTTCAGCCCTGTCGTTAAGCATGCTTCGATTAGACTACTACTCTCCTTTGCAGCTACAACCGATCTCGAAGTCCACCAAATGGATGTCCAAACTGCCTTCCTCAATGGGACTATCGAAGAGGAGATCTATATGTCGTAGCTAGAGGAATACGAACTCTAGGGCAAGGACCACCTAGTATGCAAAACAATCAAGGCCCAATCTCATGGAACAGCCAAAAACAAACCTCAGTAGCATTATCATCAACCAAATCAGAATACATAGCTGCCACAAATGCTACCAAGGAGGCAATTTGGCTAAGGAACTTGCTTGTAGATATTGACCTTGCTCAGCCACATCCAACGACAATCTATTGTGACAATCAAAGCACAATTGCACTATCTCTGAATCTAGGATTTCAATCTCGAAACAAACATATCGAAATCAAGTATCACCTTCTTTTCAGCTTCAGACTTGTCTTCGTGCTGCTTGGCGATCTTCAATTCTCGATCCAGCTGGACAATCTTCTGGATGATGAGAGTGTTTTTGGATCCCATCTCTGAAATTCTCTGTTCCATTTTTTTTTCTTCTCCAGCATAGACTAGATCACTTCGCAAGGCTTGAGACCAAACCGAGAGCATCACCAGCATCTACTGTCATGGAGGTGGCAACAGCAGCAGGACCTGATGGTACTGTCCTTGGTTGGCATGAAATAGATGCTGGTACTTTTTTTCTCAAAAATATCTTCGTCTTCAAAACCCTCAGGCACGGTGGCGTCGAACTGCTTCGGTGACTTCGCAGCTTGGTCGACCCGAAGTGTGGCTGGGCTATCTTTAGCTTGAAGTTGTTGGCTTGAGTCTTCAACACCGACAATAGTGTCATGGATTTGTTCGAATCATCTTCCAAGGGATTGGAATTCAAAGGGAGCAAGGCTCTGGGGCATTTCAAAAATTTCGACGGCCCCAAGGGGGTCAGAATCATCGAACATATCCATGAAATACTGTGTGTTTGGTGAAGTAGCTTCGGTGTGCAGAAGTCGGGCGGCCTGGGCAACTGTGATGGAAATGGTAGCCCCAATGGTCACGGACTGTCTTGTGTGGAAGCAGAGGTGAGGGAAGCATCAGAGACGGGGGGAATAGAAAGTTCAGTGCGACAAACAATAGGGGGCGGAAGCGCAGTTGACATTGTATGCCTAGTACGACGTCATGACGCGGAAGGCAAGTCAGGAATGACGATCTCGCTACGTGGGCGACGTCGACTATGTGAACTGGAGGCCTAGTGGGACGACTCGGCTGGTGCTTCTTCATAGACCGATAGCACAGAATCCAGGTGGAAGCCATGGATTTTGTTTTCAAAGTTGGAGGCCGCTAGAAGAGACAATAAAGAGCCAGCAACAAACTGCTGTTTAGTATTGCTCTTAATAGCTTGTTTGAGCTCACCAAAAACAGTCTTGAACCAATTATATGGTTCAAGAGGGGCTTTGGCTATCTTGTTATACGACTCAACTATCTTATGGAGGATTTGTGAGGTGATGCGGTCTTTCCTGAGGTTGCCAACCATCAGGAAGTTGTTCAGTAGCTGGGCAACAGCGTGTATGGAAGGCTCAGTGATGGCATCAAGGAGGTATCCGTCATTGGTCCAGTGCAAATCATTGGTGAGGTCGATGTAAGGCTTTATGGCCTGTTTGGCCTGTTTATGGTTGGGTGAGGCTTGTGTTCCAGATGCTATACCTATGGCAGCAAGGGCGGCCTCAGTGACGCGCACCTTGTGTGTTGCTCCCTGAAAGGTGATATAAAATTTGGATTTCTCTTCCTTCCACGTAGTGAAGGCAAGAATGATGAAATCCATGTTGATTGTCCCAGAAAAGGCTCTCTCATGAATACCCATTGCAGTGAGTAGAGGCTCCGCAAGGGTCATCCACTGAGTGACCATGCTTGTGCTAGGAAGGATCATGATGTCCATTGTAGATGGGACATCACGATGGATATTATAACGTGGAGACTGGGAGGTATCGGTGGAAGACATGATGTTCAGAAATGAAAAGTAAAATACGCAAAAGTATATCAGAAAGCAGTTTAGGAAGTTTGGAAGGCTTTGGTCGCGAAAAATATTCGCAAGAGCTTTGCTAGCACAAGTGAGGATGAATCGAATTCAGCCAACTTATAAGTGAATTTGGTGGGTCCATTACACTGAATACTAGTTTGGCTGGTCAATTTTGAACAAAAATTTGCAGGCATGTACAGTGTTGTGAAAATAGACTATAAAAATCTCAGCGAAGGTTTCTGGGGATTCGAACCTATCAGACGAACGTTTTCCAGGACTGGCGAAGGATGAACCTCTGCCCAGGAAGGTCCTTCACCTAGGTACTGTCCTAAATACATTTTTTCACAATCTGAACCTATGGCCAACCTAATTTTGACATTTTAAGACCATCTAGCATGTCGACGAAGGTTCATAATGAGAGTAAGGTGCTCGACAAAGGTTCTCAAAATGGCATATTGGTGATCATTCGCCTAACTTCAAAATGGATTTTTTCTGGACAAGAACCTTTGCCACCTTAAATTAGATAAATCTGAAGTGGATTTACAGTCTGAGAGCTCAGCAAAGGTATCTGATACTGTATAGGCAACATCTGACCAAAACAAATATTTTCTAAGTCATTTTTCATCAAAAATACTGTTCTTCTTTTTTTCCATGCTGATGACTTTTCTGACTTAAAAAGCTCATCAGCCTTTTCTCATTTTTTTTAACTGTCTTTTTCACAAAAGCTATGAACAATCAAATATTGAAAACAAAAATTGAAAAACAAATAAAATTAAAAATCATTGAGATCAGGCTTGTTGAACTGGCAGAGCAGGTTGCCAAAACTTGCGTAATTGGCTGCCATTCATCGGAGTATCAAATTGGTTTCCATCCAAGTGCTCAAGAATTATTGTGCCATAGTGCAGGATTTCCTTCACTTTATACGGGCCTTCCTTGATCAACTTGGTTTTGTACATCAATGCAAGATCTCTTACTTTCAGATCCTTTTTGTGCAATCGACGATCGTGCCATGCCTTGCGGCGGGCTTTCTCTGCTGCTAATGCATGAACTGTCATCAATTGAGTTCCACATAATTTGTGCAACGCTTCATGACATAGTTGTAAGGACTTATCATCATTTAACCGTTTTTTTGTCGCTATGCGTAAAGATGGGATTAAAAATTCAATCAGCATGACAACATCTTGACCACAGACTAGTTGAAAGGGTGTTTGATTTGTACTATTTTTGTAAGCGGTTCTGAATGCCCATAATGTTTTTCATGAGTAGGATGAGTAAGGCTAATATTAAGATAGAAATTGTAACAAGACATTTTTCAAGGCTACCATTTTTGTTGATGGGTAGTTAGTTGATAAGTGGAATGTTAAAACCTTAAGACATTGTGCAACATGACTTTTTTTTAGTGGCTTTTATATTAGTCATATTTTTAGAGTGTATATTTATTTGAGTTGTTTAGCTTTGAAGTGTGATTTGTTTTGCACAATTAAAATATCATAGGCATTGAAGAGTGTGAGATTTTTATGAGGAATGCTCAAATTTTGTGCACTTACACTTTTTTTACGTGGCTTCCACGTGTCTTTTGATAAATAATGTGAGGGAATTTTAACATAGTAGGCAACAATAATTTTTGAAATGATTTTTTATAAAAATAGTATATATTGAGAATCTGATATAGGAACCGGTGGTTCTTAATAGTGTAATAACCGGCAGATTGAGAATCATCAAGATTTATCTTATAAGATATTATTGAGAACTGCCAGGTGTAAATATTCTGAATGTAATTTTAGTACCCTGAACCGGCAGCTCTTGGTTTTAAAAAAAAGGGCAATACCCTGAATCGGCGGGTATCATAAATATGTGAGAACCGCCCAACACTGATATATACCCCTCTCCGTCCCTGCCTGTATGACTTCCTCCCTACCTTGCCCTCCTACGACCTACCTACTCCCATTCCCTCTCCTCCCTGCCTACGGCGTTAGCAAGAGATCCTGATTCGGAAATATTCTACGGAATGTTCAGAAGAACATATCTCACAATATTATTTTCCCTCTTATTTAATTAGTGCCCTAAAGAGATTTTTTTTGCCATAAGTTTTAGATATTTTCAGGGTTCCATGTATTTTTTTACGAGCACTCAATGTTTCATGGATTCCAAAAATTTATAGAATTCAGTTTTGATTTTTATAGGGACCCCCTTTTCCTAAGTTTCAACTAATTCAATTTTTTCCTAGTTCTTTGGATCACCATAACTTTTTAGTTTGACCTCGGATTTCAGTCGGGTAAGAATGAAAAGTGATCAGAACGACAAGCCTGACATTGCTAAGTTATCGAAAGTTTGTAATAATTAATTTTCAATTTTTTTAAAGACCCCCTTTTTTGTTCCCCTCAATCAAATTTTCTAAAATCCTCATATCGTCTTTTTCTGAGCTCGAAATTGAATACTGTAAAAAGCAAAAGTGTTCAGTTTTATATGACCTACAAGTTTTTGCCTTTTCAATTTCACTCATTGTAGAACTCTGAGTTATAAGTGGGTGGAGAAAAGAGCATTTCAGTTAATTATCAGAGTCCATTGCACATAAACTTCAGCTTAGTATACCGTAACTTACAAGTCTTTCATTTCTCGAGATAGATGTGGATTCTGATTTTGAGTATATAGATGACGCTAACTCTAAATACAAAGGTCAATGTAACTATGATTTTGAATATCAGTATTATGAGCACATCGATGGCGAATCCAATCAGTATGAACATGTGTCATATGGAGGCTATCTGGAAACTAATGAAAAACATTTCGATGATTATGATGATCAACAAGTTTAACAGATCAGTCAACATAATCCAAGTGGTGGTCCTTATAGTAGTGACAGTGACAATGAGCAGCTTAATTCACGTCAATCAGAACGTCACCATTACAAATATCTTTATGTGGACCAGTCTTCCCAGCCTATGGGGGGAAACAATTTTTCACAAGTTTGATGGTAGAATTGCTCATATGGATGTGAGAGTATGGTTGGACAACTTTCGCAGGTATTTTCAATCACATCCAAGTAGTGACCATGACAAGATTCAATTTGCAGGAACATACCTTGATGGGTCTGCAAAAATCTGGTGGCAATATTGGATGCAGTGTGAAGAACCTAATGTTACCACTGATAAATGACCAATCTTTGTACAAAAATGCATCAAAGAATTTGAATGTACAGATGGCCAAGTATGGCATTCTACCTAGCAAACGTCTACTATTGAGATTTATTGCAATGACTTCAAACAGATGGACAAATATGGTTATTCGGTGGAGGAATTCAACACAATGAACTTCATTTTTTTTTAGGCTTGAAGCTTGAAATAAGGACTTGCTTATCTAAGGATATATAGCAGGAGACTTGGATAATGTCTCTATCTGACATAAGATCTCATGTTCATACCATAGAACATGAACTAAACAAGGGCCAACATGCCACTATATTTGAATACTTAACTCCATTAGAGCGCACTTTGGAGGTATGTCAGTCGTTGAATATTTAGAACATTATAAGGTAGTTACAAAAGCTGAAGGATTAGGACAAAGTTAGACTAAGATTCAAGTGAGAAAAACTGTCAATTCAGGAATCCAAAAAAATGACAGGCCAAATGATTGTGGTGAATCATCATCAACATCATCAGAGGATGAATTGGAAGTACAAAAAGATGATAAAGATAATTCTTCATCAACATCATCAGTGAATGAATCAGAAGTGCAACATGATGAAGAAGTACAACTATCAACAATGGAAAAGCCCATTTAGCAAATAGATCAATCAACTTCATCAACAACTTTTGATTCCCCATTGAATTCACAAGACATGGCCAATCAACATTTATCCAGTGTACACTGGATCGGCAACATAAATGTAATTCTCAATTTAAACCAAGCAAGCCAATTCCAAATGCGAGCACAATGTCAATGCAAGGACACCAAAAATCACCTGAGGATAACGAAGACGATGCAGAAGATTATGAGGGCAATTTTTTTGTTTTCAACATTGATCTTCAAATGAGCATTACAAAGGACAATTCAGGCAATGAAGTTGCCAATGAGGCAAATCACTCAAGGACCACATCTTCCTTGAGATCACAAGAACTATCGCATCACATTCAACCAGAAGACTTGTCTAAGACATCTTGTGAAATGGGACCAATAGACAAGGATAAAATTGATCTATATGAATGTTTCTGTTGGAAGTATTTCTAGTTCGTGTGGTGGCTAGATCTACTTACGGGTGTAGTATAGGGATGTAGAGATTCGTCCACTTTCTAAGTTTCTACAACAGGCTTCAACGGAAATACGGAAATAATCAACAAAGATGAGAGCACCAAGGCTTACCCAACTAGTGCTCGAAACGAAAATAAAACTATTTAGAAACAATAATAAAAATTCTTGCTAAGGCAAACCCAACTAGCAAGATTGCTAAACTAAGACCTAAATTGACACCCAGAGGGTTTGAAAGGTAAATTGCGGCTAACTAAATAAACCAATAGAAACATGTCACAATAATCCAATGAAAGGAGGCAAGAGGAGGCCCGAGCACCTTCCCTCAAGCTATGCACCTTCCAATGGGAACACAAAGAAATAGAATGATAATCTCAATAGAGTGCAATTTAGCATAATCTCAGAGTGTTGTTTACAAGGCAAATACCTCTCCTTTTATGGCAAGGAGGGTCTTCCAGAAGTATCTACTAACTTATGGGACTAATCTGTTTCTAGCCTGTCTAGAACTTCTAACTTAGGATAAAGAACTTCAAAGTTTCTTAACTTAGGAAAACTTAAAATAAAATATTTCTAATCTTAAGTTTCCTAAGTCTAAGTTCTAAATCTAAGTTTAAGCTATTTTATTATTATTTAAGCTTCTACTCATGGGCTTACAAAACACATGCCATGGTTGAAGTTTATTGATAGATACTCATACGTGGACTTACAAAACACATGCCACGAATTTTTATTTTTTTCTTTTTATTTTCTCTGTATTAGCACAGTTGCTAACATTATCTCCCTCCTTATTGGATTGGTGCTCCCACACCAATCGAAGCCTTTTCGTCCTGGATCTTTTGTGCTTCTTGGAGGCGAGACTGTTGCTGGGGGGAGTGGTAGATTGTAGTGCCGATGCCCTCCATCTTAAGCTATTTTATTATTATTTAAGCTTCTACTAATGGGCTTACAAAACACGTGCCATGGTTGAAGTTTATTGACAAATACTCATACGTGGACTTACAAAACACATGCCATGGAGTTTCATTTCTTTCTTTTTATTTTCTCTATATTAGCACAGTTGCTAACAGTTTCACATTCAGTATAGAGTGCACAATGGAATGTAATATACAAACTGGAAATTGTCCTAGCTACGAGGTTGGACAAACAATTAAACATCCATCATATCAAAGTTTTCAATTTGTGGTTCAAAGTATTGGAGATATCAATATCTTTGAGCATGAATGATGTAATCTATGAAAGATTCTTTGCAGAGACTTTGAGTGAAAGAGATATCATTACTTTTTGCAAGCATCTCATTCACTCTATCTTGCTGGAAATGGATATTCACTCCGAACAAGCAATATGGTGCTCCATCAACCTCTTCTTCAACCATCATTTTTGCTTCATGGGAACAAGGATTACAGACTAAAGCTAACAAAATGGATTCAATTCAACAGCTTTGGATCTGTAATGAGACAATATTTATTTTTGGATGACACATCCTTAATCGTGACTACTTAACCAAGGCGATCAAGCTAATTCGACAAGCGTCTTCATTTTTGAGGACAAAAATGTTTAAGTTGGGTGTTCCTCACACAACACCACATGAACTATGGTGGGGTAGAAAGCCCAATCTGATGCACATTCGGATATTTGGTAGTGCAACTTATGCACATGTTCCAGACAAGCTTCCAAAGAAGCTCGATGAGAAAGTCGAACAAGGATACCTCGTCGGGTATGACAACCATTCGTCGTACTACAGGATCTACATGCCAGAGACAAATCAAGTGAAGACAATCAGAGATGTCAAGTTCGATGAGACTAGAACAATGGGTGATGATGATTCAGCCATCCATGAAGACTTAGGAAAGCAGTACTACAACCTGCCAACCATGATAGAGGGAGCAGAACCCGAATACTCAGACAAAGATGTCCGAATTCCTCATTAGCTGAGTGACGAATCAGATGAAGAAAGGACAACAAGCATGCCTGCAGCTCGAACGTAGTGGTAGATGTGGTAGGATTAGGTTGCAAATGTTCCAACGAGGTGTCCTAGATCACTCCTAGTTAGGGAGGAGCTTGGGTGTGTGAAATATATCGATACTTCTCTCTCTTGGATTCATTGGGTTATGAGCTTGGTAGCTAGATGTTGTCGGAGTGCATTCTCACTCCTATCATCATCAAAATACTCCTAGTTGTCCATAGCTCAAGGGCTAGATCCGATTGATGTAGATTTTGGTTGGGTTGCTTTGTTTCACCAATGAGTTAAGTGAAAAAAATTATAAAAGCAAAAAAAAAAATTGCATAACATGTGGCAATAGTTTCAGTTCATAAAGTGTTGGGAATCAAGATTTTTTGATATGATAAAATTATCATCTTGTATAGAAACTATGGTTGGATTGAACATGAAATTGCAATGCATGAACAATACTTGTGTATCAACTAACCCTTAACTTGTTAATAGGAGATATTTAGGCATATTATTTAATCAAATTTGTTCTTAATGGAAATTAATTTTTCGGAGGAAAATAGGATGAATAGTAAATCACCTCCTTTAACCAATTCTCATTCCTAAATCTATCATGAAAAAGGAGATGATTGTTGAGACTTAGGGTTAAATAAAAGAGGGGAGGTGTTTGGAAAGTAGGAGTTAGTCCAAGGTTGGAGTTCGGAAAATTTCCTTGAATCCTAGCCTTGTATAGTGAAGTTAAATAAAAGAGGGGAGGTGTTTGGAAAGTAGGAGTTAGTCCAAGGTTGGAGTTCGGAAAATTTCCTTGAATCCTAGCCTTGTATTGTTGAATGAAATTCAAAACGGAAATTTTTTGCAGTCACGATTTGGAGGCTCCAACCAAATATCTAATTGAATAGTTCACTTGAATAATGTAAAATTTATTCTTATGAAAACTCCTCGACAACCAAGATATGTAGCCTCTATAAACTCAAGGATGTGGCAAAGGGATTGTAACTAATGGATGAATTGTAGTTTAAATTACTTTTCTACAAGTTTAGTAGCAATAAGGAATATCTAGTTGTAGAGGATATTTGCTACTAATGAATTAGATGTTCAATGTGATAATAATTCCAATAGGATTCTTCCAATTAATTCTGTTCCTTTGTGATGATGGATTTTTAGATTCATTCTAAATAGCTATAGTGGATCTAAGAGGTGAAATTCTTTCTAAAAATATGGTTGTAAGGCCAAGTTCCTATATGTTTTATAGGAAGTTCTAATTGGAGTGTTTGATCTTTGGATGATAAGATCATGAAGTAGAGGAGTTTCTTGGAAGAAAAACCTATGGTATGAGACACAAGCAATTCCATAGGGGAGATGCAATATTGATTGGATCTAGTTAACAATGGTGGTGTATGGGAACCAACTCCATAGGGTCCTAAAGACTTCTATTCCGCGGACCCCCCACGTTTAAAAAAAAATACGGTTATCTTTCTATTTCCGCTGACCTGTCTCGTTGGGTTTGTCCGTCCGTTGGCAGAGGAGAGAGAAAACCAGCGATGAAGAGAGGGGGGTGGGGGGCTGCTGGCAAGAAAACTGGTGGGTGCCAGGATTGCCTATGTGGAGGCTAGGTGGCAAGGAAAGGCCACATGGCAGTGGGTAGGCAAGCATGGAGAGGGAGACATGCCTCTCCTACAAGTTTTCATGAGAAAATGAGGTGGAGGTGGTGGTGCATGCTTCTTCTTGCTCTCTCTTATTCTTTATGGCAGCCATGGACAATACCATTTGGATTGTGAAGTGCGAGCAAGATTAGTCTTGTATCTACCTGCCTTGAGTTGCTTTTGATTTTTTTCAGTTCTCTCTTTCTTAATTCACCTCTCTTGCTTTTGATATATGGATCCTAATCCTACCACATAGCCCATGTCTCCTGCTCATAAGGTAATGACATCAACCTCTACTATGGATTCCGAAGCTTTGTTGCTTGCAATTAACAATCTGCAGCAATAGATTATTGATTTGCAATCAAAACACTCTCGGGATCAGCATGATTTGAAGAAGTTGATGCAGTTAAGATAGCTATTGCGTCAACCCTTGTTCACCCCTGAGATTTTTGTTGGGGAAAAGAAGGATACAACCTCGGAGGTGGTCTTGTCGTGGATCGCGATCGATGGGCACTTCTCCATGCACAATTCTTCCGACAACAACAAGATCAATCTAGCCATCATGTACCTGCGAGGTAAAGCTTTCACATGGTGGCAAGATTTGAGGGGTAAGCTTGAAGTTCCTTCCTTCCTATTCTTGATGACTTTGAATTTTATCGTCCGTATGCAATGATCCATATGGGAACTGGCCCCTGGATCAGTATTTACAAGAATTTTAGGATGTCTATTATTGTTTTGCAACTAGAATAGACCCACTTTTAGTAAAGTTGCATTTCCAAAGAAATCGAAAGATAAGGCAAAAGATGGGTCTTCGGGTTCTAGTAAACCGACGAAAAGATCTACCTTGGACTAGGAAACCTTTATGAAAGCCAGAAGCGACAATCTGTGCTTTAATTGCATGGAACCAGGTCATGTCGCGAAGGAATGTATGAAGAAATGGAAAGCTAAAGGGGCATCTTTTAAGACGCCAGGTAACTCTAGCATATCTAATGTAGATCTTTCCTTTGCTGGTAATTCTGTGTGTGAGCATTGTTGTTTTAACATGGTTGTTTTTGTCCTCATGACCTCATTCAAATGAAGGAGGTTGTGGTGGCCAAGCCGTGATAGTTTTATTTGCAAGCCATTTGGGTAAGAGTTGCAAAAGTTATTGCACTTTTTCCAAAAGCTGTCCAAATAGGTGATTAGAATTTTCCCTTCACTTTGTTTCAATTCTTCAGATTTTATTTGAGTCTTTATTCCAAGTTTCTTTACATAAGATTTTAGAGCATTGTCTTAGCTTTGTTCTAATCTATATGGCAGGTCATTTGGATTAGTATCCAAAGAGTTATGACAATTCTTGATTCCTCGCTCTAGTTTTGCTAGTTTTCTTTCTTCAAAATTTTCAGACCTGATCTGTGGTTATTTAGGCCTATCAAATCACATTCAGTAATTGATCTGATACTGTAGTCTAATAGAGCTTGTTGTAAGCTTTTCAGAGGTACTAAGTTTATGTGATTTGGATCAATATTGAGAAAGTTATGATCAAATTAGTGGAGATGGGTTAGAATTGCCAAAATTCTGAAAATTTCTTTTCCAAGTGAGAGAGAAGCACTTCATTTTTTCAAACTTGAAGTTTCTTTCTTTTTTAATTTTTTTTTAGCCTTTCATTTTGCAAGTTCGCCAGATTTTGATATTTCTAAATAAATTTTCTTCAGCCCTTCATTTTAAAGTTCGCCGGTCAAACTCACACATTGGCCAAAATCGCAAGAAAAAAAAAATTGAGTGATCCAAACTTGCCGGTCAAAGCCCTTAAACTCGCACAGCCACTCTAAAAATTACGCAGCACTCCTACGCCAAAACTCGCTGACTCTGCCTCTACCTACATACTCAAATTCACACACCTACCTACTTCCCTTCATATAAAGTTTAAACTCCCCTTCTTATAAACTCGCAGATCAACTCTCTCTCTCTCTCTCTCTCTCTCTCTCTCTCTCTCTCTCTCTCTCTCTCTCTCTCTCTCTCTCTCTCTCTCTCTCTCTCTCTCTCTCTCTCTCTCTCTCTCTCTCAAAGTCTCACAATACTTATAGTCGGCCCTATCTAAATGTTAGGCCTTGGGAGTAATGAAAAGTTAATGAATATAGAAGTTAACAGTATGACAGATAAACAAAGTGGGAATTTTTTTTTTAACATATTTCAAGGGAACATATATCTCCAGGGAATTAGATAAAGAATGCAAACATTTATGGAAGGAATCAAACAAAAATGTGACTCCAGCGTAGTACAAACAATAATTGAACAATAAATTGGATGCATATAAAAGTCTCACAAACATTGGTTGATTCATTCAAATCGCGATGGCTAGGGGCTGGTGGGTGCGATGGATGTGTAACACGATGACTGTTGGGCCGGGGCTAGCCGGAAGGAAACCCTAAACCCTCAATTTGGGGCACATTAGGATTTTTTAGAAACCCATTGACAAATTTGGGTTTTTAGGGCACTTTTTTTAGGGCATTTTGCTAGGCCAGGCCCTAGCCGTCAAATTATAGCCGATTCCCTTCATTGTCAGGATGTGCACATCTCCTTCACAACTAGTATCTGTAAAATAACATTTAACCAGGTCAATTTCTTGAAGGCGGGAATTCAACATTTATACTACTGTGTAAAATCCTTGGGAGTACCCAAAAATTAACTAATAATGAGGGTTAACATATATAGAAATAACATTTAGAGAGGGCCAAGTGTACTTCTCCCTTTATCACAAACTCGCACAACTCTCCGTGGACTTCTGTCACGCGTTCCGCCTTTCTCCTCCCTTTATCACAAACTCACACCGTGGACTTCTTTCACGTGTTCTCTCTCAACTTATATTATTGCTATTTTTCATTCTAACCATAAAAACCCTAAAATTTAAAAAAAAAAACTACACTCCTCTCTCTCGCGCTCCCCTCTATATCGTGCTGCTCTGTTTTATATTCGTCTCTCTCTCTCTCTAGAAGGTTCTCATTCTCTCTTCTAGACGGTTCTCTTTCTAAAAGGTTCTATTTCTCCCACTTTGCAACGATGTTCAGCTGCCCTTCAAAAAAAAATTAAGGTAGATGTGGCCCAATAAAAATGCTAGATTCGCGTTTTCTCCAGCAATGCTCACATTCTCTCCCTTCTCTTTACTACCCAGACACCCTTTCCCTTTCACGCACCGCCCTCCTCTCTCTCTCTCTCTCTCTCTCTATATATATATATATATATATATATATATATATATATATACCCCTCTCCGTCCCTGCCTGCGTGACTTCCTCCCTACCTTGCCCTCCTACGGCCTACACACTCCTATTCCCTCTCCTCCCTGCGTGCAGGGCCAGCAAGAGATCCTGATTCGGAAATATTTCGCGGAATATTCGAAAGAACATATCTCAGAATATTATTTTCTCTCTTATTTACTTAGTGTCCTAAAGAGATTTTTTTTGCCATCAGTTTTAAATATTTTCACAGTTCCATGTATTTTTTTACAAGCACTCAATGTCTCATGGATTCCAAAAATTTATAGAATTCAATTTTGATTTTTATTAGGACCCCCTTTTCCTAAGTTTCAACTGATTCAATTTTTTCCTAGTTCTTTGGATCACCATAACTGTTTAGTTTGACCTTGGATTTCAATCGGGTAAGAACAAAAAGTGATCCAAACGACAAGCCGGACATTGCTAAGTTATCGAAACTTTGTAATTACTAATGTTCAATTTTTTTCAAGACCCCATTTTTTGTTCCCCTTAATCAAATTTTCTAAAATCCTCATATCGTCTTCTTCTGAGCTCGGAATTGAATACTGTAAAAAGCAAAAGTGTTCAGTTTTATATGACCTACAAGTTTTTGCCTTTTCAATTTCACTCATGGTAGAACTCCGAGTTTTAAGTGGGTGGAGAAAAGAGCATTTCAGTTAATTATCAGAGTCCATTGCACATAAACTTCAGCTTAGTATACCGTAACTTACAAGTCTTTCATTTCTCGAGATGGATGTGGATTCTAATTTTGAGTATATAGATGACGTTGACTCTCAATGTAACTATGATTTTGAATATCAGTATTATGAGCACATCGATGGCGAATCCCATCAGTATGAACATGTGTCATATGGAGACTATCTGGAACATAATGAAAAACATTTCGATGATTATGATATAAATTCTTCATCAACATCATCAGTGAATGAATCAGAAGTGCAACATGATGAAGAAATACAACTATCAACAATGGAAAAGCCCATTTAGCAAATAGATCAATTAACTTCATCAACAGTTGTGGATTCAATGACGAATCACAAACTTTCGAGAAAGTCATCGACAGTCTAGACAAGGACAAATGGATCTAAGCCATGAACGAAGATATCGAATCCATGAAGAAGAATGAGGTATAGACATTGCAGCCAATACCAGACAAGCGAAAGATAGTGCAATGCAAATGGGTATCAAGCTGAAGTACAGATAAATGGAAATGTTTTGAGGTACAAATCCAGACTTGTAGCGAAGGGATTTTCTCAGAAGTATGACATTGACTACACTGATACCTTCTCTCTAGTCGTGAAGCATGCGTCCCTACATTTACTATTTGCATATGCAGCCGCTTATGACCTCAGGTTTAACATAGTCGATGAGAATACAACATTCGTACATGGCGAATTGGACGAAGAAGTCTACATGGACCAACTTTTGGGTTACATATGTGAATCACTTCCCACCTATGCCTGCCGAATGCATAAAAGTATCTACGGTTTGAAGCAATCTGTGCGACAATGGTACGAGAAGAAGGATCATGCCCTACGATCCTTAGGTTTTCTGCCATTGATGGCCGATTACAATGTTTATGTAAAGGTCACACATGAGGAGATCATCATTGTTGTTGTGTACGTGGATGACACATTGATATTATGCAGAAGCGAAGAGCTGATTGTCGAAGTGAAGAGCGACATCTTGAAACATTTTGAGATAACAGATCTAGGAGAAGCCAGATGTTATTTAGGCTTGCAGATCGACCATGACTATGACGAAGGAAAGCTGTATCTTCATTAGTCCAAGTACGTTTAGAAGATCGTAGATGATTTCGGGATGTCAGATTGCAAAGGGGCCAACACCCCAATGCTTGCAGGAACAATTCTGACAAACGACGATTGTTGAAGATTGACGAAGAAAAGGAGATAATGTAGCACACGCCTTATAGGAGGCTAATTGGGTCGTTGATGTACCTAGCAGATAACACATGTCCCGACATTGTTTATGCTGTGTTTAGGATGAGCCAATTCAATGTGAACCCAGGTCTTTTGCATTGTAAGTTCGCGAAGGGAATCCTGCAGTACCTTCAGAAGACGAAGGGTTTCGGGTTGTGTTACTCTCGCGATGCCGGACTCCAGATGTACTCCTACAATGATGCAAGTAGGGCATCACTCAAGGACGACTGAAAAAGTGTCTCAGGAGGGTACACCATTGCAGCGAATGCAACCAAACTTTGGGTCAGCAAGAAGCAAACCATCACAGCTTCGTCATCCTATAAAGCAGAATATATCGCAGCCGCGAAGATGGCCAATGAACTCACATGGCTTAGACAGTTCCTCGACGGACTGGGTGAAACCACAAAAGAGCCTCTAATCTTGTAGATGGATAATACTTCTGCCATACACTTGACGAAGGATCCCGTGTTTCAATCAAGGATGAAACACACAGGTACCATCTGATAAGGGACCTAGTCAAAAAGAACGAGCCGAAAACCACTTTCATCGGAACGAAGCAGATGGTAGTAGTACCAAGCCCTTAGACAAAGGATTGTTCAAGAGGTAGAGGAAGAGTCTAGGTATCATAAAGCTACCACGCTTTGAGAGGGAGTTGAAGAAACTAAATGTTTGTATCTACAATGCTTTGTTAGCTTTCAAGTTCGAGTCTGCAAAACTAGAAGGGAGCTACCCAAGGAATCTGTGAAGGATTTTAGATCATTCAAGATCGAAATTTATGTCCCTGATCTTTGGTTAAGAAGAGAGCAAACCAACAATCTTGCCAATGTAAAAAACTCAACATCTACATACAAAATGAGATGCAAACTATAAGAGATACTGATCAAACATGAACCAAAACATAGAATATAGTTGATGTCCATACAATAATAGTACCCTATTGTATTTCACATGTGTGGAACTGAAAATAACAATAAATGATCACGAAAGGCATTTGAAGAAGTATTCAAGTTTGTCTTTGTTTAGGAGGTTAGTGAGTCTCTTGACTGGTAGAAGTTGGCAAAATTTTGTCCACCTTTTGAAAGTTGCTTCTCTCAAGTATACCTATTTCTTTCACAATTGTTAGGATGTGGATACGGTCTTTCTAGTTTCATGAGAATGTTACCAGGCTTCTTGTTTAACAACATATTGAAGGTGCTCTATAACATTTGAGGGATCAAGGGGGAGGAAATAGAAACCTTGTACAGGGGGTCAAAGCGTAGGAATGATCTTGCTAACAAAAAGCTCCATAGAACCCTAGAATTGGGCATCGAACGACCTAGTATATATGTGGCCCATGAGTGTAGAGCCAACATAGGATTCAATGGGAGGAAGAGTCTAGAGCCACCCATTGGTTCGAGGTTGGTTAGATCCAACATGGGACTTCTAGTTGTTGCAAAATTAAACTTAGATCACTTTTCTAGCCTCATTTGACCATTTTGGATAGGTGGAATCACTTTTTCTAGGTACTTACTATTTTCAAAGTTTTTCCATATGTTGAATGTTTTAGGCTTCCAAAAATAGTCGCCCATCCATGTCATCATCCAAGTAGATTTTGTCTTTCAAATCTCATGATGTTAAGCTCTAGAATTTCTATTTTTATCATGTTAAGAAGGATGGTCAACTCATTTTTTGGGTTGGTCAACTTTACCATGGTCATCAGTCAACTCTAGGGTCGGCTGATATACACGTGTGATTGATCTCACACATGTGAATGTCAAAGTTCAAATTTGATTATGTGATCCTTCTACATGGTATTAAGAGAGGATTTTTGATATGTCACACCCAGGATTTGGTCAAGGGAGGTGGTCAACAAGTTTGGACTATGGTCAGCAACAAACTCCACACGTGTGGGATCCAGTCCACACATGTGAAAAAGGTTCTTGCTATTTTGGTTCCAATCTAGTCTACAAAAGTTGTGAAAAGGGTACCAAGATGATTCGGGGGAGAAAAAGGCCAAAGTGGATGCAAGTGGGAAACCAATGTGGTTAATTGATGTCCACATGTGTGACAGGTGTGAAAATTCGTGGATTTGATTGGTCCACATATGGGGTTGGCTGACACGTGTGAATGTCAAAGTTCAAATTTGATTATGTGATCCTTCTAGATGGTATTAAGAGAGGATTTTTGATATGTCACACCCAGGATCTGGTCAAGGGAGGTGGTCAACAAGTTTGGACTATGGTCAATGGCAAATGCTGATGCAACATGAATAAATTATGAACGCGAAAGCGTTCATGAAAGCGAAACAGTCGCAAATAGTTCAGATGGAGTTCAGATGCGATCGCTGGACACTGCCAGCTGAATCACTCCTATAGTCCTCCAACATGTAGTCAGGCACTACTGATCTACGTTTATAAATTAATCTAGCATTCAACAAATTCAACCAATGTGCGAAATGAAATGAATGAGAGAATCAGACACACGAATAACAGCAGATATATTTGCATTCAAGATCATTCATCATAAAGGAAGACATGTGCACAATGGCTACAAAATCATCTATTGATTTTTTCTTGATTCTTCAAGGACTGCATGCAGATCCACGCAGTGCATTGGCGTGAGAGAAATGTAGTTCTCTCATGGGTGGATGTCTCGCTTACTAGCGGACTTGTGGATCCTTCTTACAGAACTCGTCTCGCACACAGGCGGACTTCGTCTATGTATTTTCGTCTTGATTGCTTACTAGCATCAGACTACTTCATACATCTATCTGTATGTTCGTATGTATATCTATCAAGTATCATCCAGTAAGTATATAGTCGCTCTTTGTAACCTTTTAGATTAGAGTAATTAAATCTACAACTAATCAGAGAATTACAAGAGTGGTGGATTAGCCATGACCTAGAGTGTATCTGCTAACGTCATACCATCTGTACTTCTGGGTAATTGTATGATCTTTGCTGGTACTCTTTGGAGCGTGAGGGTAGAAAAGGTTTCGCGACGTTTTTTTGTGTCACGTCGTTGGTTTCGTTTCTGTCGTCTGACTTTCTCGTGTTGGACCGCAAGTGATTCTCGTTCGCAAATCTTTCGTATTCATGTCTTCCCGTCAGGTGTTCGCGAAACTTTCGTGTTCGTGTCTTCCCATCAGGTGTTCGAGAAACTTTCGTGCTTTGTGTCTCTTGACTTTCGTGTTCGCGAACATCTTCGTCAGGCAGAGGGCTGAAAGCTAGCAAAGCTTTGTAATTAGAAATGTTTTGTTTCTTCAAATTCCACACGTGTGGGATCTAGTCCACACGTGTGAAAAAGATTCTTGCTATTTTGGTTCCAATCCGGTCTACAAAAGTTGTGAAAAGGGTACCAAGATGATTTTGGGAGAGAAAAAGGCCAAAGTGGATGCAAGTGGGAAACCAATGTGGTTAATTGATGTCCACACGTGTGACACATGTGGAATTTCGTGGATTTGATTGATCCACATATTATGTTTTATTTGGGTCTAAATTCCTAGTTTAAAGCATGTTAACTCTTGTTAAAGCAAGGTTAAAAAGCTAATGAAGTAGGATCCCTAAGACCTAGATCCCTAGGCCTAGGTCCTAGGGTAGGCCACACGTGTGGAAGTCAAAAAGTATTTAGATTTTTGAGTCTTTTGCATATTAATTAGTCAAAAGTAAGGCACACATTAAAAACAGTTTTGCCTTTAGGAAAGTTCACATGTACCTACCTATTCCTTTTCAAAAAACTATAAAAAAGGCTCTCACCTCCTCACTTGCTCATCTCACTCACTCCACAAGTCTAGCGTGTAGAGAGCAAGAAGAGAGTAAGGAGAGCCTCCTTAAATTTCTCTTTAAGAATTCATGTGATTTTGAGCATATTCTCTCTCTTTTGCTTAAGGCTTTCTTAAGTTATTTGCTAGTTTGGGGGTGTTTAATCTAGTCTTAGGATACAAGTGTTGACTTGTGATCATAGGCTAGGAAGATCCTTATATTTCCGCTACTTAGATCCTTATCAAATCACTCTGAATCGGTTTTCATCAATGATATCAGAGCATAGGTCCGGATAGTACTTTGTATAGAGGTTTGTCTTTAATTTTTTGTTTAAATGTTTGAACATGGTAGATCCAACAATGGAATTGCAGAGCAAAGTGCATGCAAGGAGTACATGCCAAAAGTAACTTGGGACCCAAGTAGCTTTTAGGGACCCACGAGTTCTAGAGATAAATTAAAAATTGGACCCACGAGTTTCTAGGATCCTACTTAAAAATGGACCATGGACCCAACTTAAGTTGGTCTAGGGACTTCAAATTGACTCTGTAGGGACCCAACATGAAAAACTAACTTAAATGGGAGTTGCCAACATCTTGTAAGAAGGGTCTCCAGTTTGACCGTTGCTTTCGCCAATTTTTTTATTTAAATTGTGCACATTTATTTCTTGTCTGTTTTTTCCTTTATTCCTTGTAGGAGGTCAATGATTTGTAGACCAATTTGCTTATCTATATGCAAGGCTATTTTGATATTATAAAATAAAATAGAAGATCAAGTAAGCGCTATTATTGCTTCTATGTTAGCAAGGTCATCGATGTATCTCAAAATGTTTTGTGTATGCACGACACTCAAATTGTTGAAAAATAAAAATAAAAAGAGGCATTTAAAAAGAATTAAAAAATACAAAACTCTCATTCTAACGCACAAACTCACTGAAGAGAGACCTCATCTTTTAGCAAATATCACAATAGCTTGTTAGTATCGCGACGAAGAAGAAAATGCATTGTTAATAAACCGGTCAAATTTTTTTCCATCTCAATTCGACTTCATTATTGTGCCATCTACTGTTATCATATGACCTTGCATTGCACCTTACAATATGACATTTGTCTTTCAAGATATTTACACTTTCATACAATTGTTTTTTTGGCATACATGTTAAGCAACTAGTGGTCGTTATATACAACATATACAGCTTGGCAATGCCATTTACGGAGCTAGTCTCCTTAGATGTCACTACATAGTGGTCTGGATTCAAGCCTGCACCTTTCCGGTGACAATCAACAACTCTACCTAGTGCACCCCACTGTGGTGGACCTTTCATACAATTGTAAGAAATGTCATGTTTATGGCAAGGCCTTTATGGGATAACACAAAATTCTTGTTAGAACCCCTAGAGCTCATGGTTGAATTAATTATGATCTTAGATGTTAAACGTCACTTGAATTGGCTATAATCTTAGATCTTAGATATGATATCTGTGCTTTGATCTTAGATATGAGATACGAAATCTCTACTTTGATCTTAGATATTAGATATGACATGTGTGCTTTGAATCTCTTGAACAAGCAAAGCTGGCTTCAAACATTTGCTTGCAAAATATGCATCTTTGGTTTTCAAATAATGCATCTAGGTTTTGCTTGCAAAATATGAGATGGTACAATTGGATAAAAACCCTCAACTCAAATGGACAAAATAGAAATGCTCTTAGAAATTTGGAAAACAGAATACTAGAGTTGGAGAGAGAGAGAGAGAGAGAGAGAGAGAGATGGGTGGCGAAGGAACTGTGGAGGTGGAGAAGTGGGGCGATGGTGTGCTTCTCTACACACTACGAAGAGGAAGCATGCACCTCAAACTCACCAACTGGGGCGCCATTACTTCCCTTTGCCTGCCTGATTCTCAAGGAGGCAAGCCTCTTTCTTCGTTCTTATTATTCACTTTTCACTCATTGGCTGATCTCAGCACACAAGTGTTGTCTTCTTCTGATCTCGCAATTTAGTATTGGAAAATAACGAATTTTGATTGACTGATTTGAAAAACATGGGTTTGCCAACAGGTGAAGTGGCAGATATAGTGCTGGGCTTCGACAATACCAAGCCTTACATGGAAAGCTACATTTTTCAACCCATTTAATTGAATGTGAAGGCGTTTTGAGCTTTCTGGTTATACTAGCTTTATATTGTCCTAGAATCAGTTTTAACACGTCGGAATCCAGATTTAAGTCCTGAATTGGTTCATGACTTTAATAGATTACTTTTCTGCATGCAATCAACTGAGTATGGAGGCTGCCAGTTATTAGTATATGATGCATGCATGGTTTAGCTACTACATGTTTTAATGGGGCAATTTGTTTTTCAGGATGGCACATCTCCATACTTCGGCTGCATTGTGGGCAGAGTTGCAAATCGGATTGGCGGGGCAAAATTTTCTCTTCAAGGCCACTGCTACGATCTTCCTGCAAACAATGGACCTAACACCCTCCACGGTCCAAGTCTCTCTAGCTCCATTCCACCATTCAATATACCCAGTCACAGACTGGTTGCTGTTTTTATAGTGCAATTTTTCCACTAGATGCATTGCATCAAGTTATAACTACATAGCATAGCCACAATGACAGGAACACTTTTTATCCAGCACGGCTATGCCTAGCAACTAGACAGCTAAGTTGGTTACCCCATTTCATGGTAGGAAGTAACGCTCCTGTTCATGTAAGCTAATGGGTGGATCATGCTGGTCGGTTACCAGGGGGGTTTGTGGGTTACGACAAAGTACTGTGGGAGTCGAGAGAGGTGAACAATCCAGAGGGGCCATCTATGCAGTTTACACACCAAAGTTTTGATGGCGATCAAGGTAAGGCACATCAGACACTATCTGGACTACAGCTAGCCTTTGCATTGCTTTGGATCAGCATATCCTAGCAGCGGATTAAAAAAAAGTTACTTTTACGTTTTTGAGCCTGAAAACTATTCTTAAACCTGAAACCCTTTACTCTAGTATCATCTGTGTTCCAGTTCATGCCAGCATGAATTGGCTATGCATATCGTGTAAAGAGTCAAGCTTTATGTGCTACCACTTCTGTCGGCATTTTGAAAATAAAAAAGAAATAAACAGGGTTTCTGTTACGAGCTCGTAACCAGTGCCGAACCCTAGGGAACACAGATAGGTCAGATACCACAGTCAGGGTCGTGTCCAGTGTACATGACCAACAGGGCAAGACAGTGTGAGTAGTGTGCCCCAGCACGGTCCATAGCCATGGCGGGCCTAACACAGCCTAGGGACCCTGTCAGCAGGATAGGGCCCCCAGTTGGGTCCCGACGTGCAGTCGGCCACGTCAGTGCCACGTGGCCGACACTTGGCAGTAGCATGCTACCAGTCCTCACACTGGGCTAGGAGGGGCTTACTCTATATCAGGGAGTAGGCAAGGTTGGGTGGATCAGTTAGTGTTTGCCCTACTGTGGTGTTAGGATCTATTACACTGGTATCAGAGCCATCTCCATCCTAGGGAGTTCAGGACAGCAGTAGAGAAAGCTATCAGAAGATAGGAAAGATTTCTCAGATTCTCAGAAAAGAATTGAGGAGGAAAATCACTGTAGGAACAGCTTTCAAATCCTTGAAATTTGCTGGGAATTTACAGTTGTTTGAGGCACAATCCCTTGTAGAAGCTCAGCGCTGAAAAATCAGGGATTTACCCTTGATTTTTATGTATCAGTTGTGGATTTTTGAGCACATGTTAAATAGAAAACGTGGAGCAGGTCCAGCGCTGCCAAATTGGGTGGAAACTTCGAATTTGGAGTGAAATTTTCTGGAATTTGGAGCGGATCTGAGACAGAATCGTGGGTGTAGGTCCAGCGCTGAAGGTCTTTGGCAGGAACCACAAGTTTGCAACGGTTTTGGGTCCTAAAACGGGAATTTTGGAGCAAAAAGTATACACCTCAGACAGCGAGGGAAGGGGCCAAGACGATCAAAAGTTTGTTTCTTTTTCTTGGTACCTTGATCTCTGATTTTTCCGGATAGCAGATCTGAAAGCAGTGGAGGAAGAGCTGAAAGGGCTTTTCTTGATTCTCTCTGTGGAAGTACAGTTCTCAGAAAGAGCTAAGTTTTCTTTCCCTCCTTGTACAGTTGTAAATTAGTCTTTTAGACTTTTTTTTCCTTCAGAAGTTAAGGTAGCTCTCTTTCAGTTCCGAAGATGACCACTCCTCAGGGACCTGATCAACCCCCGGAGAGAGGCTTCGACGAACTTGAAACAGAAGCCTTGGCTTACAGAAAAGGGAAGGAACCCATGGAAGTGGAAGAACAGGAACAGTTCGCCAAAGAACTCGACGAACTGGTTACCAAGGAGCAGTTCCTCCAATTGGTAACAGAAGTGGATGAACTGAAGTTGGCATTAGCCAATTTCAAGTCCAGTGTGGACGACTCGTTCGCTGAACTCAAAAACTTGTTTTTGAGTTCCGCGAAAGGAAGCCTTCCCTCCACTTCTCAGTTATCCCCTTCTCCACTTCCATCAGTTTCGGGTGAGACTTTACGGTCTCACCCCAGTGTTTTTAAAGATTTAAAGCCTCCTACTTTTAATGGGGAAGAGAAGGATAGAAATGCAGATATTCTACAAACCCTTCCTCAGCAAATGGAAGAACATTCATGCTCTTAAACAGACCCCTGACCATTTGCAAGCAATTGAGGCCAGTCTTTCTTTAGGGCCTATGGCCTATAAGTGGTGGTTAAATCTCCAGGAGACTGGGCAGACTCCCCGGTCATGGAAAGCTTTTGAAGAAGCTTTCCTAAGAGAATTTCTACCAGAGAATGAACTTGATAGAGCCTGGGAAGCCTGGGAAAGAACAGTAATGGACAAGTCCCTCATCCAATATATCTCGCAGTATCGAGAGGCAATTTTAAAGATTAAAAATATGGATGACTATCAAAAAATCAGGGGATTTGTCCGTGGCCTCAAAGATGAATATAAAGTAGAGGTCCAGAGAAACTCGCCTACTACCCTTGAGCAAGCTCTCAGATATGCTCAAATCTATGATGATTCAGTGGGTAGGAAGAGAGCGAGACAGCAACCACTTTCTGAGCAGCTTCCTCAGAAAGACTTTCAATTTAAAAAGAAATTTTTAAAAAGAAAGAAAGAAGATAAATTTAAAGGTGAAGCTCCTCAGAAACGCCCTTCACTCATACAGCCCTTAAAACCAGATGATTTTGAGAAAGCCAAACAAGAACGTTTGTGCTTTGTGTGTATGGGCAAGGGACACACAGTCAGACAGTGTCCCAAGGGGCCTTTCACTAAAAAAGATAAAAAACAAGTTCATCTTGTTCAGATGGACCGCATGACCTAGTACGTATGCATGGGAAAGTTGGTAACCAGTCAGTAAGAGTCATGGTTGATGATGGGGCAACCCATAATTTCATCAACCACACCCTGGTTAAAAAGCTTAAACTACCAGAAGTACCTAGTCAACATAGGTACATAGTTTCATTAGCTAAGGGTGAAGATAAAAAAATATGGGAAACTATGGTAAGTAAGTTAAATCTTGGTGTTCAGGGGTACCAAGATCAAATAAACTTTCAGATAATGCACCTGGATCGAACAGACATTATTCTCGGGAGAGATTGGCTCTACAGTTTAGGACCTTCCCTCCACAGAAACTATCAGGAGAACACCCTCAGCTTTCAGTATAAAGGCCGAGAGATCCAGTTGCATGGGGAGCATGATGTTCCCAACAGCCCTATGGTCTGCAGTTCAGAGCTCTGTCAGCTAATCGGAGACGAAGACCATCAGGTATTCTTATGTGACTTTCAGTTTATTCCTGAAGTTTCTATTTCCAGTTCTATTCAGCAGAAAATCAGTAAATTAGAAACTTTATTGTCTAAATTTAAAGATGTTTTTCCTGAAGATTTGCCACATGGTTTACCACCT
Source organism: Diphasiastrum complanatum (assembly GCA_029204225.1). NCBI lineage: Eukaryota > Viridiplantae > Streptophyta > Lycopodiopsida > Lycopodiales > Lycopodiaceae > Diphasiastrum > Diphasiastrum complanatum. The sequence continues at coordinate 3,751,384 of CM055103.1, forward strand.
AGCAGAGAGGTAGATCATGTAATAAACCTAGTACCAGGTACAGCACCTGTTTCTAAACCTCCGTATCGGGTCAGCCGAACAGAGGATGAAGAAATAACTAGGCAGTTAACAGACTATCTTGGGAAAGGCCAAATTCAGACCAGTAGTTCACCATGGGCCTCACCAGTCCTATTGGTGAAAAAGAAGGAGGGGTCTATGCGTCTTTGCGTAGATTACAGAGCCCTCAATAAAGTCACAATTAAGAATAAATACCCTATGCCTCGGGCAGACGAGTTGTTTGATCAACTCGACGGGGCTAAGTTTTTCAGCAAAATAGACCTCAGATCGGGATATCATCAAGTCCGTATAAATTCGGAAGATGTCTCGAAAACAGCTTTTAGGACTCGTCACAGTCATTATGAGTTTAAGGTGATGCCATTTGGGCTCACAAATGCTCCAGCTACCTTTATGACCTTGATGAACAGTGTCCTCAGACCATACTTGGGTAAATTTGTAGTCGTATTTTTAGATGACATCCTCGTTTACAGCAAAACCAGGAAGGAGCATCTAAAACACCTCAGAAAGGTGTTTCGACTGCTCAGAAAGCATAAGCTTTATGCTAAACAATCCAAGTGTGAATTCTTCGTTGAAGAAGTAGCATATTTGGGTCACATTATCTCTTCAGATGGGATTAAGATGGACCCAAATAAGGTTAAAGCCATACTCAGTTGGCTGAGACCTCAGAATATTTTGGAACTTCAAATCTTTCTTGGTCTGGCGGGATATTACAGACGATTTGTCAAGGAATATGCTCAGATAGCAGTCCCTATGACAAATCTCCTTAAGGGGAAGGGAAAGGAGTTCATTTGGGAGTCCGCACAATAGGAGAGCTTTGATGCTCTCAAAACAGCCTTAGCTACAGCACCAGTTTTAAAGGTCGTCGACCCCAATCAGCCATTTGTGGTCGAAACAGATGCTAGCGACTTTGCAGTAGGTGCTGTGCTAACTCAGGGTGGACGACCAGTTGCGTTCGAGAGTAAAAAACTCGAGCCAGCACAAACTAGGTATAGTGCCTATGAAAAGGAACTCTTTTCTATAGTCCATGCCCTTAAGACTTGGAGGCATTATTTGTATGGTGCCAACTTTGAGGTCCTGACAGACCATGAGAGTCTCAGATACCTTTGCAATCAACCTGAGCTTAGAGGTCGGAAAGCTCGTTGGGCAGAGTTGATGCAAGAGTTTGACATGTCTATCAGATATAGGCGTGGAAAATTCAATACAGTAGCAGATGCCCTTAGCAGAATGCCTATGATAAACGAGCTGAGTTTTACTCAGATTCGTAATGAGTTACTTGAGTCCTTGAGCGGGAAATGCCAGCATGATGCATTCTTCTCTATTATCTGGAACTCAGTCCAGAACAGACAGTTACAAACTCCAGAACCAGTTCCCGGGGCTGGTGCCAGTTCATCCAAGAATAAGGCAGCTTCCGTTGAGGATGATGATGAGTCCGAGTATACGTCATCAGATGACGTTGAGGATTCTGAGCCTGTATTACCCAAGCAAACCCCAGTGGTTGAGGGTCAGTTGACTCAAGGATTCAAATGGAAACAGTATTCCATTCAGGATGAGTACTTGCTCTATAGAGATAGAGTATGTGTCCCCAATTCAGAGGATTATAGGCAGCAGGTCCTATATGAATGTCATGACAATCCTAGCGCGAGACACCCAGGCATACAGAAGACCTATGAGCTTCTTCGTAGGCAATTTTTCTGGCCCAGTATGAAAAAGGACGTCCACCAGTATGTAACCAGTTGCCAGAAATGTCAAGTAAATAAAGCAGAGCGTTTAAAGGCCAGAGGGTTGTTGCATCCCTTAGAAATACCAGCTGGTAAATGGGAGAGTATCTCCATGGATTTTATAGTAGGCCTGCCTAAAACCCAAAAGGGTAATGACGCTATATGGGTCACAGTTGACCGTCTGACCAAAATGGCTCATTTTATTCCGACCAAAACAACCGTTAGAGCTCCAGAGTTAGCGAGGTTGTTTGTAGACGGGCTATTTAAATTGTACGGTCTACCTTCCGGCATAGTCAGCGACCGGGACAGTAAGTTTACAGGAAATTTTTGGAAGGCAGTATTCCATCATCTCCATACTAAACTTAATATGAGTACCATCGACCATCCACAGACGGACGGTCAAACAGAAAGGGTAAATCAAGTGCTGGAGGATATGCTTCGTGCATACGTCAGCAAGAAGCAGACTAATTGGGAGGAGTATCTCTCGATATTAGAGTTTGCTTACAACAGTACCAAACATTCAGCTACGGGATACAGCCCATTTATGCTGATGTACGGTTTTCAGCCACGCTCACCCACAGCTGTAGGGTTTAAACAAGAAAAAGTTGAAGCAGCCAGAAACTTTTTAGAAGACCTAAACCAGATGATAGAACATGCTAGCGTAGCATTAGACAATCCCAGGATCGAGCCAGGCATTATGCAGATCCACACAGACGGGATGTGTAGTTCTCCACTGGTGAGAAAGTCTACTTGAGAGTCCCAGTTGACTCTAAAACCCTCAAATCAGGAGTGTGTGCTAAGTTGTCTCCAAGGTATTGTGGTCCCTTTACCATCAGTAGGAGACTAGGCGAGGTCACCTATGAACTAGAACTCCCACACAGCAGTAAGGTTTTTCCAGTCTTTCATGTAAGTCAGTTACGAAAAGCCTTAACCAGATCAGATAATCTGGTAGGGGACAGTGTTCTAGTTCTCCCATTGGATCCTCAACAACCTCCACATGAACCAGAGGAAATTCTTGATAGTAGAGAGACGCAGACTCGTCATACTCTATACCGAGAATATCTGGTTAAGTGGAATGATCAGCCTGTTGAGAATGCCACTTGGGAAAGAGGCAGCGTCCTTCGCAAGATTTTTCCAGACTTTGTCTTAGAGGACCAAGACGGTTCTTAAGGGGGAGGGAGTGTTACGAGCTCGTAACCAGTGCCGAACCCTAGGGAACACAGATAGGTCAGATACCACAGTCAGGGTCGTGTCCAGTGTACATGACCAACAGGGCAAGACAGTGTGAGTAGTGTGCCCCAGCACGGTCCATAGCCATGGCGGGCCTAACACAGCCTAGGGACCCTGTCAGCAGGATAGGGCCCCCAGTTGGGTCCCGACGTGCAGTCGGCCACGTCAGTGCCACGTGGCCGACACTTGGCAGTAGCATGCTACCAGTCCTCACACTGGGCTAGGAGGGGCTTACTCTATATCAGGGAGTAGGCAAGGTTGGGTGGATCAGTTAGTGTTTGCCCTACTGTGGTGTTAGGATCTATTACAGTTTCCTGGTGATTTGATGGTGTCTGTCACATACACCATCAGCAAGGATTTTGAGCTGAGAACAGAGATGGAGGCAGTAGCAGAAACCAAAGCAACCCCAGTAAGCTTGGCCCAACATACCTGTTGGAATTTGGGCGGCCATAATAGTGGGGACATATTGAACCATTGGCTACGCATATGGGCTTCTCAGATCACTCCTGTAAATGAACATCAAATCCCTATTGGACTACTTACTTCTGTTCATAACAATCCATTCGAATTCACAGAAGAGGCTCAGGTTGGCAGCAGAATCGATAAAGTACCTGGGGGATATGACCATTACTATGTGCTTGATGGTGAGCTTCGGGAACAGGGTCTGCATCTTGCTGCTAGAGCGAGGGATCGATCAAGTGGGCGGGTATTGGAGCTATTGACAAATGCACCTGGAATGCAGTTCTATACAGGGAACTTTCTCAATGAGGTTTTGAAGGTGGGTATGTGTATAGAAAGCATGCAGGAGTTTAATCTCACACACTAAATGCATGTCACCACAACATTGATGTATTGACACATGATAAAAATTTCTTCACTATGTTTTTGCAGTATCTTTGTGATTTTTTTCATACATTGTTCTATCAATCAGAGGCCCAAATGTGCTGGCAACTCTTACAAGAACCAAATTTAATTCACACTCAAAATGCATGCCACCCACTCCCAAAGCAATATATCATTCACAATTTGCAAACTATTGTTTTTGTGTTGTTTTCACAGTGTATGCGCAATTTTTTTACACAATGTCTGTTGATTACAAGCCCAAGTGCTCGGACAATGCCTACAAAGAACCAAGTTAAAATTCCAGAAATGAAATGCATGCCACATTGAAAATCAATGCATTCACACTAGAAGATTTTACAAAATTCAGATGCTATGGTCATCGCCAATCAATGCTCTCACATACAAAATGACTTGCCTTTTACAATGCATTCAAACTAGAAATACAAACAATACATGAACGTTACGATCCTCACCAATCAAAAGCTCCCACATATAAAATGACGCTCCTTTTACAAATTGTTGACTTGCTAAACAAAAAACTTGTTGTCTCGGGACAAAACATGGAAAGTGAATCTTGTTTGCAATATAGTTTAAAGAAGTAACATGTAAACTATGTATGGTGTAAGATTTTGATCATTCATGACCGTTTCAATGTTGCCAAAAAATGAACGGTCAGAAAAATGTGGCTCATTTCATTGAAACAAGGGCAATAGGGGTTACAATGTAGATTGCAAAATTTGGTTGTTGAGGTCACCTCATTTTTTCGAACGCCTCACAATTATTTTGTATTTTTTATTAGTCGTTGAAATCAATTAAAAAATGAGAATAATTATCATTATCAAGAAGCATGCTAAGTACGTGTTTGGTCAATATATAGCTAGGAATTATACCTCCCTTAATAATTATCGATGAAATTGAATAGATTTAACCTATTGGCATTTGAACATTCTGAGCCTCCTCATACTTGTAATTTGACATTTATTATTTTACATTAGGCTCTTCACCCTAATTTGAAAGAGACATGTTCAAATTTTACCTTGTTTTAAAAAGTTGTCCATGTATTTACTTAGTCCTAATCTAGTAGGTTTAGAGCAGAACTGGTGAGATTGGCTTATTGCAAAATATAGTGGACATTTGCTATTTGGAAAATACTTTTTATTTTTATATGTGTAACCCGAGGGATATGGTGCACCTTTCATATTGATGTTGGTAGTTGGAGGGGATTTTGGAGTTCTAACAAACAAGACGAAGATAATACTTCAATAATGTCCTAATTATCTGTTAATCTTATTTGTTATGGCCACAACTAGAAGACATACATGCAAAATGTGTAACAGATATTCGACGAGCAATCAATATTAAACCATCATGAATCGACAACGATTGTTGTTGTAAGGTTTTTAATCGTTTTCAGTTAAAATGCAAAGATGGCTCACTAAGTGGATATAGAAAAAAAAAAACTTAAAGTACTCTATGACCATCCTTGAATCATGCTTCTGGTACTCAGTTCCAAGAGTTGTTAATTTCTTTATGTAAAACATCATGAACTAATATATATAACAATACTGTTGATGCCTCACCATCTCCACAACAAAATGCTAAAGTGCCCAAGTTGGTCCTAAACCATGGGACACAAAAGTATTGGACTTGTAAGTCAACTCGACTCTAAATGCCGTTTTGATAAATAACACCAATTCTCCATGCAATTACCACATAAGTCCATATGCACTCAACACCAATAGTTGATAAGTTTTGAATCATTTCCATCCAAAATGCCCACATGACTCATTAAGGGCGTATAGAAAAAAGCTAGTTTCTATAGTCTACTTCTAGTGGCCCAAACATGCTTTTGGTACTCATATTTTAGAGTTGTAAACTGCATGAGGTAGAACATCATGCACTAATTGTTATGGCACAATCACTGAAACCTCACCACCTACGCATAAGAAAAGTCAATGCCAAAGTTGCCCATAATCAATGGGACATAATATGGTTTGGGATCTAGGCCAACTTATTTTTAAGTGCCTGGGGGTGGGTGGACAGATAACACCAGTACTTCATGTCGTTGCTTCACATTAGTCCATACACTACTACCGGGAACAGATGGCCCTGAATATCGAGCCACGAAAGTCCGTTTGAACATGACCATACCGATGCTGCAAAAAATGGTCCATTTTGTTTGCTTCCGATATTGCCAAGGCTTGGCCAAAAACGTCATTCTGGCCTGTTCTATTGGTTTGTAATGGGCCAATGGACTTGGGTCGAGATATGGTACAGGGTCAAGGCCCATCAAAGTCAAAACCCTAGCAATGGTATGCGTTCGGGGCATGTTGTCATGTATCATTTTTTTGGACTGACTTTGGGGCGATGCGCATCTTGACTCCAACTAGCACGTTTAGAGCTGTGCATGTGCTGTGCAGTTCAATTTATATTGGGATACTACAAAGAACATACAGCCTTAAAAACTGAGCCACAGAAGTCCTTTTGGATTGGGACCATACTGATGCTGCAAAAAACGGTCCATTTCGTCTGCTTCCGATATTGCCAATGGGGCGATTTAGCAGGGCTTGACCAAAACCGTCGTTCTGGCTGGTTCTACTAGTTTGTAACGGGCCAATGGACTTGGGTCAAGCTATGGTACAGGGTCAAGGCCCATCGAAGTCAAAACCCTAGCAACGGTACGCGTTCGGGGCATGTTGCCTTGTAGCATTTTTTTGGGCTGACTTTGGGCCTATTCCTAATGCTAATTTAGGTGGATCTTGCATCCCTATCAAGTTAGGGTTGGAATCATGGAGATCCCTCAACAATGTAGAAACTACCAAAAATACTCATATTTTTTCTCTCTTGTATCTAAGCATGATTGTTGAATTGTTTGAAAATCTAATTCAATAAGATAGGCATTAATTTGTTCGAACCAAGCCCTTGTAGCTTGTTTCAAACCATAGATTGCTTTGTGCAGCTTGCACACTTTGTTCTCTTGGCCTTTGACTTTGAAACCTTCAGGTTGGAAGGTGTACAGCTCCTCTTTGACATAGCCATTGAAGAAGGCTGTTTTGACATCCATTAGATGTATTTTGAGGTCTTTGGCGGCTACTAGTGCAATGAGAGTCCTGTTTGACTTCATTTTGACAACAGGGCTAAATATTTCTTGGTAATCCACTCCTTGGATTTGAGTGAATCCTTTGGCCACCAGCCTTGCTTTCCATTTTGCAATGAAACCATCAGAGTCGATCTTCTTCTTGAAGATCCACTTGTTGTCGATAACTCTTTTGTGAGTGAGAAAGTCGACCAGTGTCGAAGTCTGGTTCATCAAAAGTGAGTTGTACTCACTTTCCATAGCTTCTTGCCACTTCACAGCATTCTTGGAGTCAATTGCTTCGGCTAGGCTCTCTGGTTCTTCTGATGAAGTCCAGAATGATTGAGGTGTATACCTCTATCACCTAGTGACACCAAGATGCTTGACTAGCAATCTTTATGATACCCCTAAAGTCAACATTATCAACTCACTTTTGTTGAACCAGACCTGGACCTTGGTCGACTTCCCCACTCACAAGAGAATTATCGACAAGAAGTGGAACTTCAAGAATAAGATCAACTCTAATGGTTCCATTGCTAAATGGAAAGCACAGCTGGTGGCTAAAGGATTCACTCAAGTCCAAGGAGTGAATTTTGAAGAAATTTTCAGTCCTATCATCAAGATGCAGTCAATCAGGACTCTGATTGCGTTAGCAGCCGCAGAAGACCTCGAAATGCACCAAATGGATGTCAAGACAACATTTCTCAACAACAACATCGAAGAGGAGCTGTATACCTTCCAACCAAAAGGATTTGAAGTCAAAGGCCAAGAGCACAAAGTATCCAAGCTGAACTAAAACACTCTATGGTTTGAAACATGCCACAAGAGCATGGTTCAATAGAATCAGCTCTTATCTCATTCAATTGGGATTTGCAAACAATTCATTTGACTGTAATGTTTATTCGAAGCATATAGGCACCAATTCAGTTCACATAGCTCTTTACGTAGATGATGCATTTATCTTGTCTAACGACACTTCTCTTCTGCACACTACTAAGAATGATTTGTCAAAGGAATTTGACATGACTAATTTTGGAGCTGTCCATTCTTTGCTAGGAATTCACATTACTAGAAATAGACTTCATAAGAAGATCTATCTTAGCCAGCAGACATATCTAAAAGGCATTTTAGAAAAATTTCATATGTCTGATTGCAAACCAATTGATACTCCAATGGATCCAAGTATAGTATTGAATAAACCTACTTGTGCTGATTCTGATAGTGAAATACTCGACATAGCGAAGTACCCTTATCATTCACTAATAGGATCTTTGATGTATGCAATGTTGTGTACTAGACCATATTTAGCATACACTACTAGCACGTTAAGTAGCATTAAAGAGAGTGATGAGATATATTCAGGGAAGTTTAGATCACATTTTATGTTATGATGGAAATGCTATCGACGCACTCATCCTGCAAGGCTACTCCGACTCAAATTGAGGAGAAACAGTCTCTACCAAAAAATCTATCTCCGGGTTCTATTTCTATCTGGTAGGGGGACCGATTTCGTGGAACTCAAGGAAGCATAAATCAGTTGTGCTTTCTTTGACCAAGGCATAGTACATCGCAGCATGCCAAGCAAAAGGCACTCCTCTATTACACTCTCGCACTCATCATGCAATGTACAAGCTTCTCACACTTTCTATCATTTTGTGAAGCTCTTATTACATTTTTTACGATATTATTTTATATACTTTAATCTTCTTGTATGGTCATGGTTTTAATAAAAGGAGAATAAATATTACTAACCTATATCTTCTACAATCTAACTGTTTGTTATATAAATTTTGGCAATAGCAAGCGCAAGCGCCGCCACAGCTCCAGGATCGAGAGATCGAGAGAGAGAGAAACCAGGGGCTCAACTCCAGAGTATTATCAAATTTACGTGAAACCAGGTATGTCCTGCAGCTACATTGTCGGATCTAACCTATTGCATGGGCTCATTGCTTGTATACAGATTGCAGATGCATCCGATCTCTTATTATGAATCACGTTGTAAATTAGTCATGTACTTCTAGCGACAACAAGAGCAGCTTTGATTCCGGGATAACCAGTCAGTTAACTTGCAGGTGACATAAGCCTTCATTTTGGGCAGCAGATCTGATTGCGATCTCTTATTCCTAACTATTAAGGCTTTTGAGTTCTACTATTCTAACCTAAACGCACTGTTCTTAGATCTGCCTCTGCAATCATTAAGTAGCAAGGCAGGCCTGGCTGTTGATCAAGCTATTGAAAGACAATATGAGTACGATGTTTGATGGAGTGAACAGAGAGCGATATCAGGGCAAGGTCCCTTCGTTCACTGGATCCAGGAACAGAAGACGAGGCTACTGCTCCAGATGCATGGATCTGGTGCTGCGAATTCTTGCTACAGTGCTGACCCTGATCGCATTTACAACTATGGCATCTGATAGCAAATCTTCGCTGGTGGTGGACAGTGTCACTGGTGAAGTCCTCACATTGAAGCTCAAATACACCTACTCAGATTCAACAAAGTGAGCCCAAATCGATCTTCTTCTCTGGAAACATGAAAATTCACAATCACGGGCTTTGTACCTCATAGGCTACTGTAGAACAACTGCTTCTAGATCAATCCAGTCGTCATATAATTTGTCATTCTCTTTTTCATATTGGATCTTTCTGATTGAACCAGTCATTATTAAGACCGTGTGATTATTGTGTAGTGGTTGTTTAATCTGATGGGAAGATACAATCTATTCTGCAGGGCTATTCTGGCTGCAGATGTAATTGTATTTATGTATTCCTTGGCCCATACAGTTGCTGCATTCAAGGCTGTCTGTTCAGGAAGTGGCTGTCTGCCAAGCCCAGTTTCCCAATATCTCAGTTTCATCCTTGATCAGGTTGGTTCTCTCTCTCTCTCATATAATACAAATTCTATCCTAAAATTTTATTATAGATTTTTGTATAATAGGAATTATAGGATGTATTCGATACCTTGTTAATGATAAGTAATATTTCTGCTCGAGTCGTGTAATACGCGTATCTTGTCGCAAAGTATATTCAATTTCTATAACAGTATGCGACTATGATTATGCAGGTACTGGTATACCTATTGTTGGCATGCTCAGCATCAGGTGCCACAATGGTGCATCTGCTAGACAATGGAGCTGGTGACTTGTGGCCTTCTCTTTGCAAAGGTACTGGACTCCGTAGCTTCTGTTCATTGGCAGCTGCATCGGTGGCTATGAGCTTCTTGGCCTTCTTCATTCTTGCATTCTCTGCCATTCAATCAAGCTACCTTCTCTCTAAGTATAATGGGGGAATATGAATTGAACCTACGTATATCTTCAATATAGAATTAAACATACATTCGACATCAAATTTGATGGCATGTGCCAGACCCTATATTGTTATGCATTGTCTTTAATGGTTCAAGGGATCCAATCATTAAAATATAGGAGAAGGGCTCTATTCAACGTTGCGTGCGGTAGACATGTAACCAATCCATTGATTATAATTTATAGTCTTCCAAGCATCTATGCATGATGTTGGAAACATTATATCCATAATAAATTCTTTATCTTCTGCCCAGCTTCCACAAGAAGGGTAATAATTAGCCTAACCATACAATTTCCTTGGTTTTTCATAAATTTAAAGAAGAAATCTATGGACTAGCTAGATAGCATGCGGGAGGAGCCTAGGCCATAATCTGTAGCAACCCACGGGAATGGCTAGTAGGTAGTGGTACGTAATCTGTAGCAACCCACGGGAATGGCTAGTAGGTAGTGGTACCAATATGGTTATAGGAGGGCTGCTCACGCTGCTATTGGGCATAGTTGTTATTTGGTTTACCGAAATTAGGTAGCTAGGTAATTAGGCCCACAAGTAGCTAGGTTGGTTTCTAAAAATTGGTAGATCTCATAACATGGCAAAATTCATTCAAACAAGGATGTATGTAATCACAACTTTCTCTTTCCATAGAATACTAAATGTGAACAAGTTCATGCTTTATGCTTTGGATGTTTTTTTACATAAACAAGCATTTGCAAAAACAAGGACCAAACATATGTCTTAAGATTTAGAAACCTTAGTGGCCATGGATATAGTAGATTATATCTATAGGTGTTGTGTGCTTAGTCAAGCAATATGTTTAGTTATAACCAGACCTTTTTGGATATCATGAACCATAAAAGATTGTTCACTGAAAAGAATTGTGTCTAGAGAGTTATGTCATAGTTATATCATAGTATACAAAAGAGAATTTTAATTTTATTTCTTTACCAAAATTTAAGCAAGAGTGATTCATTCACAATCCCCTTATTACTTAAGAGTAGAGGAGTAGTTATAAGTGTGACTGTGTTGGGAATGCAAAAAATATATATAATCACTATTTGCAATGGACTAAAAATACATGTAAAAAATTCTACCAACTAGAGTAACAAAGTATTCTAAAATTGCTGATCAAAGAAAAAAATGTATCAATGGATGTAATCCACAAAAGGAAGCTATGAAGTGCTACTTAAAGATATAAATTATACCTATTAGTACATACATTCTACGATGAAAATCACTTTCTTTTTTGAATTATATACATTAAATTGGAGCAACTAAGAAAAGAGAATTATTGTGTATACTTTTATAAGCACTCCAAAAATTTTCTCAACATCTAAACATGTGTTCATAAGAAATAAAACACACATTTTGATCGCCAAGAAAGCAACAATTGTTTGGTTGGAGGCCAAGTGTCAAGTTTTTCAAAACTTCTGGTTGGATTTGCTGTATCAACATCACTCTTGATTATAGAACCAAGAAGGATCCATGTTCAAAGAAAGGTGTGTTTGTTGCCTATAGTGAAGTAAGCAAGGCTTACAAAATCTACATTCCTTCAACCAAGAAAGTGTCATTGGAGGAGATGTCATTTTTTGTGAAGGAAACTTTCCAAAAGTTTCTTCAAGTGATGATGTGGACATTGGATCTAAGATTCTTGATGTTGATGATGTGATTGATGGTGCTTTGGATGATGGGGCAAGGGAGTCCGAAGAACGCGAACGGAGAAGAGAGCAAGAGTATTGTATAATAGGTCTCCCGTTACAATCAGCTGCTAAATGCAAAACCAGTCTAATAGAAAGATCATGCTAAGTATAATCACACCTTAAAGTGTTCTAATAATTGCCCAACAGGATCTTAAAACTTAATTCATACTCACAAAAATGAGAGTACAGTCCACCGAACAAACTAGAGATGGTTTCTGTGTGTGGTATTACTGAAAAATGGATTTAGTATGAGAAGTTCAATTCTGAAATAGATGGAAATAGCAATATGATAGTGCGAGTTCCTCAGGCGGCAATGACAGCCATCGTCTGATCAGAAGCGAAGGAGTCATAGACATTTGTGTTCTGATGAGAGTGAGTAAACAAGCGCGATCAAACAGCGATAATATGCATTCAATCACAACAAGCATTCATCTACATTATTATTGATACACATATAGAAAACGTGTTGCTGCTATATTACACTGAAGCACAACGAATAGCAATTACAACCAAAAATGGTGACGTAACTGGGAGCCTAAAAAATAATACGTCTCATGGATGGAGCATCACTTAGAGTGTGCTTGGATGATCCATTTATAGATTTCATCCATGTATTAATTACAGTAAATGCTTGTCACCTAATCAGGTAAGCCGTTGTAGTTGGAAGTATTTGGCTTTTGTGACAATTGTAAAGTTGTATATGCACCGACGAGGACGCTGTAAATCTCTCACTTCGCCTTTTACCAAAAAAATCCAACATTGTCCTTAAAAAGTTGACAGTGCCTTTAAAAGGCGAAGGCATCTTTAAAATAGTTTACCACAAGTTAACTTCTTCAAAATAGTTGAAAGGAAGAAGCTGAAGGCAAGTGTCGCATTTTTCGGAAAAGTGCGAAAAAGCCGACACTACTCAAAAACAAATAAACTGGTGAATTGTGCTGAAGTGTCGCTTTTCGAAAAAAGCCAACAATGTCGCAAAGAGTTGAACTGTTGCACTATGTTGAAGTGTCGCTTTTTGGGAAAAGCCAACACTGTTGCATTTTGAGAAACACCGACATTGTCGCAAAGAGTTGAAGTGTCGCTTTTTGGGGAAAGCCGACATTGTCGCATTTCGAAAAAATCTTATCAGGTTAGATCTCTTCACATGAACTCAATAATAAGGTGGTATTTAGCAATTTTAAATTTACAAGTCCAAATTCATCTTCTAAAAGACAAAAAGACAAAAGTTGTATCGTAAGAAATTGAAATTTCTATTGCTTGTACCAAACTTTAATAATATCCATTGAAATTTTCAATGTATGTATGCTAGTTATTATCATGGTATTATGTCATGAAGACCTTCCCATAATGTTGAAATTGTTGGATTAACTAAAAAAGAACCTTCATGAAACACCATAAAACATTTGCTTGTAAAAGTTAATAACAACCATAAAAATTATTACTATGCTATCCTTCTACATTCTTTTGATTTTCACAAAAAGTTAAAATACTGCAATATGATATGGCAAGGCCTTTGTCATACAATACCACATCATTCTTGTTTTATCTCTAAACCTTTTGCCATTAATTTTTAATGCCAAGGTTCTCAGGTTTTGTGTGTATTTTGGAAGCACCTCCATGAGCGTAATATGCATCCACCTTTCTCTTTCCTCCGGAATCTGCCATTCTCTTTTCGGAATGTGCATTGTTTCTTCGGAACGTCCATTCTCCGAGTCTTCGAAATGTGCGTTCTCTCTCCAGAATGTGCATTCTCTCTCCACCGTCTCACCTTGCATTACATTGTGGAAGGGTTGTGGGCCTCGGGCCTTCTTCGCAGGTCGGGGCCCTGCCCGCGGGCTCCTCTCCTTGGGTAAGGGCCCTTCCTGCAAGGAAGGCCCTCAGACAAGGCCTTCCACCATACATAATAACTTGGAGGATTTTTTTGTTTGTATTTGGAAAAAGTCTTAATTCGCAAAATAGTACGCTTGAAATTATTATTTAAAAAATAGATGTCATAATATAAATTTATTACTATCTTTTAGAAAGTCAAACCAAGGTAAAGAGAGGTGCATAAGGCAAAAGATAACATAATTTTAGAAAAGTCAACAAGTGTGCAACATTTTGGACTTATTAAAAATAAAAAGTTATAGAAAAAATATAAATAAAAACATGAGATGATTATTACACCAGGCAAGGCCCTCGTCCAAGGGCTTTCTCCTATACATAATTCTTTTGTGCTAAGGGGGAGGTTGATATTCAACTCATGAAATCTCATTTTCTTGATATTTTTCTTTGCAATTCATATCTGTCAACTAGAGGTCCTTCTAGAATGGTTTTTGAGCATCTTCGAGACTATGTTTTGCTTGGTGATTTTGCTAGTGAAATTGTTTTGCTCTTTCAAAGACTGTCATACATGCTTACTTTGGACCTTCATCCAGATTGGGTTGTCTTCCAAGTAGAGGTTCCAAATGGTTTCAATTTTGATTCTTGAGGGACTATTTTCCAAGAACTTTGTGCAGTTCCAAGTTCAGTTGACCAACTCATTTTTTTTGTTCGGTCTTTCTATTCATGAAAGAGTTAAAGGTAACCAACCCTCCCAATCCTAGGAAGGTGTGTAGCCCTTGTTTTCTTTCGTTAAAGGCGTGGTTCAATTGTTTCTTGTTGGATGATTAGTTCCACAAAAAAGCCCAAATGCCGTAGGGAGGGAGCATGTGGTGACATTCTGGAGTAGGATATAACCGTACAGTTTGGGAGTTTAGGTGAAAGGTGATATAGTTGGATCTTATGAGAATCTTATATACTTGAAAGAGTACTCAGAATCGGAGATAAAAAACTGAAAAAACATTCTATCTCTCAATGCTTAATTAGGTGAAAGGGTCCAACTAAGGATGATGATTTGTGAAAACGAGTTGAAAGCATAAATAAGAACTTCCCTAGTTTCCACTTCTGAGGACAGAAGTAGTTCAAGGGGGAAAGAATGTTACGTCCATGTCCATTATGAGGGATTCAAAATAGTCCTTGACATGGATATCCAGTACTCTAGTGTACGAGATTATTAGTTACGTCACGTCATTTTAAACTAGGCCAATAATGTGATTAATAATCTTGTGAGGGCCCAGATGGTCACCTATGGAATTAGTACATGGTGATTGATAGCTTTTGGTGCAAGAATAGGAGGTCGAATGCTTTTGGATTGGACTAGGGGATCCCAAAGGTAATATTCCTCAGCCTTTGGGGGCTATATTTGTTGTAAGAACTCACCCACCTCCTCATTCAATTTTTTTGTTTCTTGAAGCTAGGATCCTCTCCTCTTTTGCATTTAGTCATCGTGGCTCATGGGTGAAGCGATTAGGGATTTGACTATCCTTTTTATGTTGGTTGGGTAGTTTGGCTCCACAGGTATCCTTTTGGTTGCATGCAACATGATCTAGGTTGACCTTCACTTGGCAATCGTTATATCATTAGAGGAGTTTTCGATTCCAAAAGGGCCGTATAAGAAATCATGCCTTAGTAAGATAATGCTAAAGAGAGAATGATAAAATGACCGAAAATTTTTCTCGTTTCTTAGTTTTAAATTATTATAGAATCGTAATCAAGATACGAACATTCCATCATATTCTATGCAGAGAGTAGATTAATTTTGCTTTTGGCCTCATCTCTATCAGAGTTCAGATAAGAAAGTTATGGTAGATCAAAGATTTATAGTACAAGATAAGTTTTTGTTGATGCGACACTTGATTATGTGGAATAACTCCACCACGCGAGGATCTGCATTCTGGTAAAAAAAAACTTGTATATTCTTGTGTCATGGTGATATACCACATCATCATATTCTATGCAAAGAGTAGATCAATTTTGCTTTTGACCTCATCTCTATCAGACTTCAGATAAGAAAGTAATGGTAGATCAAAGATTTATAGTACAAGATAAGCATTTGATGACATGGCATTTATATTATTTGATGATGTGGCATTTGATGATGTGGAATATCTCTACCACGTGAGGATTTGCATTTTGGTAAAAAAAACTTGTCTATTCTTGCATCATGTCGATATGCCACAGCACCAAAATTTTTGATTAGCCATAACTTTCTTATTTGAACTCGGATCGAGATGAAATAACAAGTAAAAATGATCTACTCTTCGCGTAGAATCCATTGGAATACCTCCACCATGCAAGAATCTGCATTTTGGTAAAAAAAAACTGGTCTATTCTCGCATCATGGCGATATGCCACATCATCAAAACCTTTGATAAGCCATAACTTTCTTATTTGAACTCGGATGGAGATGTCAGAACTTAATCGAGAGTCTGATGTACTTGACAATTTGTACCAGACCGGATCTGGCCTTCTCTGTTCACGAATTGAGCCAATTCTATTCCAATCCTGATCTAGCACATTGGCAAATGGCCAAACGAATCCTACAGTATCTGAAGGGTACCCATAATATTGTGTGATTTGACAATACTTGTTGCCCGCAAGACTCCTAACTGTCCGACTCTTAAAACTTATGGTTAGTTTCAAACTGTTCAAAATATTACCAGAAAACTCCAAATTTTTTTAGACCGACAAACAACGTAGTCAATAAAAGCATCTTGAAAAACAACCCTTTTGGTGCTTGGACTCATCTAATGAAAGCATCTGAACTCTGAACCTTGCTTATGAGATATTTTTTTCACCGTCTCTAGGTGTCACAAGCTCCAACACATGCACTGTGCACAACTTGCAAATTGGTCTCCTAATATAGCGGTTAGGCAATAACAATAAAGAACGTAGTGTGCATATAATGTTTTAAACATCATCCATACATGCTTCAAAATTGTAAACAATGGACTAGTTACATATTTACTCTTGTCACTTGTGCAACATTGGAAGGAGGCCTTTCTTCAGTAGTATCAAAATAACTAAATCCCTTTAAATCTTAAATGTGACTGTATATAACAACATAGGTTCTGGCACGTGCCATCAAATTTGATGTCAAACGTATGGTTCTTTAATATAGGTATCTATAATTTATATTTCCTCATTATACTTGGAGAGAAGGTACCAGAGAATGCAAGAATAAACAAGGCTAAGAAGCTCATGGTCACCGATGTGGCTGCCAATGAACAGAAGCTGCTGAGTCCAATGCCTTTGCAAAGAAAAGGCCACAAATCACCAGCTCCATTGTCTAGAGAATGCATGATTGTGGCACCTGATGTTGAGCATGGCAACAATAGGTATGCCAGTACCTGCGTAATTCATAGTTGCACACTCATATAAAATTTATAATGCTTTGTCATAAAATACGTGTCACACATGACTCGAACCGAAGCATTCCGATAGAAAGAGTTGTGATTAACAACGCATTCTATACATTCTATTACACAAAATAATATGATAAATCGATTATATGGTATATTGAAATCGAATTTACATGCGACTATGCCACACACACACACACACACACACACACACACACACACACACACACACACACACACACACACACACACACACACACACACACACACACACACACACATATATATATATATATATATATATATAGAGAGAGAGAGAGAGAGAGAGAGAGAGAGGAGAGAGAGAGAGAGAGAGAGAGAGAGAGAGAGAGAGAGAGAGAGAGAGAGAGAGAGAGAGAGAGAGAGAGAGAGAGAGAGAGAGAGAGAGAGAGAGAGAGAGGGAGAGGGAGAGAGAGAGAGAGAGAGAGAGAGAGAGAGAGAGAGAGAGAGAGAGAGAGAGAGAGAGAGAGAGAGAGAGAGAGAGAGAGAGAGAGAGAGAGAGAGAGAGAGAGAGAGAGAGAGCACATGATCAAGGACGAAACTCTGATATTCGGAAATTGGGTTTAGCAGACAGCCAGTTTCTGAACAGACAACTTTGAATGCGGCAATTGAATGGGCCAAGGAATACATAAATACAATCACATATGCAGCAAGAACAGCCCTGCACAAAAGATGATATCTTCGCATCAGATTAGATAGCCGCTACACTATAATCACATGCTCTAAACAATGATTGCTTCAGTGAGGCCAATCCAGGATGAAAAAGTAGAGACCAATATGATGACTGGAATCTAGATTGATCTAGAAGCAGTTGTTCTATGGTAAACTCTGAGGTACAAAGCTCGCAATTCTAAATTTTGATCCTTCCAAAAAAGAAGATCGATAATTTGGGATCACTTTGTTGAATCTAAGTAGGTGTATTTGAGCTTCAATGTGAGGACTTCACCGGTGATAGTGTCCACCACCACCGAAGATTTGCTATATCAACTGTCATCACTTGGATTTATCTTATCCAATCTTAAAAATCCATGTGGCATTCGGCAGTTAAGAGAAAGGATTTTTCTCTCTCTCAACTCATTTCATGCTTATACATGAGTTCTCGTGGGTTCATCTATCCATTCGTGCACTATCTTGATGATATCTTGCAATCTTGTGTGTAGAATGCTCATCTTTTGCTATGTTCGGATCCACACGTGTGGAATACAGTAGCTTACTATTTTTGTACAGAGAGATCAACTTCATATTATCATAAATTTGATGTTTGATCAATATTCTATTGATTTTGCATCTCTTTCATTTAGTAGATGTTAAATTTCTACATTGCAAATGGTGTAAATAGTGTTGTCTTCATAACCAAAGATCAATAGGTGATTTTGGATCTTAATGATTGGAAAAATCTTCACATGGTATAAGAGCTTGTGTTGCAAGTTATGAAAGGATCAGTCACATTTATCAAAGATTTGGAGGACCTTCTATCTCTAGAGCATGCTAGAATAGTTTCTACTCAAAAATCAAGTATTTTGCAGATGTAGAATTGATCTTTTGTAGGTCAAAACTCAATTTGGGTTTATGAACTTGAGGAATTCTGATATCACACTTGGCTTACTGGATTTGGTGGATTTTTGATGGATTAGGAAGGCTTCATTGGAGGCTACAAGATTCTATTGCAATTGCATGTAGAAATTGGAAGATTCAATTTTTTGTGATTGTGACCAAACTCTATTTTTTATTGGATATCTATTTTTTTAGGCTTCTGGACTTCAATAGAGTGTGTTTAAATCTTAGGAAGTGGCAAGATTCATTAGATTGTTGGTGTATCATAGGTTGATCAAGATTTCTTCATTCTATGTGTTGATTTGCTAGTTATAAGTGTTAGAAGAGAATTGAGAGGTTCCATATCTTTGTGATTGCTTTTTGAAAACATTTATTGTTGTTCAAAAGAGTGCTTTGTGCATTGGAAAATGTTGAAAGAGAAATATCAGGTCATTGCAACATGGCTACAATGAGTGGATTCATGTTGGAAGACAATGACAAGCTTACCTCATCCAACTACTCTACATGGAAGGTGAGAATGGTATCACTTTTTGAAATGCATGAGTTGATGGATATTGTTGTAGGGTATGACAAGAGAGCAACGAAAGCTCTATACGTGATCAAGATGAGTGTTACCAATGAACTACTCAAGGAGATTGGTAAGTGCAATTCATCTCGAGAGGCTTGGGAAGCTTTGAAGAAGCTTTATGAATCCAAGTCTACATCTAGAGTGTTGACTTTAAGAAGAAAAATTTTTCAAAGCGTACAGAAGAAAGAAGAGAGTCCTGATACTTTTGTTTTGAGAGTGAAGGCTCTAAGGGATGAGTTAGCTTGCATTGATGAGAGAATTAAGGAAGGAGAGCTTGTCCAATTTATTCTTAATGGTTTGTTGAATGCTCATGCTAACATTGTACAAAGTCTTATTATTCAAAAAAATTTGCCAAGTTTGGCGGATCTTCAAGAGATCCTAATCTATGAGGAATATAGGCTTCAAGCAAGAGGTGGATCCACATCAACATCTCAAGATGAGGAGGCCATGTTCATCAAAGACCTACTTAGAGTGAGTCAATTGCTAAGCAAAGGTCTTAAAGTGGAGTTTGATGGATATGCTTGTATGATCAAAAGGAAGGATGTCTTGATTGCAAAAGTTAAAATACAAGGGAAGTTATTCAAACTAGATACTTGTGTTACTGCTAACCAAGTTGGATGGCAAGTGAGCAAATATCCATGCAAGAAGTATTGGAGGTAATGGCTAGAAATCAAGTTGTGATTGTCCTTCCAAGTTTCTTAACTAGCATCAATCATGTGTGTGAGTCTTGTGCATTGTCAAAGTCACATAGACTACCTTATACTAGATGTACATCTCGATGTACAAAGCATTTCCAAGTTGTACATTTGGATATTCATGGAATCACTACAATTAGCAATAGTGGAGCTAAGATGTATGTAACTTTCATTGATGATTTTAGTAGATATTGTTGGGTATATCTATTAAAGAGCAAAGATGAAGTGTATGATGTCTTTGTGAAGTTCAAGAATGCAAGGGAGAACCAATTTTTCACAAGGATCAAGTGCTTGAGGAGTCACAATGGTGGTTAGTATATCTCAACCAAGTTCAAGGCCTTTGTGATGAGCATGGGATCAAGAGGGAGTACACAACTTCAAGGACACCTCAACAAATTGGAGTGGCCGAGAGGAAGAATAGGATCTTATGTGAAGGTGCCAAAGCTATGAGGTTAAGTGAAAATCTTCCTAAACCATTTTGGAATCAAGCCTTTTGTGTGCTAACTTTCTATGCAATAGGTGGCCGAGTGCTATATTGGATGGAAGAACACCTTTTAAGATGCTATTCAAGAGGAGGCTGAGTGTCAAGTTTTTCAGAACTTTTGGATGCACTTGCTATGTCAATATAACTCTTGATGATAGGACAAAGGAGGATCCATCTTCAAGGAAAGCTATATTTGTTGGATATAGTGAGGTGAGTAAAGCCTACAAGGTATACATTCCTACTACTAATAAGGTGATTATTGGTAGAGATGTCATTTTTTATGGTGTGGATGGATCTAACAATCTTGATGTTGATGTTATGGATCCTACTTTAGATGGTGATGATAAAGGACCATCATCAAGTCAAAAGCCAAGGAGAACATCAAGGGAAAGACAAACACCTTCAAGGCTCACATATGATGAGAAAGGTAAGCAAGTAGTTGCTGGAACAAATGTTGCTTTCCTAACCTCTTTTGATGAACCTACATGTGTAGATGAATCAAGGAACAAAGAGAAGTGGATCCAAGCAATGGATCTTGAGTATCAAGCTCTTATGAAGAATGAAACATGGAGATTGGTGGATTTACCTAGGGACAAGAAAGCTATTGGATGCAAATGGATCTTCAAGAAGAAGACTAACCAAGATGGATCTATCAGTAAGCATAATGCAAGGCTGGTGTCCAAGAGATATGCACAAGAACATGGTATTGACTATGATGAGACCTTTGCACTCGTGACAAAGATGGTAAGCATTCGGGTCATCATCTCTCTTGCTACTCTTTTCGGATGGGATCTATGGAAAATGGACATTACAAATGCATTCTTGAATGGTGATCTTGAGGAGGAAGTGTACGTGGAACAACCCGAGAGCTACATTTCATCTACAAAGCCAAATCATGAGTGTCTTCTACAAAACAGTTTGTATGGTCTTAAGCAAGCACCAAGCTAGGCTTAACACACTTTTACTCTCTCAAAATTTTGTTATGAGTGAGTATGATCATTCATTACATTTTATATTTGCTGGAAATGATGTTACTATCTTGCTAATCTATGTGGATGAGATCACCTTGAGTAGTGGAAATAATCAAGATGTTGATGATATCAAGAGTGCTCTCAAGGAGTTTGAGGTGCATGATCTTGGTCATTTGTATTACATTTTAGGAATAGGAGTGATTAGAACTTCTCAATCTACTTTCATTTTCCAAGAGAAGTATGCTAATTCTATTCTAAGAAGATTTCATATCGTAGATGTAAAGTCTTGTGATACACCTATGGAGTCAAATGTAAAGCTAACTATAAGAGGTAATGAAAGCTCCTTCAAGGACATTACTCTCTATAGGAAGCTAGTTGGTTCAATTATATATCTAACCATCACAAGACCAGATCTAAGCTATTGTGTTGGTAGATTAAGCCAATTTATGCAAGATCCTAGTAAGAAGCATTGGAAGCTAGGAAAAAGAGTTTTGAGATACATCATGGGAACTCGAGATTTTGGCTTATTGTATGAGGGATTATTACCTAACTTGTTTGGATTTTTAGATTTGGACTTTGCTGGAGATCAAATGGATAGAAAATTTATAAGTGCACATCTTTCCATGGTTAGAGATAGATATCAGTGAAAATCATATTCTTTCATTTCTTCAATTGTTCATTTGATTGTTTGTCTATTTGAATACCCCCAAATTAGCTGATACAAGATTAGCTTTTTTGTACTGGACTGTTATTGTTCCCTTTTTTCATAAAAGATTATTCTAGTCGTTCTGATATCACTGATGAGCTGGAGATAGTAATAGATCATGTCTATTATTTAGATGAAGTAAAGATACATAGTTTCAATCCGAGTTCCCAGGAAGTTGAACTAGGGCCATCAACTCCCAGAAATCCATCGGAGTCTTTATTAGGCATTCAATGCATCATAAAATGTGGAGTCGTATAGGCATGAACGAGATAAACTATTGATCGGCATCCAACACATGAAAATTAGGTAAAAAACAAAAATGTAGTAGATCCTTATAAACTTCTGTCAACAAACTAGGCAGAGAGGCGCATGCATGACTATTTTGGTTTTTTACATTTTTACATGTGCAGCTTCAATTTTCATCTGAGAAGAAGGCATCGCCTCTACAAAAGTCTTCTTCCTTGTCGTCATTGCCCCCGTCCCCGCTGCTGCCGCCAGACAGTCGTTGTCGTCCCTCCTCCTACGCAAGTTCTTGATCAATCTACTCCTCTTGCGCTTCATCAATCTGCACACAATCACGAGTACTTTGTGAAATTTGAATGCAATGCAATCCTACTTTAACTAAACATGAGGTGCTTTGTGAAAGTTGAATGCAATGCAATCCTATCTTAACTAAGACTAGTTTCATCGAAAAGTTAGAAATTAGAGTTTACCTAATCTATTGGAAAGATGCCTCTACTATCCAATTACGATTGTAGCAGAGTTTATATTCTTCGTCAGTTGGCTCTCCATCATAGATTGTATTCTATAGCCACATCAAAGAAACTTGTTAGCAATTGAGCTATGAATATAACTCAGTTGACTTAAGCTATGAATGGAACTTAACAATGAAATTTAGGGTTAAAAATTACTCACAAAATAATCTACAAAACGTTGTCTCCCCCCAGAGCCAAAATGATTGATACTATTTATGTTCAATCTTACTCTTGAGGCTTTCTTATGCTTGCCATATTTATGGGAGATTTTTCTAAACTCACTCGTGAGCAAAGTCCAAGTACTTTTTCTACATGAGCTTGTCTTTTCTGGTCTACCTGGCCTGTCAGATTGTTGGCGGAGCTTGTCACGATAATGACGCATGTGCTCGCCAAGTTTTCTCTCCATCCATTTATTACTAAATGGAGTGTCACAGGGAGATTCCCTATGCAATGCTTCTAAGATACGATCCTTCTCTGCCCGTGGTTGTACGCGCCAATCTTTGAGAGGATCGCTAATGTATGATTTGGTCAATTCACGAGCTCGTCTCATCCGCAAATATCCATTATTATTGCTCATATTCAAAGATCCATCAACATGAATCTCATATGGGTGTGTGCTAGACTCGTCAGTGGACATAGGCTAGCCAATCACCATGTTCTCACGCATCGATTGCTCATAGAAAAACTGACGAGCAGAAGAGTGCAATCCTCTCATGAGACAAAGTGCCTCCTCTTGGTCGCTGCCAAAGGTGACACCTCCACAGCCACCGCCAGAGCTACTGCCACTGCTCGACCTAGAGGTAGGCGCACCCTCAGAATTGCACCCCCTGGAAGAGCTAGACAACCAGTCACACCGACCACGTCGTCCGCCACTTCCACTGGCCATCAAGACTAGTGGGACAATAACTAGACACATAAAAAACATATTAAAACTAAAACTACAAACAAAAACTGTATGAAAAACTAAACATTAGAGCAACTTAGAGCCCGACGAGGGCCTTTGAAAAAGATGCCTTTTTATTTATTTTTCTCATTTTTGTAGCCATGTGGACCAATAGAAACCTTGATATCAGGCTTCTATGTAACGCTGCTTTTCTCAGATATAGATAAAATATATTTTTTTTAAAATATATAAATGTTTTGTCGGGCAGCATGTGGAAATGCTAATAATGTTAAGCCCTACCCTTTCAGCTCATCATTAGGCCCTGGGCCCTTTTGAGCTCAAAAAGGCCTCTTTTCTTAATTTTAATCAACTCTAATCATGTTTGTGCATCCAATGGAAAGACAACACATAGGGCTCAATGCTGCATTGCTAATGACACATTTGACTTAGACCCACATTGGTTCCAAAGCCGCTAACCCAAATTTAACCCTATGGCACACATTAAAACAGCCTACTATCATCACTTATGACTTTGGAGGCCCCACATAGTAGTTACCACAATTAAAAATGTGTTAATGTATTGGGTCATAGTGAGATTATTCACATTTGTGCACGATTAATCTTGTATGAGTCTACTGTGTATTCTTGGTTACTAGGATTATTTAGTGCACTTAACCTAGTCGGTGAACATAAGCATATAACTCAAGTATTGTTTTGACAAATACTTGCTAACAAATCTTTGTATGGAAGATTTATAGATTACCTTATAAATGATTTGGGTAAGGATCTAAATGTGGAGTCATACTAGTATACTTGAATTCTTCACCTATAAATTTAAGATTTTCGAGTCATTGGCAATTAACTTGAGTGATTGATTACTCCAGGATGAAGTTAATTGGTAGAACGATCAGTGTGATGAGGAGTCACCAGAAACTGATGGTTTTGAATTATATTGCTTGTAAGACGCATGATTAGTGAATCATCAGGATTCATCAGTTAAAATAACGTGCATTGGATATATAGTATTCCTTAGTTAACGAATAAGACTCGGATCATTAGCAATTGTATTCCAGAGAGCTCAATTGGATAGTGGATCATAATGAATCCGAGAATAATAACTGAATTGATATTCAACAGGACTTTGGGTATCTAGATTTGATTCTAGATGGTAATCTAAAGTTTTTGTGATTGAAGATAATTGTCATTATCATTTTGATATGCTTTTTGTCTTTAATTATTAGTGGCATATAGAACTTGAATATCTAGCACTTCTGTCAGAGAATCTTGTTTGGAGAATGTTTCTAAAATCCGGTATTTTCCTAGTGGGAAAGATTTTGGAATGATTCTTATTTTTCATGAGTTATGTTGGACATATACTCCAGTATTCTGTAAATGATTAAGTATGGTTTGGATTCCAAAAAATTATGATTGACGAATCATACGAATCTAAATATTATAATGATTGACAGATCATAAATAGATACTTAATTGTTGTAAGAGGATCATAAGGAATTGTGATGATTCTTAAGTGTGATGATTAATTTTTGATCTATTAATTGAGTAAGAATTCAAATCAGTGTTTTTGAATCTCTTTACTTCAGTATTTTATTGAGAGCTTATGAATCTCATAGACATTCTCACATGATATGTTATTTTACTTGTGGAGAGTCTAATTAATCTAGTGGATGCTATTCTACTATAGATTATGGTCTGCGGATGCTTTTGTACAGTTCGTTTGATTGGATCTCCCGACAAATATATGAAGATGAATGAATGCTATTTTCTTGTATTTGATGCTAGAAACATGAGCATTTAACGCAAGAAAGTATCTAGGATACTCAGAGTTGAGTTTAATCATTTTATATCTTAATGATTCTCCTAGAGGTTTTAGTTGAATGGATATCATATCTTAGAATTGAATTCTAATGATATTTGTACTTGGAAACTTTTATGAATTGTTGTAAGTGTTTTACATGACGGTTACATGAAGGTGATATTACTAACTTATAGTGAGTATGACCCAGATGAGAAAATTTATCACTTAGTGTACTTTTCAAACCTAAGCTGTACTCCAGTGTAAAGATTATCGCTTGAAAAATAAGTTTATCTCTGAGTACTTGTTTGATATGAAAGTTAGACTAAGGATAATGATTTTCTAGGTTGATATGAACTTGTGACCCCACTTCTAAATGAAAAAGGGGAGTTAGTTGGTTTGAGAGATGAAATTCTTGATCTCCCTCAAGATTACACTGAGAGGGCTAGTGATGTCCTTGAAGAGGGACAAGCCTCACAGTCAGCCAAGAAGGCATTACCAGATATGTTGCTGGATATTGCTTGATACTTTTATAGTTATATTCATTGTTTGGCAGACATATATGTTATTGGCAGGAACCTTTGGTCTATATGCATACTTATATTTTACTGGCAAGTGCCTTTTTTAGAAATCAAGATTTTATTTGTGTGAGATTCACAAAGATGTACTTAAATTTATAAATATTTCAATTTATACTTAAATTTATAAATATTTGAGTTTATACTTAAAGTTATAAATATTTCAATTTTATGCACTATCATTGTGAGTTTAGATGAATTAATTTGTTATGCAAACTTTTATTTGGATACATTGAATTTACTAGTATTAATAGTTGGATATTGCATAGAATGTGGATATTATTTTACTCAGTTAAAATTTAATAAGAATTTAAATAAAAACTAAAACATCATTATAAAGTATTGAAGATCTCTTTTGCTTAGCTTAGTGCATTCTTGAAAATATTTAGATGACAATCAAAATAATAATGTTTTTAATGTGTTATACAAGTACATATAACAAACTCTCAATGAAAAGTACAATAGCTATATGCATTTTAACTATATCAAATTTGCAATGGACATAATTGTATAGTTTCTTAGTAATGTATTTTTGAAAACATTGTATGTGCATTCTCAAGTTTTTAAAAAGGGTCTTATAATTTAGAGAGTCCCTAAAAAAAATCATGATTTTGGCCTAAAACTAGGACCACTAAAAAATACCAAAAAAGGCTACTTTTTTTTAGGTTAAAGTCCCAAAACAAATGTCCACATTATTTTTATATGGAGGAATTTTGTGTATAGTAAAGTAAGGAGATCCTTACAAAACTTGGCTTACATAGGTCTATTGAGTTAATAAAATAATTTATAAATGTAAATATGTAGTATTCTACCGGCAAAAAATATGAGATGAAACATCTGGAAGGCAAATTTTTTAAAAAGCCGATAACTTAAAATGCAGGAAATTAGAAGTAAACCCCAAGTTGTTTTTTGAACATTGTTAATGAATAGTCTAGGTTTCCCGTTGATGTCACAAAAACAATGATTGGATTGAAAGAGATATAGCATACTCTTAGATTGAATGAGCACAAGTCTAGGAGGTTGAAAAAAATGATTTTGCATCCAAGACTGTTGAAATTTGACGCACGTCATGCCCTTCAAAGGTCAATTTGGCCTTATTTGATAGGCACTTGTAATTTCAGGCCATCAAGGCATAATTTGTTTAAAACTGTCATTTTGATGAGTTACAATTTATTTTAAGTGTCATAAGTTACGGTGCTTGGATAAGTTGTAACAAGTACATGACACATTTTTTTAACTTGGATTTGACTCTTTGCAAGTTTCAAAATTTAAAACCTAATATATTGGAATTGAGATTCACAACTTCAAAAACATTGCACTTTAGCATAGGCCACACTTGGCCCAAATTTTGGGCTAGGTTGCAACTTGCCAACTTCCAACTTAGCTATCCAACTTTTCAAGTTTCAAAATTCATAATATCGTCTTCATATTTATGTTTGGGCTTCATGCAAGTTGAAATAACTTAATGGGCTTCATGCAAGTTGAAATAACTTGAAGGGCTAGTGGCCAGGATCCATCTAGATTCAACGACTCACCCTAGAAGCCTCTTCAACGAATGTCTTGCTTGAAATTTACATGAGAGATGTAAATAGGACAAATCACTCTATTTCAATGAATGTCTTGCTTGAAATTTACATGAGATGTAAATAGGACAAATCAGTGCTCATAAAAAAGTTTAAAACTTATGGAACCGGTAAAAGATTCCAAAAAACCTTAAAACTTAAGATTTATAGCTAGAAACTGTTGATCTTGAGCCATATATAAAAGCCTAAAAATCTAAAATGAAGCGGTAAAAAATGAATTTCAACAATTTGGGCAATTTGTATTGGTCACTTTTTTCACTGACAATCTTATACATTTTGTACTTGGAATTTAATATTAAAATTTTTAAAATGAAACTTGCATGAAAGTACTATCCTTTGCAAAATAAAATTTGAGGAGCAAGTTTTATTTAAGGCGGTCACACTACAGGCAATAACATTCTTGCAAAGACGTCATGAAAATAGGCAATAACATTCTTGCAAAGACGTCATGAAAATAAAACACGAAGGGCAACCTAGAACGTAAAATTTCAACCCTATTCCAAGGCATTATGATTAAGTCTACCAAAGTCATTTCTAAACTGAACACTTTCAACCATCAATGCAATATAAACAATGTTGTCAAAAGATAAATCCTTCATGTTGGAATTTGAATGATTCCGGGCCTACATGTAATGAATAAAGAATAAATTGCACTTCATTAGCAGCAAAGAGCTCTTAAACTTGGTTCATAAAATGAATTGTATAGGTGTCTTTACTAAGTGTTTCTTCTATCTAGATGACGATTTGTATATCTGAATTTTGTGCTTAAAAATGCAATGAGAGGATAATCATTTCGAAGCAACTATCCTTCAATTGCCTACCAATCTCAGGAAAGTCCCAAGATTCTTCCAGAAAATGTACACATTCATGATTCCAATGGCTGAGGGCCGATCTGTTGAAGCTCAAACTCCTTCACTGCTGCAGCAAGAGGCACCATACTTCCATCATATTTGTAGGGGATTTTCTCAAACCAAACAGTGCTAGTCTGTTTGTGGGGAGAAACAAACTCTCGGCAAACTTCGCCTTTGTATGAAATTGTATCGTGGTAGTGATAATACCTAATTTTTCTTCCCTTTGAGTGAGTGGTCTGACCTATAATATTCTCAGACATGTGTATCCCTGTTGCGAATGCATTTCTGGCTCTTATGGCATACTTGCGATCCAATCTTTTACCTCTTTTCACATTGTGAAACACCAACTTCTCGAAACCCCAAGAGCTGCAAACCCAATAGAACATACATCAAACCGCGACTTCAATGCATATCAACCATATCAATTCTGCTACAAATCCAAAATAATAATTTCACCCTTGATAAATCAATTACTATCTGGTCCTCCAATAAATGGCATGATGGTGAAGGCTTCCTTTCCTCTACTCAGTCAAAAATTCGACTCCAATCAGATGCAGACATGAGGAGGTACAGAGAAAAATTCCAACAAAGTATGTATCCGAATCTAATTATTAACAGACTACATTTAGTCAATATCAAAGGGTATAGAAATGACGACTGGTCAATACTTGATGTCAGGAGTTGAATACAAGAAAAATAAAGATGGACTGCACAAGAATTAAAACCTTGTTGTTCAGATAAAGATCAATCAAACTGATACATCAAAACTGAAAGTGAGTGGTAAAAAAGTCGATGAGCTAAAATGAATGAGCTTGTAAACACCTAGATATTGAGTATCCAATCTAGTGATGGATTCGGTCTGAGTACATGGAGGGTAATAGCAAGGAAATAGACAAATTACCTTGAAATATCCGAATCTGTGGCCAAGCAAAGCTTATTGGACATCGGCATCTGCTCAAAAGTGAACTGAGTGTAGCTGGCGACACTCCTGAGTGCGTCAGCCAAGCTTGTGCCCGGGGGAGTATAGATATATTCATCCACATCAAAGAAGAAAGTCCAATCCGCCTTGAACCTGTATCGATGAAGGCAATCGTTCACGATTAAAAATTGGTTGTAGTAGTATCCGTCGTACTTCTCCTGCTCCCTAATATTTTGGATCGTCACCCTGCCAATCTTAACCCATGGCTCCAGCACCTTCTGCACATCCGGATGAATGCCACCCGCATCATGAAAAACAAAATGTGATCTGGGTCCAAAAATTTTGGCATGATAGGCCACCCATTCCCGGATTCTTTGGGAATCGATCTCTCCAAAGAGAGACGATCCGCAATAAAGATAGTCATAGGGATATGGCGGATCAAACACACTAGCATTGTATTGCTCTGGAGCTTCCTTTAGAACAGGTATGCGAGCTGGTTCCCCGAAGCTATCTCCGTGGTGAGCATGAACGATCAGCTCACCCCCGCCAACATCAGTGCCCACATCATTATCAAATGTGCAATTCACCACCACTACCGTGTACACTCTACCATATCCCCAGTCTGGAAGGATACTCCATCCCTTGGCAGTAACGGTGCGGTGAAATTTTGCGCTTGAAGGTATCCATTCACATATGAAATATGGCTTTCCGAATACATGGAGAGGCTTTGAGGCCAAACCCACTGTTGCAAAAGTGTTGGGTCCTCCACGGTAGGTTCCCATGTGCACGAACAAATATGCGCCCAAGCCGTGAGGTACGAAATGGCGCTCATTTGCATAGATCGTCACTTCTCCAGCTTGCGATTGAGGTTTGATCAGCTTGTTGTCTTTGGGCAAATCGTATGTTTCTGTTCCGGTGGTATTGCTGTGTATTACCGTGGCTTTCAAATTTTGCAAAGGAGGGCTGATCGTGATGCTTTGATGCAAAGGAATTCCGCACGGACAGCTTCTGCCTGAGTACAGAGCCTGCAGATTAAGGACGATCAGGAAGCCCATGGCAGCCATGGTGGTCAGCAGAGCTGTCATCTTTTTGTCCACGTAGCCAGAGAAATGCCATAGCCGCGAATGATCTTTCTCTTTCTCTTTACTCTTTGCAGAATCGGGGCTCATTTTTGTTTCGCAAGAGACACACACACAGACAAATTGGAGTATAATCAGCGCTTTCTCAGCCGCTTCTTCAGCCACATACAACTGGAAGTGGAATGCTAATCAGCTCTTAACCGCTAACTTTTTAGATCGACGCACCCGAATCACTGCTTCTTCAGCTGTTTCTTTGATTTGATGCAACCTCACAACCACTGCAAAGTCTAATTCCCTCTCTACATCTGATTGCTATTGATGAAGCTAACGTTACTGCCTTTGCCGGCCAAATGTGCCCGGCCTTCCTCCTCCTTGCCACGTCGATTCTTTTCAAATAAACTGCTTCAATTTCCTTTCTTACTACAGTACTTGCTTCCGTTATGGTATAACTCCCGCGCCGCGCTCAGAATATATGTTAAGGGCCCGGCCTGGCCGTAAACAATCCTCAATCACGAAGCTTCCTAACGCCACACACAGTACAGCTACCACATTCCTTCCTCCTGCTCCTGCTGCTGCTGCCGTTGTTGTGAGTTGTTGTTCATCATCCCGGCAGAGATACTACTCCTGCTGCTGTTCCTGCTATTACGCTTCCGCGATCTGCTCAATGCCTTGCAATTCTATACACGCTCACCTCCCTCTCACCTCAGTGCCATGCAGCTGCAGCAGTTAGCGTCACCTCTCTCTCTCTCTCTCTCTCTCTCTCTCTCTCTCTCTCTCTCTCAACATTTACCAACCCATGATCTCTTTGTTATCATCTCTCTCGTTAAGTCTCCCATACAAAATTTTGCCATGTAAGGTTCCAATAAAGTAATGGATTCTTTGTGCTCATTAAGCCCACTTTTTGGGCTTTTTAAAAAGCACAAAATGTCACTGAATTTTTAAAAAAAAAAATTCAAAATTTTGAAGCCCATTCCAGTCCGCGTCAGACTGCGTGTCAGTCCGTGTCAGACTGCATGCGTCGTCAGACTACCACGTGGCAATTTTTCATTGGTCCAAAAAATCCCAAACTGCTGATTATGCTTTGTAAATGGCATGTGGAAAAGTGAAAGACTCCATTACGCATGGAATGAGCCGGGTACAGCCCAATCTGCCCGGTTCGGCTTTCCAAAAACATTTAGGCTCGGCCCCTCCGGGCCTCGCCCAAATTTTTTTGGAAATCCTTACCGGGCAGAATGGCCTGTGCCCGACTCCTTCCATAATGCTACAAAGCCAACTAAAAATGAATGCCACCCTCATAGACATTCACGTATTATGGAATGCGCCGGACAAACGTCATTTTGCCCGGTACGGATCTTCAGAATTTTTAGGCAAGGCCCGGATGGGCTGAACCGAAAAAATTCTGGAAATTTGAACAAGGCAGAAGGCCCATTCCATTGCGTAATGGGTACCCAGAGCTTTTTGTCACATGACCTTTATGAACTGTAATGAGCACTTGGATTTATCTTATCAAATCTCAAAAATGCCACATGGCATTTCGCAGTCAATGAAAGGTCAAAGGTGCAGAATGGGCAGTATGGATTCACCCGGAGCTGGCAAGGGCTCGCTACAATAGCTCCTTATTGAATTTGGAGCTTTCTCAAAAACCGTTCTTCGCCATGGTGGTTTCTCACCCAATGCGGGTAGCTTATCCAATTCCTTGCCCGCTTCTATCTCTGATGTTTCAACTGTCTATTGATTTTTGTGCACCTGGTGGGCCTTTGCAGCATCCACTAAAAAAACCATTAAAATATTCAGTAAAATTTATAATATAGTTATATCTTAACATTATACATTTTATAATTAAAAAATAATTCATTTCAAAACAAAAAGTATTAAAATCAGAGACAAACTTAATTGATTTTTATCTTTCTCATCACTGGTCTTTGCAAGTTGTTTGGCAGATTTCAATAACTCGCGAGTCGAATACGCTATCATTCACGACTTTTTCATAATCTTTACCAGTACGAAATATGAGTAACTCAAATAGGCAACATTTTTTGCTTGGTGAAATCTTTGTACATCAAAAATATCTCTAATTTTGTAAAAGTATATGGCAAGTGAAAATATAGAGAATCAGGCAATTTCTCTCCATGCAGGTCCAAAATGCTTTAGCCAAGTAGTTGCATTCCAAGAATTTTGAGAGACATTTCAACCCTGTAGAGGTCCTTGTAATGTTGACGTGAGTTTTCGATTGTGTGGACTGCTTTGTAAGCTTTGTGACAAACCTCCAACACATTTAAAAAAATATGAATGAGTTTTTGTCAAGCCTATAGTAATTCTTTTCATCCTTACTTTGTAAAAAGATATTTGATTACAATTCCTCGATTTCTTTGATGTTCAATTTTTGCAAGCAAGAGGATGAGCAGCAAATAATGCTTTGCACCTTTTGAATCTCAAATCTTGTAATCAACTATTTCTGACAATTTTTCAACAAGATGAAGATCTCAAATCTCTCTTGTATATATGTTTTTGTTTTGAGTCTAATTTGTAAATTAATCGTGTGCCACCTATGGTTGCTTGAATTGGCTGAGAAAGTGTAAAAATTCTATGACTTCGAAAATCAACTTTACACTTAGGATGTTTTGTACTCTCGGAAGGCTTTGGATTTTAAAAAACTATATTTCTTTAGATTTAATACGACGAAGGTCATTTTGAGAGGTAGGCCTCTTGCGAATATGTGAAAAGCTTGAACATCGAGGATCAACAGACCGATGAGGATCCGTAGATTTACTAGAATCAGTGACTGAGTGAATTAAAACTTGTGAATTGTCACTTACTTTTTAATCATGTTCATTAGAATAATACTCCAACTGTGTTGAGCCAACATCTATCTGAAGAGGAATTAACATTTGTAACAATGTGTGTTACAAGTGTCATAACCTGATAAGTACTTAGTTGAAGAATGTCAAATGATCAATGAGTAAATGATGTTGAAGCCATATTAGTGAGAGTAACATGACAAGAATCAAAAGGAGTGGCTTTGTAAAAAAATCTTTCATTAGGAATGTCATGTAGGAAAGCAAGAGTCAAGTCACCAAGATCTAGTTATCAATCAATCTCCACAGAAAACAAGAGAGAAGAGGCTGGGCGCCCAACTCCGAGAGAGAGAGAGAGAGAGAGAGAGAGAGAGAGAGAGAGAGAGAGAGAGAGAGAGAGAGAGAGAGAGAGAGAGAGAGCAACAACAAGAGCAATGGAGAGCAATGCTTAGCCAAATTGTAAAAATAAAATACACAATGAGCATCTAAGTACTCTAGCTGGATGTGACCAAATGCCACCAAACCCTAAGATTAACCACTTACTAAATGTAGGGCACCCCCAAAAGTCAAGATAGGGCCCCTAAACAAAATTAGACCCCTAAGGACCCATGAGTCAGTACATGACCAAAATTGGGTCCAACTGAACTTAAGACAAACTTAAGATGGCCTAAATAACTAAATACCCATGGTTACACAAATCTCGACCTTTTGGGTCAAAGTAATCTATGGATTAACTTTAGCATAGTCATTTATTTCTAACACCCTCCTTAAATGACAATGCAAAAACTGAAATCTTCACTATGTAACAAAACCAACACGTGTGGTATCAAATTTAAAGCTTTGTATAAAGCTTCAAATCTGACTCTAGGCAATGCCTTAGTGAAGAGGTCCACAATATTATCCTCCGTAGGACAATATTCAAGTAAAATGTCGCCATCATGAAATCTCTCCTGAACAAAGTGATAATGGATCTCGATGTGCTTCGTCCTCGCATGAAAAACAGGATTTCATGCAATGGCAATAGCACTTTGACTATCACTCAAGAGAAGAGTGGCTGAGGGCTCGCCAAACTTCATGTCAACAAGTAGTCTTATTAGCCGTAAACACTCTGTTGTGGCTGAAAATATCACTCTATATTCTGCCTCACTAGAAGAAGTAGCAACAGTGGGCTGCTTTTTACTTGACCACGAGGTTGCAAAATTTCCATAGAAAAAGCGATGTCCACTTGTAGAGCATCTATTGTCTTGATCTCCACCCCAATCCAAGTCACTAAAAACCAACCAAACACACAAGCAGGAACAACCAGTCTATGACTTCTTGTTCCTTGCAGATATCAAAAGGTCCTCTTCAACGCTTTCCAATGTGATGTCATCGGAGCATGCATGAATTGACTCATGAGTGAGACACTATAAGAAATGTCCGGTCTTGAATTACATAGGTAAATGAGACAGCCAATAGCTTAGCAATATAAAGTAGTATCAAATGATTCACCATCACCTTGACTAGTTAATTTCAGACCCGTCTCCATAGGTGTAGCAACCGGCTTGCAATCTTCCATCTTGAACCACTTCAAAATCTGTCCAATATAGCGTTTTTGAGAGATGAAAATTCCAGCCCCTTCTTGTATAAATTCAAGACCAAGATAAAAGTGCAATAGGCCTAAATCTGAGGTTTCAAAAACCATACCAAGATCAAGTATTACATCATCAATCTGCTGCTCATTACCTCCCGTAATAATAATATCATCAACATAAAGCAAAATAATGATGATATAATCTGAAGTATGCTTGACATAAAGAGTAGATTCACTAGGACTATTAGTAAACCCTCGATCACAAAAGTAGGCATGTATCTTTTGATACCACATCCTCGGAGCTTGCTTCAGTCCATAAAGTGCCTTCTTGAGAAGACAAACTTTATCTTCTTGGCCTTCAACCAAAAAACTAGCAGGTTGTTGAAGGTACACTTCCTCATTGAAATCACCATTGAGGAATGTTGTCTTTATGTCAAGTTGCCGCAAATGCCAACCAAAGTGGACAGCCAAAGAGGTTACTACTCTCACGATAGTCATCCGAGCAGTAGGAGAAAAAGTCTTCTCATAATCAATCCCCTTTTGCTGAGCATAGCCTTTGGCAACGAGCCTTGCCTTGTACCTTTCAATGGTACCATCTGTCTTATACTTGATTTTGTATACCCATTTAGAACCAATTGCCTTCTTTCCATGAGGAAGATCAACAAGAATCCAAATCTGGTTCTTCATAAGTGAGTCATACTCATCTTGCATCGCATCCTCCCAACATTTTACTCCCTTGGCCTGCTCATAGAAAACAGGTTCTTCTGCAACATCTCCATGAGATGTAAGAGACAATGGGCGGTTCTTGATGAACATTAGGCTCTAAACTTGATGAGGTGTTGGGCAGGTCGAAACTGGTTGATTGCTGCCCCTTATCTCCAGCAATAGAAGACGGTATCAAATCTAAAAAAACTTCAACATTCACACTATGTGGGCTGTCCCCCTTCAAGATATGAGTTGGGGCCACATCCAATGAATTCTTTTCATCAAAATGCACATCACGACTAACAATAATCTTGTTAGTGCTCAAATCGAACAGCCTATAGCCTTTGCTTTCACTACTATAGCCAAGAAAAATGCATTTAACTCCTTTATCCTCAAGCTTTGTACGAAGTTTATTTGGAACAAAAGCATAAGCCGTACAACCAAAAATGCAAAAGTGAGAGCTTGTAGGCTTCTTTCCATACCAAACTTCATAAGGAGTTAATATTGTCAATGCTTTAGTAGGACAACAATTGCTTATGTATACTGCCGTTATAACCGCTTCAGCCCAAAAATTGTGAGGCAGCCCCTTTGCTTTGAGCATGCAATGGGCCATCTCCATAAGTATGTGATTCTTTCACTCGGCAATACCATTTTGTTGAGGCGTATAGGGAGTTGTCATTTGATGTAGGATTCCTTTTCTCAAAGAAATGCACCGAACGCATTCTTAATATATTCCCCTCCTCGATCGGTGAGTAGGGTCTTCAAAGAATGCCCAAACTGATTTTCCACCATTGCTAGAAAATCTTTGAAACGTTGAAAAACTTCCGATTTAGCCTTCATAGGATAGATCCATGTAAAACGGGAAAAGTCATCAATAAAAGTCACAAAATAGATGCACTTTCCAATGGATTCGGTCCTCATTGGACCACAAACATCACTATGAACCAAATTAAATTTATCAAGAACCCTTATAGTTCCATCAATTGGAAAAGGTTTCCTTTGAAACTTTCCAAGTATGCAGTCCTTGCATACATGCCCTTCCGACTGCTCAATAGTAGGAATGTCTTCTACCATATTAAATGTCTTCAGCTTCTTCAAACTTGCAAAGTTGAGATGCCCAAACCTTGCATGCCACAATTCAGCCAACTCCAATGATTGTGATGTAGAAGCAACAAGACATGTAGAGGGAATTTGTCGCTCATAGGTATCCATAATAAGCCAGCATGCATCGTTCCCGAAACAATAATCAAGAGTGATCTAGAAAAGAGAGACAAGGAGTGGATTGCACGCGGTGAGATTGTTATAGAAGAGGACCAAACAAAGACCTACCTCTCCAACGCGTCAATGATCTGCCATGTTTTCATACTATTGCAGAGGGCTATTCCAAAGAAATCAACAAATTTTGAAAAAAAAAGACTTTGCCAATTGTGTATTGTAGACATCACATATGGATTCCAAATGAAAGAATCATTAAACGATGATTCTCCGTACACTAAAATACACAGTATCATGCAAAATATTTGAATGTTTATTTAGATTCCAAACATCTCTATAAAATTCTACAATTTCTTATTTTTTTTTAAATATAAAAATTTTGATAGCAATGAAATGTTTTGATTTAACTATAAAAATATAATTTTTTTAATACAAGCACTTCTATTTTAAGATATGTTAAAATCTATAAATCACTTTTTAAATATTTTTTAAATAAGTACAAATAGTATTTTTTTATCTATTTGGTGGTTATGTGTTTAAGGTTTTTATTTTAAGCCTCAACCTTGAACCATATCACTTTATTGGTCTAGGACCAAAGTATACTTGCACAACATGGGCAATGGGACCTAGTAGGAGGGCGCCCTTCTAAAGTGTCCATTGAGTTTCCAACTCCCACAAGAAAGACATTCAAAGAGTCATAGGTTATGGAAGGAGTCTCTTGACATTCCATAAGCCTATGGAGGCTCTTGGAGATTCTTTAACTCCTCTAGGCTTCTCTCTCTCTCATTGGATGAGCATGGAACTCCATAGTGCATTGGAAGGGTCCATGGGCCATTTATATGAGGGTGGTAGGGCGCCCATTGGGAGGGGGAGATCTCTCTTGTTTGCTTGGCTTATGCTCTAGTGTTGCTACTATTGTGTAGAGTGCTTTCTTGTGGTAGTATGCTTGAGGTGTGGATCTTGCTATGGTATGGGACATAAGTAAGGTTTGGATCTTGAGTATGCTATGGAGTGTTGTGGTATGCCTGTGATTTGTTTATGGTTAGCAAGGGGATGCTAGATAGGTCTTGCTTGGAGCTTGGATCTAGCTATGGTTGGGTAGTGAATATTTGAGGCCAGCTTGTTATCTATCTTTGTGTTTAAAGAGTAGGGACACAGGTGGAGGAGAGATCCTTGGAGGCTTGCAGATCCTTACTTGCAGGTGGAGGCATCCTAGCTTGGAGTTGGGGAGCATCTTGAAGCTTGCAGGTTGATTGGAGGACATTTGGAGGCTCTACCTTGGATTTGGAGGACTTCCTCACCTCTACTTGCAAAAGTGGTATCAGAGCTAGACAAAGGATGGTAACCTTTCTAACCTTCTTCAAGTTCTATTAAGATCACCAACTATATTTTTTTGGGGAAGATTATAGGCTTTTCTAGTTGCTTGTAGTTGAAGTACCCAATGAATCTAGTTCTCTTTGGAAGAGAGTAGTGATGTTTATAGAATTGTTTAGGGGCTGATTTTTTATCATGTTAGAGAAGTTTTAGAGTGGGCTTTGGGTTTTTAAAAGTTCTGAAAAAAGATTTGTGGGGTGGTTAGAGAAAGTCTTCCTCTACATACACAAACTTTTTTTTGCAAAAAGATTGATTCTAGCTATGTGTTTTAATCAAAATTAGTGTTTTTTTGCATAAGTGAAGTGTTTGAAGTTTTGATTTTCATTTTCAAGTTCTGTTTTTCAGATCTGTA
The DNA here is from genome assembly GCA_029204225.1 of Diphasiastrum complanatum. NCBI lineage: Eukaryota > Viridiplantae > Streptophyta > Lycopodiopsida > Lycopodiales > Lycopodiaceae > Diphasiastrum > Diphasiastrum complanatum. The sequence goes on from CM055103.1 coordinate 3,790,016, forward strand.
AATCTGTAAATCAGATCTGAAAAGTGAAGTTTTCAGTCAAACTTTATTAGTTCCACCTTTCTATCTCCTAGTTTCATGAAGATGGCAATGTAGGAAGAGAATGGTAGTGTAACTTTGTGCATAAAACAAGTTTTGAAATTTTGTTTTTTTGTCATTTTGAAGTTCTGATTTTCAGACCTGTAAATCTGAGGTCTAAAAATCAGATCTGAAAATTGAAGTTTTCATAAAGCTTCATTAGTTATCCATTTCTAGACACTAGTTTCTTGGTTTTGAAAATCTAGAATAGTGAGAAATGTGAAAACTTTGGTTGCTTTTGAAATGACAAATAGAATTGGAATGAGAATGGGAATGGGAACTTTATGTAAACATTAGCTTGGATTAGTTAACTGAAGTTTACATAGAGATTTGGTTTTCATTTTTGCTTTTGATTAAGGCAAATGTAGCTTGATGTCGTTTTTCTCTTAAGCTTGGATTAAGCTTGCCAATAGTAGGCTTGGATTGAGTTTACAAACAATAAGATTGAATGAATAGAAGTAAATGTTTTTTATTTGCATTGGATGTAACAATTGAAACATTTCTATCATTTTAATTTGAGCACTTGTTGTTGTATTTGCATAATAGGAAAACACACAAGCAACCCCAATGGATCAAACCAATGAAAATCCAACATTTGATCTATTAAACCCATTCAATGTGGCACAAGCTCTTGAACTTTTATACCAACAAATTCAATCCACTAATAAGCAGCTTCTTGAAACTAATCAAAGAAACCAAGACTTAGAGTCTAGGTTAGCCAATCAGAAGAAGCGTGTAGTTCCACCTCCTGTAAAAGTGTTTAAGGGGGAGAAGAAGGATAGGAACTTACAAGTGGTAAGTTCTTGGCTGAATGTTTGGAATAAATACTTTGCCATGAACCAATTCCATGAATCTGAGAAGTTATCCGCTCTCACTATGTTCCTTGAAGAAAGAGCCTTAGTTTGGTGGGATGACTTAGTTGCAAAGGGCAATCAACCTTGTACATGGGATGATTTTTGCAAGCTTTTTAGGGATTATTTTCTACCACTTTTAGATGACTATGAACACTTCCAAAAGTTCAGTCATCTAACCATGAATAAAGATTTGGAATAGTTTATTCAAGATTTTCATGAGTACCTGAATCCACTTTATAGTGATATTTCGCCTAAGGTACAAATGTTAATGTTTATTGATGGGTTACCAAAAGATTATCAAGTGGATGTTCGTAGGAACCATCCAAAAACCCTAGAAGATGTCATTAGGGCTACAAAATACTTTGATGACACACCTAAGCCACCTAGGGGTCAACAGCCTAATGAGCAGAAAAAAGGTTTTCAATTTAAGAGGAAGTTTAGGGAAGTTGTTAATGAAACACATCCCAATTCCAACAAACCTAAGAAAACCAGGAAAAACTTTAAAAACCATCATGGTGGCAATGATAAAGCTGAAGCTCGTAAGAAGAATCTGTGCATCAAGTGGAATGGCGAGGGTCACCTTGCACGTGATTGCATCAAAAAACAAGCTTCAACCTCAGGTAATCTATCTCGAAGTAATGAGATGGATGTTTGTTTCCTTAGTTCTTTAGTTTTTGGTCCTAATGGCCTTATTTGCATTAAAGGTAAAGTTAATGATCAAGTTGTTAATGTTCTTTTTGACACGGGATCCACTCATAACTTTATTAATGTAAATTTGGTGCAGACGCTAAACCTTCCTACCAAAAAAAGTGAGAAAAAAAACCGTGTGACAATGGCATCGGGAAGTAATTCCGATTTGATGGATTTTATTGTTCTTGATGTAGAATTGCACATTCAAGATTATTCTGAAAAACTAGAATTCCATGTTGTTCAATTAGCTAATGTAGATATTGTTCTTGGGCAACAATGGCATTTTGATAAGAACAAATCATTGAGAATTGATTTTGTTGAGAAATCTTTATCTTTTATGCATGAGAATTCTTGAATTAAGATCAAGTCTAGTTTAAGTGTTGACATAAAAATGTTAACCCTTATTCTAAACGGAAACTTAATTCTATTGTGAATAATTCCGATTTTAAAGTTTATTTATGTTTTCATAAAGATATCATTTGCTGCAATGATGAAGAACTTAACACAAATGCCATGAATATACCTAGTGAGAACACTACAGAATTTGAAACCTATAATGGACTTAGGCAGGAATTCAATGATGTTTTTTAGACCTTCCTGTAGGTTTACCACCAGAAAGGATAGTTGATCATAAAATTGACCTAATACCTGGAGCAATTCCAATCGCACAGCGTCCTTATAGGATGAGTGCATCGGAAGAGGCTGAGGTAAATAGGCAATTACATGATTACCTGAAAAAAGGGGTGGGTACAACCTAGTAAGTCTCCTTGGGCATCACCAGTGGTTCTGGTGGCCCAAGAAGGATGGGACTATAAGGTTTGCGTCGACTATAAGAAATTGAACAAGGTAACCGTTAAGAATAGATATCAACTGCCGCGGATGGATGATCTAATAGACTATCTTGGTGGTGTTGGGTACTTTACCAAGATAGATTTAAGATCGGGGCTACCGTCAGATATGCATTAAGGCAGAAGATATACCAAAAACCGGGTTTCGAACTCGCTTTAGTCACTTACGAATTTTTGGCGTTGCCTTTTGGTTTGACAAATGCACCCGGCAACTTTCCAACAAATGATGACCGATTTTGTTCAGGCCATATTTGGGAAAGATTCGTAGTGGTATTCTTAGATGATATCCTAGTGTTCAGTAAGACTTTGGCGGAACATAAAGAGCATCTTAGGATTGTCTTGGGACATTCTAAGAAGGGAAAAGCTCTTTGCTAAGGAGTCTAAGTGTGACTTTTTTGCTAAGGAAGTTGTCCTACTTGGGGCATAGATTTTCAAACGGGGGGTGGAGATTGAGGCTGATCATATCCAGAGGGTCATTGATTGGCCTATTCTCACCACAGTTCAAAAAATCAAGTCTTTCTTGGGGTTTGTGGGATTTTTCCGTCGGCATATTTCCCAATATGCTCGATTGGCATTTCCCCTTACCCAGGCCTTGAAAGGCTATAAGAAGCTAAGCCGGAGGGCTAAGAGTCCACTAGTGGTGAGGGACGGAAGATATGAATAAATTGTTTTGAGTTGCTTAAGATAAGTGTCACTTTGGCACCAATACTAATAATTGGCGATCCTAATAAGACTTTTGTGGTTAGGACCGATGCCAGTGATTATGCTATTGGAGCTGTTTTGATGCAGGATGGACATCCTATGGCTTATGAAAGCAAGAAACTCAATCCTGCTCAGTCTAGGTATTTGTACCTATGAGACGGAACTATTTTGCAATTGTTCATCCTTGAAATTTGACGACATTATTTCTATGGAGCCAGATTTGAAGTTTTGACG